>CM030931.1:11888851-11908665 GCA_018136815.1 Isochrysis galbana
GCTGGCTCGCGCGCTGGCTCACGCACCGGCAGCCGCGCATCTCTCGCAGGCCCTGCGTTGCGCCTAGCGTACGAGCCGGGCGCCGGCGGCCTTGCATCTCTCGCAGGCCCTGAGTTGCGCCTCGCTCCACTCCGTCCCCTCTGCAAGTGCCGCCGTTCGCGCGGATGCTGGCGCGTGTGTGTCGTGGAGCTGACCGACGGTCGAGCAGTTCGCTCCAGAACAAACCTCCCTTGGACTCTGCGCCTCCAGCTCCCACCTCTCCCCGTCCATCGGAAGCGGCGGCGGCCGGCCGAGAGAAAGGAAGAATTGTGGAGAGAGAGCGGCACTCCCATGGGTTGAGGAGCGGAGCCGCGCTCGAGCCCATCCGACGTCAAATGTAGACCCGCACCAAGATGGACCAGCAGGACGGCGCGACCGAGGGGAGGAGGGGATGGAAGGGGGAAGGAGGGAAGGGGAAGTCCCCGCCCTGGCGTGCCAGCGCCGGCCGCCGGGCCGCCTGGCGGCCGCCCTCGCTCTGTATTTCGCTTCTTGTTCTTTCTCCTCATTTCCCTCTCCTTCTCTCTCTCTTCTCTCTCTCTCTCTCTCCCTCTCTCCCTCTCTCCCTCTCTCCCTCTCTCCCCCCCTCTCTCTCCCTCTCTCCTCTCTCCCTCTCTCTCTCTCCCTCTCTTCTCTCTCTCTCTTCTCTCTCTTTTGTTCTCTTTCTCTCTCTCTCTCCCCCCCCCCCCCCTCCCTCTCTCTCTCTGAACCACAGAACCAGCAGAATGAGAGAGAGCAGAGGATTGAGAAGAAGAGAGATAAGACTAAAGCTTTACTCCCAATGAGAAGGAATGAAGACATATTTTGTCAGAGTTTTCTTGTTGTCCTAGTTTAATCCTAGTGCTGAGGGACCGTGCCTCATCGGCAACGGAGCCCCTCCCCGCGATGGGCGATGGGTGTGTGTGCGCGGTTGGCGCATGGCTCGTCCGGTGTATGTGGCTAGGGATGCTAGCCAACAAGACCTCTTACAAGACTACAATTTCTAACGTGGTACCCCGCGAGAGACCACCCCAACTTCTACAACCACCATAGCGCGCTCGACGACGCCGCTCAAGGGTACAACACCACAACGAATAAACTCGACAAATTCGTTGAAAATCTTTTCTTCGACTCAGCGGCCGCCGACCGCGCCACACGCTCCTCCAAGTGGTGGGACCTGGACCACATGGCCAATAAATCACTCAACAACTTTAGTGACAGCCACAGCCAGACAGAACCGCCCGCACTCGACAGTTCAAGGGTGGCAAAAACAAATCCACATAGAATGACCCCAAAATCCATCCCTCAGCATCTATTCTTGGAGCCCTCGAGGCGTCGGGACGCTCGAGGTCGTCACCCGTGTCGAATCGTCACATCAGCCACTACGAGGCGCGTCGAATCTCCACGGAAGGAATCGGGCTGCGAGGTTGCTACCAGGCACAACAGCGTTGCAAAGTCGGGCAGCTCGAGCAAGGAACCCCCATTGCTGCAATGGGGAAAATCTCTTCCCCCTGGGGAACGATTGCCCGCGCCTCCTCACTGTTTCGTCAAACTGCATAGCTGCCACCTCTGCTGCACCCCCCCCCCCCTTGGGAGACGGGCTCGCAGAGGCAGAGGGCGCTGGCGAAAGGTCCAAGATTCCCCCCCCGCGCGGAAAACACGCCAACCGCACCTCCGGAGGGGGAACAGGAATTCCCCCCGCGCGCAGAATACGCCGACAGGAGCTCCGGTGGGAGGAGGGCAGGACCCCCCCCGCGCGCCCCCCCGCGCGCAGGAAACGCCGACCGGACCTCCGGAGGGGGAACAGGAATTCCCCCGCCCCCTGGGTGTCCAGGTGTCCAAGGATTCCGCAGGGTCCCCCCACCTGCCCCGCCAGCCGCCTCCCCCTCCGAACGACCCCCTCCCGCCCACGAGAGGCAATGGCGTCGGTGAGCGGTGAGTGACCCCCTTCCCTTCCCCGCGCGTGGCGGTCTATTTTCTATTTTGGGAGATTGAGGCGGGCGCTAACGGGAGGGAATCAGAGTTGCTGAATTTTACAATGCCTGCTCGACCAGTAGTATGCTGTCATGATGAGTATATATAGGAGAAACAGTGCGGAAGCATGGCAAACATGCCAAGGCGCGCGCGGCGCGGTTGTTGTCCCGTCGTCTCGTGTTGATGGCGGGGGTCTCTCCCTCGTCGTCTCCTTCGGTGTGTTTGCCTCCCCTTCTAGGGGTCCAGTCTTGTTCTTTGTTTCGCAATGTTGTGACAATTCCCATGGGGGCTTTGTCCATGATGGTGCCGGGCCGGCCCCTCGTGCCGGAGCACGAGGGCGGTTTCGCGGCTGTGTAGGGGCTGGGCCCGGAGGCCTCCCCTGATGGAGCGTCCCTCTGCTGTGGAGTGGCTGGTGGGGCTGTGGAAAGTGGAGTGGGTGTGCTGCATGCTGGCTGTTGCCAGCATGCAGGCTTGGGTCGCTCTGCTCTCTGTGATGTTCGGGCGCGGCCCGCTGGCTCTTGCGCCACCTGGTCGGGCGGGTCGTCTTGACGCGGTCGCTTCGGCGACAGGGGGGTGTCCATGAGTCCTTCGTCCATCGCGGCGAGGGCGGCGGCAGCGAGAGCGGGCGGCGGCGCGCGCTCCATGACCCTATCGTTTTAACGATAGTTGAGCAGGTGGCCGTCTACCTCGACTTGTTAAATCGCACTCCGTAGAGATGGAAGGGAGAATAGTACGTGGGGGTAATATCCAAGTTAGGGGTCAATAAAAATTATATACCTAAATAGACGGGAGGGGTGTGACAAAAAAGGGAACCTCAAGTTGCACCTTCTTCGCCCGCGCACGCGGCGCCTGAAGTCGGCAAGAAAGGAGAGGAGCGGCGCGCGCTCCATGACCCTATCTTTTCAAGATAGTTGTCGCTGGCTCGCTAGAGCATGATTTGGGCTTGCGCCGATTGCGTTTTGCGCACTGCCCGCGCGCGCCGTGCATCGCCGCTATCTTTCCCTCCGCTACCTGCCGCTATCCTGCCCGCATGCGCGCGCATCACTCACATTCAGCTACGCACACGCGATCCAGCGAGCGGCACCCATGTACTACCCCATTACCCTGGCATGATTGACACATTCGACGTACAAGCAAGCCCTCTCCTCTTCTCCATCTCTCCTGTTTGGTGATTGGGTGAGAAAGCTCATACCCTGTATTGAGGGTCTGCCAAGATCCAAGGGCACACCCAAACGTAGCCACCGTATGCACTCGGGCAGAGCGGCAAGAAACTTTCAGCGATCGCCTCATGCTTCCGCTTGACTAAACATGGAGAACGAGGATCGGCGCGAACTCATGGCGTTGCCTATGTGGCCGAGGCTGCTCGTCCCGTGCACCGGGTTTGGAATCTTCAGGGCGTCTGCAAAGACGCCAGAGGCCTTTGAGAGGGCGTCACTCCGCTTCTCGAGCTCATCCAGGGCGCGGCGGACTTGCGTTCTTTGCGTGCTAAGTGCATCGTTAGTCTCTTTGACGCTCAACTTGAGTGCTTTGAGCTGAGAGGTTGCTTGCGAGGTCTGTGAGCGTATCTCGGCAACAGCGTCCTCAAGAGAGCGTTCTAGGTCTTCGTGGGATGATGCCTTGGTGGTGATTTCGCCCAAGGCTTGCTGCTGCTCCTCCAGACGCGACTCCATCCGGCGCGCCACATCGCCGAGCGCGTCCATGTCTGCTCCCAACCCATTGATGGCCAGCTCTTGCGAGCTCGCCCGCGCTTCCGCCACGTCGGCCAACTCCGTAATGCGCGTGCTAAGTGTCTCATGCCCTGACTTGGACTCTCGACTGAAGTTCTCAACCGTCTCGACCAGCAACGCCATTGCGTCTCGGTGGCGTGCCACCTCCGTCTTGACGGCAGCCACTTGCTCGGCCACACCGCTCGTTTCTGAGGTTATCTTTGCTTGCAGCGGCTCGAGCAAGCAGGAACCGAACGCAAGCCTTGATTGAGCCCTTGAATCTGTGGTTTAATCTCGGTCGCAAAACGGACAAGCGCGGCGTGCTCTGTCTTGAGGGCGGAATGCTCTGCCGCCAGCTCCTTGCACCCGGCCTCGATCGCAGCGAGGCGCCCAGCCAACGCCGTCATGGTCGGGCTGTTTCCCGACTCCAGCTCCCTTCGGGCGGCGCTGGAGGCCTGCGCTGCACTCAGTTCAAATAAATGAGCTCGTGTCTCCTTTATATCGCTATCCAGCTTCGAGACGGAGTCCTTGACCGCCGCAAATGAGAGCTGCATCCACTCTGTGTCTCGCTTGCGGCTCTCTGTCATTAAGGTCACGGCGTTATCGGTTTGCGCCTTTGCCAGATCGACCACTCTCTGCACCTCATCTCGTAGCGAGATGCACTCCGAGCGCAGCGTCGAGAGCTCCTCATCGACGACGGTCGATAGAGCGCCAATGGACTTCTTGATCCGCGACACTTCCCCCTTCAAGTAGTCGAAGACCGTCTGGCTCTCCCGCTCGAGGGCCTACGCACCCGACAGCGAGGAGGAGTGCATCTCGCTACCGACAGGCTCACGAGCGCCCGAGGTGGGAGGGAACACAGGCGTGTGCGCGTTGACCGTGTGGTCGACCTCTTTCCACCTCGCGGGAGGCGGGCGCACGCCCGTGCTGGCTGGATCTGTGGCACGTGCGGGTGAATAAGCGCGCACCAGCTGCTCCCTCGAGGTGTGCTCCAGTCTGCGCACTGCCTCCTTGACGCGCTGGAACTCGGTGAGCTTCGCACTCCGCGCCCACGAGGCCTCCGTCTGCGAGGCGTACATCGTGCCGCACCCAGCCAGAGCCGTCCAGAAGCAACGAGCCTCGCAGGTCACCTCCCCTCTCGCGATTCCCCTTGCCCCCCTCTCTCGCTTCCGCTTGCCTCACTCTTCCACACCCCCCTCCCCTGGGGTCGGGCAACGCGCTCGCGGCGGGTAAGTCCAAACCACCGTGCAGGACCGCTGCTACTACTCTAGAGCTACTACTCTAGAGTATACTCTAGAGTACTCTACTCTACTACTACTACTACTCTACTCTACTCTACTCTACTCTACTCTACTCTACTCTACTCTACTCTACTCTACTCTACTCTACTCTACTCTACTCTACTCTACTCTACTCTACTCTACTCTACTCTACTCTACTCTACTCTACTCTAGAGTCCTCCGCTCTGCTGCTGGGCCCAGATGGGACAACAGGCTTCTAATAGGTTCTATTAACAGGTCAACAGGTCTACCAGACCTGTTACCTGTTAACAGGTAATAGGTCTACAAAGTACAAAGTAAAATTTAGGGCGGGAACTTTGGCGGGAACGTGGCCCCTCGCTCGCCCGCGCGCTCGCGATGTCTGAGAGCGCCCTTAGCGACGACGAGTCCACCATTGCTACCTCGACCTCGTTCGAGGGAGAGTGGGGCCGCCAGCCGCTGGAGTCACTGGAGGGCAGTGCTCTTGAGTGGTCCACCATCGAGGAGGGGGTTGGGCGCGTGAAGAACTCGCGTATCTCAAAGAAGGGCCTGTTCTGTCACCACACGTACTTCGGAGGGCCTCTGAACATCCGGCAGCATTTGGATAGGGGCTGCCGAATAGGAATGTGCGGCTGTGCAGACCCACGGCGCTATGGCTAAGCAGGCACGCCGAGGTGGTGAAGGAGCTGCGGCGGCGCGCCACCATCGCCGAGAACAAGGCTGCAATGAAGATGGGCAAAGAAGAGAGCCGTGCACTGGGCCGCGCAATCGCTGCAGAGGATACCTGCACACCACCCTTCTCCCTCTCTGCTCAGCACCAGCCCTTTCAGGCAATCACCGTTGAGCAGGTCGCCGAAGCATGGCTCAAGGTGATCGTCAAGAGGGCCTTGCCCCTGGACCTGGTCGACGACAGGCTCTTCCGGAATGCGGTAGCGGTCACCGCAAAATGCGGCTCAAAGAACTTGCTCGCTGGCAACGACCTGCGGCTGCCGACACGGCGCACCTTCACGCAGAAGTTGCTCCCATTGCTGGACACGCGGCTTGACGAAGGAGTGCGGCAGAAGATGCAAGCCCTCGCAGATCTCACTGGTGTCACCCTCATATCGGATGGTTGGACAAATGTCCAGAGCCGCCCCATCATCAATTGCCTTGCGTCGTTGCCTGTTGGCTCCTATTTCATTGCAGCACAAGACACCTCGGGCGCGACGAAGGACGCGGCATACATCAAGGACTTCATCGTGAAGCACATCAACGGCTTTGGCGCGCAGCATGTCGTAGCTGTATGCATGGATGGAGCTTGCACCGCTTCTTTCCCCTTGATAACGCGTGAGTGCCCGCACATTTTCACTTTCATTTGTCCAACCCACAGCTTGGATAACTTCATGAGGAACATCTGCAGTGACAAGCCCAAGGTGCGCGTGAAGAGCCTGAACGATCGCGAGTTCTCATGGGGCGAGCCCTTTTTGGCTCGCGCCATTGAGCAAGTCCGCCAAGTGGTAAGTTTTGTAACGTCGCACCAGAAAGCGCTTGCACGATACCGCGAGCTTTGTGCGCAAGTTGCCTGTGAGGCGAGGCCGGAGGGTGGCATGGAACTACTCAAGGCGGCTGAAACCAGGTTTGCCTCGACGCTTTTGATGATCACGCGATACAAAAACGTGCACTTTGTTCTAGAGCAACTGGTCATCGATCCCGTATTCTCGACGTGGGTTCAGAAGCTGCCAAGCGAGCAACGCGGCAAGGCGGCCGACTGCAAGCGAATCATTCGTTCAGAGGAGCTGTTGGGAACCATTACAACTGGGATTGCGATCATGGAGCCCGTCTATCGTCTTCTTCGGCTGACGGACGGCAAGCTCGGTGCCAATCTGGGAAAAGTTTATGCTTACCTCCTTCAGATAGATCAACACTTCAAGCAAGGTGTACTTCCCGGCGTTTCCGCTTCTGTCCGGCACAAAATACACGAGCTCTTCATGGCTCGGTGGGAATACCTTCACGCCCCTGTGATGACAGCCGCCTATTGTTTGGAGCCTGAGTTTTGCCGCCGCAGGCATAGTAGCCGTGAGCTGCAAGACCTGAAGCAGTGCCTGCGTCAGATGGCAACGGACGAGCATCCGTTGCCTGATTTGCTGGCCGAGCTGGGCGACTTTCAAGAGGCTGTACTGAGTGGCATGCATGATTTCACCGACGAAGTGGCTTTCTCTCAGCGAGCACGTTCGATGGCATCGTACAAATGGGCAAATGTTTACCTCACAATGTTCCCTCACTTGCAGTGGGCCGCATGTCGTCTTCTCGCATTGTCCTGTTCTGCGTCTGGTTGTGAGCGTTCTTGGTCTGTGCAAGATTGGATCCATTCCAAGAAAAGGAATAGGTTGGGGCAGACTGTAGTGGAAAGGTTGGTGAGGTGTCACACCAATCTTCTCCTCGATGATTTGTTGTTGGATTGGGAGTCTCGTGTTTTGCCTTGGGAGTTGGAGATGGTTGTGGATGAACCCGAGTCTGAAGACTGAAGAGTAACACTTACTACTTACTAGTATAACTTTATAATGTTAGTATCACTCGTTTTTTTTTGACCTGTTACGGACCTATTGCGACCTGTTAACAGGTCCTCTTAACAGCAACAGGCCCCCGAAACCTGTTGACCTTGTACCTGTTGTCCCATCTGGGCTGCTGGGGGCCGCGCTATCCTCCCCTTGCCCCGTTGCGAGAGGGGCCCTAGGGGAGTTTGGAGGCGTCCTCGTATACATTCCCTACCCTTACCGAGGGGTGGGTGCTGCTTACTCTGGGAATCTGGGGGAAGGGGGAGGAGGGGGCGGTGGGTGGTCCGAGGAGGGGTTATTGGCCGAAAGGGAGGCGGCAAGAGGCGAAGGTGTCGCCGGGGGGAGGGTGAGTGTGCCTCCCCGCGGCGACAACTTCGCCCGTGCGCGAGGGAGCTTCGCGCTTCGCTGAGTCGCTGCGCTTGGCTACTAGTAGCCCGGTCACTCACTCTTTTTAACCACTATTTCCCACCTCCCCTGGGTGTCCAAGGATTCCTTAGGGTCCCCCCCTACCTGCCCCGCCAACTCCCTCCCCCCTCCGAACCACCCCCTCCCACCCCACGAAGGGCAATGGCGTCGGTGAGGGACTCCCCTCCCTTCCCCCGCGCGTGGCGGGCTATTTTGGGAGATTGAGGGGGCGCTCACGGAAGGGAATCAGATTGGTGAATGTGGGGCGCATCAGTATTAGAAACGCGGAGCTTCCGCGACGTCCGATCGCCCGCGATCGGCCGAAGAATGGCCTGGAGGTGGTGGCCATGCAGAGCCCAGAGCTCTCGCGAGCAGGGTGGGGGGTCACTAGTAGGTCGCACGCTGGTTCTTGAGGGTCGCACACACTCGCACTAACCCATCCTGGCCCCTCGCACCGCAGGAATGCCTCGATTCGATCCGGCCCGACGCCCAGGGCCACGGCCCCTATTGACGTCGACAAGCGCTCGATTGGACGCCTGGAGGTGCAGCTCTTCAAGTGGCCGTGCGGCGCGACGGGCCGGTCGCGACCCGGCTGTTCCGGGCCTGCCTGTAACCCCCAAAGCCTCCTGGCCCGGCCCCACGCGTTCGCGCCCAGCGTTGATCCGAAATCTTGAGAGCTGGTGTGTGTCGTGTTCACGTCTCATCTCCGCCTTCACCGCAAAGGTGTACGCCGAGGCCGCTAGGTACATGAATTTGGCTCCTGGGGCGGAACCATTTCATGTGAAGTGTGTTAACTTGCCAAATGCAAGCTGAGGGGTAAGGAAGTGCCAGCGGCAAGCGCAGTCGCGTTCGAAAGTTGGGCACTCGGGCCCGTTCGGCCCGTAGCCCTGGTCTTGTTTTCGGTGTTGCACAGGGCCAACTTCGACGCGATGTGCGCGGGCGGCGGCGGCGATTGGCGTAGCTATAAGGGTGGCATCTTTCCAATTGATGCCTTTTGTGTCATTCTATCTTAGTGGATGACCGAGAAATCGCCGGCAGCGCGCCCGGTAGCGGTCGAAAGTTGGACACTCGGCCCATTCGGCCGGGTGACGTTCGCGTAGTCGTCGGCGCCACACACGGCCGACTACTTCGCGATGCGCGCGGGCGGCGGCGGCGATTGGCGTGGCTGCTCGGGCGGCATATTCGGATATGGTGCCTGGTATGGGATTCTATCGTAGTGGATGACCGAGAAAGCGCCGGCAGCGCGCCCGGTAGCGGTCGAAAGTTGGGCACTCGGCCCGTTCGGCCAGGTGACGTTGGCGTAGTCGTCGGCGCCACAAACGGCCGACTATTTCGCGATGCGCGAGGGCGGCGGCGGCGATTGGCGTGGCTGCTCGGGCGGCATATTCGGATATGGTGCCTGGTATGGGATTCTATCGTAGTGGATGACCGAGGAAGCGCCGGCAGCGCGCCCGGTAGCGGTCGAAACTTGGGCACTCGGCCCGTTCGGCCAGGTGACGTTGGCGTAGTCGTCGGCGCCACGCACGGCCGACTATTTCGCGATGCGCGAGGGCGGCGGCGGCGATTGGCGTGGCTGCTCGGGCGGCATATTCGAATATGGTGCCTGGTATGGGATTCTATCGTAGTGGATGACCGAGAAAGCGCCGGCAGCGCGCCCGGTAGCGGTCGAAAGTTGGACACTCGGCCCGTTCGGCCGGGTGACGTTCGCGTAGTCGTCGGCGCCACACACGGCCGTCTATTTCGCGATGCGCGAGGGCGGCGGCGGCGATTGGCGTGGCTGCTCGGGCGGCATATTCGGATATGGTGCCTGGTATGGGATTCTATCGTAGTGGATGACCGAGAAAGCGCCGGCAGCGCGCCCGGTAGCGGTCGAAAGTTGGGCACTCGGCCCGTTCGGCCGGGTGACGTTCGCATAGTCGTCGGCGCCACGCACGGCCGACTATATCGCGATGCGCGAGGGCGGCGGCGGCGATTGGCGTGGCTGCTCGGGCGGCATATTCGAATATGGTGCCTGGTATGGGATTCTATCGTAGTGGATGACCGAGGAAGCGCCGGCAGCGCGCCCGGCAGCGGTCGAAAGTTGGACACTCGGCCCGTTCGGCCGGGTGACGTTGGCGTTGTCGTCGGCGCCACACACGGCCGACTATTTCGCGATGCGCGAGGGCGGCGGCGGCGATTGGCGTGGCTGCTCGGGCGGCATATTCGGATATGGCGCCTGGTATGGGATTCTATCGTAGTGGATGACCGAGAAAGCGCCGGCAGCGCGCCCGGTAGCGGTCAAAAGTTGGGCACTCGGCCCGTTCGGCCGGGTGACGTTGGCGTAGTCGTCGGCGCCACGCACGGCCGACTATTTCGCGATGCGCGTGGTCGGCGGCGGTGATTGGCGTGGCTGCTCGGGCGGCATATTCGAATATGGTGCCTGGTATGGGATTCTATCGTAGTGGATGACCGAGAAAGCGCCGGCAGCGCGCCCGGTAGCGGTCGAGAGTTGGACACTCGGCCCGTTCGGCCGGGTGACGTTGGCGTAGTCGTCGGCGCCACACACGGCCGACTATTTCGCGATGCGCGAGGGCGGCGGCGGCGATTGGCGTGGCTGCTCGGGCGGCATATTCGGATATGGTGCCTGGTATGGGATTAAATCGTAGTGGATGACCGAGAAAGCGCCGGCAGCGCGCCCGGTAGCGGTCAAACGTTGGGCACTCGGCCCATTCGGCCGGGTGACGTTGGCGTAGTCGTCGGCGCCACACACGGCCGACTATTTCGCGATGCGCGCGGGCGGCGGCGGCGATTGGCGTGGCTGCTCGGGCGGCATATTCGAATATGGTGCCTGGTATGGGATTCTTTCGTAGTGGATGACCGAGAAAGCGCCGGCAGCGCGCCCGGTAGCGGTCGAAAGTTGGACACTCGGCCCGTTCGGCCGGGTGACGTTGGCGTTGTCGTCGGCGCCACACACGGCCGACTATTTCGCGATGCGCGAGGGCGGCGGCGGCGATTGGCGTGGCTGCTCGGGCGGCATATTCGGATATGGTGCCTGGTATGGGATTCTATCGTAGTGGATGACCGAGAAAGCGCCGGCAGCGCGCCCGGTAGCGGTCAAAAGTTGGGCACTCGGCCCGTTCGGCCGGGTGACGTTCGCATAGTCGTCGGCGCCACAAACGGCCGACTATTTCGCGATGCGCGAGGGCGGCGGCGGCGATTGGCGTGGCTGCTCGGGCGGCATATTCGAATATGGTGCCTGGTATGGGATTCTATCGTAGTGGATGACCGAGAAAGCGCCGGCAGCGCGCCCGGCAGCGGTCGAAAGTTGGGCACTCGGCCCGTTCGGCCGGGTGACGTTGGCGTAATCGTCGGCGCCACGCACGGCCGACTATATCGCGATGCGCGCGGGCGGCGGCGGCGATTGGCGTGACTGCTCGGGCGGCATATTCGGATATGGTGCCTGGTAGGGCATTCTATCGTAGTGGATGACTGAGAAAGCGCCGGCAGCGCGCCCGGTAGCGGTCGAGAGTTGGACACTCGGCCCGTTCGGCCGGGTGACGTTCGCGTAGTCGTCGGCGCCACGCACGGCCGACTATTTCGCGATGCGCGCGGGCGGCGGCGGCGATTGGCGTGGCTGCTCGGCGGCATATTCGGATATGGTGCCTGGTAGGGCATTCTATCGTAGTGGATGACCGAGAAAGCGCCGGCAGCGCGCTCGGTAGAGGTGGGAAGTTGGGTGTTCGAACGCATCTCGGTACATTACCGTTTAGGCGGTTTTTTCGCCAATGCCGATATTCGACAAGATGTGCGAGGCTGGAGAGGGCAATTGGCTCGGCCACTAGACCAGCATATCTTGATTTAACGTTTTCTGCTGTCCTAGTTGAAATGGATGAAAGAAAAGACCATGCCGTCCGCCCGGTCGCGGTGCCAAATTAGCCGCTCTAGCCCTCGGTGACTAGTGGTTCACGTAAGCGTCTTGAGTTTTGTGATACTTTCGTACACATTGAAGTGCAAAATTATGAGTTTGACTTAGGGTCCAGTGTGCAAAGAACCACCCTTGTAGACCCAGTGAGTTGGCGTCAAAATTTTCCTCGTCATTCCATGTTTGTGCCTCGCATGAAGGGCCTCACTAAAAATATACCGGAGGGGGCCCGACTGTATTTCGCGCACCGTCTTCGAAGGCCTGAAATTCGGCATTTTTCGAAAATTTCGCCGGGGAACCCCCAATTTTTTTTGCTGATCCATCCTACCGGAACCTATAGGGAGCTTATTTAGCCCTTCATTTACCCATAATTGCTGGTGCCCTCCGCACCCCCATAGTGAGTGACCGGGCTACTACTAGTCCGGCTCTCCTCCTGCGTGGGGAATGTGAGGGTGTACAAGGTCGAATGTTCCGTGCTAGGCTAGGTGCTCCTCGCTCCTCTCACTACGAGGGGAGGAGCGCAGGGCAGGGAGCCCCCGTCTCCGTCTCTCCGTCTCTCGACGGAGGGGTCAGGGCGTCAGGGCGGTGCGTGCGGTTCCCGAAGCTCCGGCTCCGGACTCGCGACCCGTGCAAGGAGGCCGGTCCTCGCCCCCCCCCCCCCGGCTCAGCTACAATTGACGAAACCGGAGCCGGAGAGCGCGGGGGCTGGGACACGTTGGCGGAACCTTGCTCAAGCCTTGCTGCTATTATATGTTGTAGCTAATTGCTAATTGAAATTGACGAACCTTAGACCTTAGCGTGTTATTGGCACACGATATGCAGATTTGGCGTTTGGGAGAAAGGAAAACACTTTACAGGGCGTACGAGAATTACGTAGAGCCTGGGAACACCGAGTACTAACAGTCTTGCCTCTAGAGTATGAGTGCTACAATCCTTCACTCTTGTTGCCTTTGTTTTGTACAATGTCCTTACTTCCTGTACTTTTCAACCTTGTCTTTTACTCTAGCTCTAAAGAGAAAACAGAAAGAGGGGGGGCGAGAGAGGCAGACTAGCGAGAGAGAGAGAGAGGGAGGGAGGAGAGAGAGAGAGAGAAGAGAGAAGAGGGAGAGAGAGAGATCTCGGGCCGCGCGCTCTCTCGCCACGGCGGCGGCGACGATGGCGGCGGAGGCGCCGCCCGCTGACTCCCCTTCCTCCTCATCACGCACGCTCAACATCAACGTCGGGATCCTCGGACACGTCGACTCGGGCAAGACCAGCCTCTCTCGCGCGCTCTCCACCAACGCCTCCACCAACGCGTTTGACAAGAACCCGCAGTCGAAGGAGCGCGGCATCACGCTCGACCTCGGCTTCTCCTCATTCCTCACCTCTATCCCCGAGCAGCTGGAGGGGAAGGGGTACGAGCGGATGCAGGTGACGCTGGTCGACTGTCCTGGCCACGCCTCTCTCATCCGCACTATTATCGGAGGAGCGCAAATCATCGACCTCATGATGCTGGTGGTCGACGTGACCAAAGGCATCCAAACGCAAACCGCAGAGTGCCTCGTCATCGGCGAGATACTCAACGATACGCTGATCGTGGTGCTCAACAAGACGGACATGCTATCTGAGGCCACGCGCGCCGAGAAGCTCGATAAGATGAAGGCGCGCATCCGCAAGACGCTCATGGCTACCAAGTTTGCTGACGCGCCGATGATTGCGGTCGCCGCACGTCCGGGAGGCGCAGAGACGGCCGCCGCCGATGAGTGGGGGGGCACCGAGGCGATCGGCGTGCAAGATCTCATAGATGAGATCAAACGGCGCGTGCGGCTACCCGAGCGCAGGCCCGACGGACCGATGCACTTCGCGATCGACCACTGCTTCCCGATCAAGGGGCAGGGCACAGTGCTCACAGGCACTGTCCTTTCGGGCTCGCTCCGCATCGGCCAAGAGATCGAGTTCCCCGAGCTCAAGCAGACGCGAAAGATAAAGTCGATGCAGATGTTCCGCAAGCCCGTGCAGGTAGGACTCTCGGCTCTCTCCTCAACCCAGCCCTGCCCCGCTAGCCCTGAGCCCCTTTCCTGCCTAGACAGCATCACGATATGGCTTTGGGCGCGTCCGCTCCGCCATTCTCAACAGCACTCCTCGCCCCGCACGTCGCAGACGGCGTCTCAGGGCGACCGGCTCGGCATTTGCGTGACACAGCTCGACTCTAAGGCTCTCGAACGCGGGATAGCCTGCACCCCAGGCTACATTTCCACCGTGAGCTGTGCCCTTATGGCCGTGCGCCACATCCGCTTCTTCAAGACGGCGTGCAAGACTGGCACGAAATTCCATGTCACGGTTGGGCATACGACCGTCATGGGCACTGCCACCTTCTTTGCGCCCCCAGCCGCTGTGGCTGAGACGGCGGCTGTGTCCGCGTCGCAAGTGGAGGTCGACGAGGCCGCGCGTAAGGCGGCTGTTGCCCTCCGCGCTCTCAAGCTAGCGCAGCAGCCACTTCCGACCGCCTTCGATGAAATGGCCGAATACCTGTATCGAGACGAGCTCGACACCGAGGCAGGAGACCAGTGGGCGCTGCTGCACCTGGAGCAGCCCGTAGCCTGCGCCCTTCCCGCCACCGCCATTTGCTCACACTTAGAAACTGACTACAACCTCAACACATGCCGCATCGCCTTTTACGGCCGTTTAGTGAAGTCGGTTGCTACCGAAGACATCCATGCGTTGCGCGTTTTCAAGGAGAAGCGCAAAGAGGGCCAGGTGCGCGCACTCCGCGCGGACCCACGGGCGAGGCGATGCGGATGAGCGTATCTGCATTGCCGTCACCTCCATGAGCAACTGGACTGCACTCTCAACCCCTAATCCTTTGTGCCCGATGATGCAAGGTGGATCGCGTGCAGGACGACCACACACTCATCTGCAAGAACTTGTTTCGCCAAGGGACTGACATGACGCCTTTCTTCGGCATGAGGGTTAGGGTGGGGAACAGTGGCCTCATGGGCAAAATTGATTCGACGTTCGGTAAGTCCAAGTTCAAAGTGGCGTTCCCAACCTCTCTTGAGCCTGGAGCGCTTGCTGAGGCTTGCAAGGGCGCAAAAATCTATCTGGACTACAAGAGGTATGTGTTCGATTCTCAAAAGCGGATGATCCAATGAAGTGCTTTGGCGAGTGGCTGTGACTTGCAGCTGCCCAGGCTTCGGTCGTGGCCACCAAGTGCCCCAGTGAGTGGTGTGGGTCTATTTAGAAATGAATGACCAATTATGGTTGTTTATAGGTTTGACATGTAGTACGTGTATGTATGTTACCCCCCAGGAGCCAACATCCCCCGATAGCTATCGAGGTAAAATTTTCTCCCGATCGCCAACAGCCCCCCCGATAGCTATCGGGGGACCGCGAAAAAAATCCCCCGATAGCTATCGGGGGAAAGCTCCTAGGGGGTGCCGTAAGCGGCCCCCCCGATAGCTATCGGGGGAGGAGGAAATCCCCCGAGAGCAAACGGGGGGGTTCTCCTCGTAGGGTGCTCGCACACCAATGGCCGGCAAGTGGGAATGGGACAAAATAGCCCAAGACTCACCGGCCGCACGACCACACTCGACCAACAACAGGCCTGCCCGGAACCCACGCTCTGAACAGGTAGCGCACCTGAGCCGAACCCCGGATACCAAAGACAAAGGAATGAAGGGGGGAAGGGGAGGAGGTGGAGGAAAGGGAAGTTAAGGGCGATGTCAGTAGAGATAGGGAAGTGCCCTAGTCTAGTAGGTGTGTAGCCCAGAATCTTCAGATGTTTTTTTTTCCTCGTAGGGTGCTCGCGACAGCGCCGTCCGCCGGCCTGGCGCCCGCGCTCGCGTCATCGTCGCGCGGACTGGGAGAGTGAAGGGGCGAGTGAAGGGGCGGGCGGCGAAGGCAGGTGTGGCAGGTCGCGGGTGGCGACGGCTTAGTTAGATGAAGGCGCGGGACTTCTACCGTCCCCGTTGTGAACTTATGACTTCTACTCCCCCCCCCCCCCCTTGGGAGGGCACTCCGGTTGCGCAAATTGGGGCGTGTAGCGCGGCTTTTATTGTCCGTCTCCCCGCGCGAGGCATCCCTATACGCCAACCCCCCCAACGGGATCGACGAGTCACGCGCCCTCCGTGCGCGCGCACGCCCTCTCCACACCGCCTCACGCACGCGGGTCGCACACACTATGCGCGCGTCGGCCGCTGGCCAGTCACGTTGCCTCGCTCGCCTACATGCCCTCATCACACTGCTTGGAGCTGGAGCCTCCTGGTTCACAAGCAGAGGTTGCCGTTCCTTTCGGCGTCTGAATGCAGCGCCCATCCGATTGGACCGAGCAACTGAAGCAGGTGAGAAGGCTGCTTGAGTCGCTGCATTGTGCATTGGCCTCTCCTCGCAGATTTCGTCATGTGCCGCTTTTTTGGGAGACTTGTCACCCGATGCAGAAGTCGCGTTCCGTCAAAAGAGGGCCAGCTGATTTTCTATGTGCTTGTTTTCTTTTTGGGTGGCCACGTTATTATTATTACAAAGCTAATTACGCTCCCCCACTATCAACACACGCGGTAACCCCCCAGCTACGCGGGCTGAGTTTTCATCTTCTTCGTCTTTTTCTCTCCGTGCGTGCGCATGGAAGTTTCTACACGCCGTCACCGATGCGCAGAAAAGGCTCGCGCGCCGTGGCGCACCTGCTGCCGCCCGGGTGGGAGCTGAACGACTCGACGATGGTGTGCATCATCAACCGGCGCGTGGTGGTGTCGTGGCGGCGTCTGTGGTCGGTGGGCCTGTCGCGGCGTCGAACGAAGCCAGCGAGCAGGAGCACGAGGAGTGGTGTGCTAGAGTCCTCTCAAGTGTGCACTTCGTAATGCACACTATCGCGTGCGCCTCCCACGTCAGGAGAATTCTTTTGGTGGGTGCTCCTCCCACGTCAGGAGAATCCTTCTGGTGGGGAGGGTTGCGCTTTGGGGAGTGGTGTGCTAGATTCCTCTCAAGTGTGCACTTCGTAATGCACACTATCGCGTGCGCCTCCAAAAAAAATATTGTTCGCGAACAGTTCGCGAAGAGTTCGCGAAATGTTCGCGAAATGTTCGAGAAGTCATTCCCAGCTGAGCGGTGAAGATAAAATTTGTGCGCCTGACGAAAAAATGTTTTAGGAACCGCGAACCGCTGGGGCCGCATGAGATGAGAGGATCGAAGGGATCGCGGCTGGAGCTGCATGCGAGGGAACCGGGAAAGGGGGCCGGGAGGAGAGACACGCTCTAAGAATAGAGTGTGTCGGAGACGCTCCCCCTGCGTGCAAGGAGGTACGCTCTAAGAATAGAGCGTGCCGCATGGGATGTTCCCCCTACCCGCAACAAGGGGAGCGGCGCGCGCTCCATGACCCTATTGCCTTAACCATAGTTGGATACCCACCGGCTAGGACGCAAGACGCAAGCGGCGCGACGCGCAACCACCGAGCAGCCTGATGCCGAGGGCCGCCCGCGAGATGGAGATGGGGCGCCCGCGCGCTCGAAAGCCGAACGAAAGGAGTGCATTGCGCCCTTTTCGGTGCCCTTTGGACCCTAGACCAGGTGGAACACTGACAGCATCGCAATGCGGTCCACAAATATCGAATTTCAACCCCACTCCCTTTGGCTTAGCGGTGCCAACCGCATGAGCATGAAGTGACTCCAGAACATTAGAATTTCACGTGTACGGTGGAATCGGGTTATTTGCCACTGAGTTGTGCGCGCCCAGAATATGACACGCGTGCACAGAGGCGCTACCTTCACCCATTGATAAAAAATCACTCAATGCATCAAAGAGAACCTTTGCAGTGGCGCTGCTTTAGTAAGTTCTAAGACGTTGGCCAAGCAATCCTTCAGTGTCCACAAAACCATGTATGGCAGTCTTTGAGTCAAACTCCTCCCCCACCGGAGGTACCCTCCTGCTGCTGCACGGATAGTTCTCCAAATCGCTGACCGACACGACCCTAAATGAGGCAGAGGGACAAGATGAGAGCATTCCCAGGCAAGCCATGCAACGTGCCAGTAGGTGTGATCCTCACCGAGTGTTTCAGAAACTTGTTGGCGCACACCGTGATACATTTCTCCTCCGGTCCCGTGAGAGCTTTGGAACGGAAGCCGGTGATGCACTCCGAGAAGCAGCGCTCCACAAGCCCGTTGAACATGCGCAGTGTGTCCTTCACTTGCATGTCTTCGAGCCTCTCGAGCATCTCTGTATCAGCAGAGCGTGGAAGTGTGAGCGGCGGCAGGGAGCGGGCGGCTTGGCACGGCTGGCGGCAGGGAGAAGGTGGATTAGCACGGCTAGTGGCAGGGAGTAGGTGGATTAGCACGGCTGCTCTGGCTCTTACCTGTCCGTTGCTCCGGCGATGCGTGCTCCATGCTCTGCATCAGAGACTGCATGGCGGCCGTGAGCGGCGCGCGCCGGGCCAAGAAGAGTGCACGGAGGAACAAAGAAATGCAACAAAAATATCATAAAAAGTTTTTTTTTAAATACTCAGGGATAAGTGAGGCCGTCTGTGTTTCTGTGTTTCTGTGCTTGCCGGTCAGGCGGCTGTCTCGCCTGTCGTCTGTCGGTTGTGTTGCTTTGTTTGATTTTTGTGAGTGAAAAAGACCTTTTAATATTCTCGCCTCGCACGTCGCACGTGGCACAGGGGTTCACTTTTGTAGCCACACCCATTCCCCTTCCCGAAGCCTTCCCCTTCCCCCTCCTCGTCCTTCCTTTCCGCCCTCACTACCCATCTCGCGGCAATGCTCGTCATCATGTCATCATGCAAGGAGTCATTTCGTACTGCTCAGATGGCCTACGCGTGGGAGCTTCATCGTGATCTCGTGGTCCCACGTAGCAAACAGCTCCAAAGCTAACAGCTCCACAGCTCCACAGCTCACTTCTCTTCCTGTTATAGGTTAGTTATAGGCTTACACGTTTGGTTACCTCTTTCTCTTTCTCCGTGGATCACATGGCCTGAGAAAGTTTGGACATGGGGCTTTGGTCTCGGTCTGGGCCTCCTGATCAAAGGGTGGGACAATCACGCGGCGAATACCAAAATAACTTGGAGCTTTATTTACCGCTTGACCCATATTTTCTGGCACATGCACATGCAATTGGCACGTACGTACGATGTCTTCTGAGTCTAACTAGAACTAGCTTAGTTTGGCTTACATGCAGAGATTTTTGGTGAGGCTTTCGGAGCGGAGCTCTTGTGCTGTTGCCGGCTTTTCTACTTGTTGCAAATGCATGTGCTCCCCTTGTAGCTTGTAGCTTGTATCGGTACTCGCAACTAATCTTATGATTGGGATTGGTCGCCATGGAGGGGGGGCCTCGCGCCCCCCCCACTCTCTCGACTCTCCTCATGGGGGGGCGAAACCATCCACCTGCGCGTGCTCCTGGCATGCAGGGGGGGCTCACTCAGACTGCCCAGACTCCCCAGAGAGCTCGGCACAGATCGCACGCCCTTGGCCCGCGCTGGCCAGCTTGTCGCTCTGACCAACCCCTCCTCCCCTTGGCCCCCCCTGATCAGGACCCCCCAGCCAGCTCCTGTCGACCCGCATGGGCGCGAGAGCCAGCGAGGGAGAGGCAGGAGGGGCCAGGGACATGCCCCAGCCTCCAGCCTCACCTGCCCCCCTGAGCTGTGCTCCCAGGCCCCCTGCATGCCTCCTGGGGACCTGAAGAGGGCCGCAGGCGCGCGCCATGGCCAGAGCCGCAGGGAAGAGAGGAGGAAGAGGGAAGAGAGAGGGGAGGGGGGAGGGGCAGCTCTCCCCTCCGGCGTTAACATGTCTTCTCGCCCTATTTAGGTAGTAAGAGAAGACGGGGGCGCCAGAACCAGGAGGGAAGGGCCGCGGCTCGCCGCGGCCACTCGCTTCGGCGAGGAGTGATTAGCGCTTCTGGGCTCCTTTTCACGAGTGCCCCCCCCCCCCCCCCTGCGTTGTTTTTACCCGAAAGGGGTTTTCCCCCAGCGTGGACTCGAGGACTCGAGGAGAGGACGTGCTGGGTGCGCGGGGTCGGTGCGTGCACTGGGGGGAGGACGCCCCCTCCCCCCCCCCCCGGTAGC
>CM030932.1:0-11400 GCA_018136815.1 Isochrysis galbana
CTCCTCGCCGCCGCTCGGCTGCTGCGGCTGCAACAGGCCGAGCACGCGGTCTGCGGCCCGCCTTGATGTCGCTCCGCACTTGCCGGCGGTATTCAACCTCGGTGAGAAAGTCGGCCGCCGATGGACGGCACTGAACAAGCACGGAGACCAGAGCGGTCGCACTCAAGGCCCAGAAGAGAGGCGTCGGGGGCATCGCACGATGGTGCGGGCTCGCCGTCGCCGCCGCCGCCGCAGGCTCCAAGTAAGCCAGTCTTTCGCTCTCTCTCTCTCTCTCTCTCTCTCTCTCTCTCTCTCTCTCTCTCTCTCTCTCTCTCTCTCTCTCTCTCTCTCTCTCTCTCTCTCTCTCTCAGGAGCCAACGCCCCCCAGGAGCTACCGGGCTATCGGGGGCCCCCGAGAGCTATCGGGGGGAAATTTTCTCCCGATCGCCAACCTAGGCCCCAAGTAGTGCACGAGGGGAGTTGCCGCAAGGCGGGAAGCGAGGGAGAGGAAGGGAAGTGGGCGTGGCTACAGTAATTAAACCCGTGGCGCGCGAGGCGAGAACATTAAAAGGTTTTTTTTTCCTCTTCCTTCCGCAGCCCCACCACCTTTGGCTCTCACCGACGCTTGCCGCTGCTCCAGCCGCCACGACCTGACCTGCAACCTGGCTGCTCAGCGCACCGCCCCTGTTCTCGCCATCTGAGCCGCCGCCGCCCACCACCTATCTCCGCCGCCCTCCCCTTCCTTCCCCCACCCACTCACTGAGGTTGCGGCTGAGACGAACGGCGCTGTCGCGCGCACCCTACTGCTGCCTGCGCTTTCGCAGGAGAGCCTGGCTGCTGGGACATGCAGCTGTTGCTGCATGTCACCAGAAGAGGTTTGATGGTGGTCTGGCTGACCGGCCGGGTCTGCGCGCCTCGTGCTTGCGCACGAGGTCAGTGCCATGGCTTTGTAGGGGCCCAGCCCGGAGGCTTTCCCTATGGGAGACTGCGCGTTGCGGCTCTGGATGTGCGTGGGCTCTGTTGTGTTGGCATTGTTGTGCTGGCATGTTGTGTGTTGCTGTGGTGTGTGCTGTCTGTGTGGCTCTGGGGCTTCGGCTCGGGTCGTGGCTCGCGTGTACCTGGGCTGGCATGGCCCTGGCTGGTGGGTGTTGCGGCTGCGTGGCGTCGGCCACCACTTGGTCGGCCGGCGCGGTGAGGTGGGCGGAGAGAGAGGAGGCTGGGACATGTAGCTGTTGCTGCATGTCACCAGAAGAGGTTTGATGGTGGTCTGGCTGACCGGCCGGGTCTGCGCGCCTCGTGCTTGCGCACGAGGTCAGTGCCATGGCTTTGTAGGGGCCCAGCCCGGAGGCTTTCCCTATGGGAGACTGCGCGTTGCGGCTCTGGATGTGCGTGGGCTCTGTTGTGTTGGCATTGTTGTGCTGGCATGTTGTGTGTTGCTGTGGTGTGTGCTGTCTGTGTGGCTCTGGGGCTTCGGCTCGGGTCGTGGCTCGCGTGTACCTGGGCTGGCATGGCCCTGGCTGGTGGGTGTGTCGAGTCGAGCGCTACCGGAGGGCTCTGAGCCACTCCGTCGCGAGCGGCACCGGCGGCTAGCGCGGCGCTTTGTCCCTCCTCCCCACCGGGAGTCGGGTGAATGAAATTCTGGACTGGGTCGGGCAACCCCATTCGGGTGTATGGACAGGGAACGAACGGCGAACGAAGGACTGTGGGGCGGCGAGGCGCTCCTAGCGGCCCTAGTGTGATGGGTTGTAAGAGATTGTTAGACCTACAAAGAACTCTTCCCTCAGGGAGGGAGCCTAGGGCTGCTTGAGTGCAGCGACGCAGCGAACAACGACGGACAACGGAGCTGAGAACAACAGGATACACCGACTCACGAACACACCGGAATCATTCAACCAAACAAAGCAAATTATCAAGCAACCGCGACCCCAAATCACCGATAACTCAAACACGTCGCGAGAGACGGAGAGAAGAGAGCGAGAGAGAGAGAGACTCCACAGCGACGGCCGGAGCGTGTCTCCGTTGTAACTTCCCACGTAGCGGAGAGTCCGAAGGGGAGCGTCCTGTCGCGCGACCACGGCGATCACTTTGGATACAGATCGCAACGAGATGTCTTCACGACCGAATAAATCTTGCCGTTGAGCGTGAACCTTCTAGACGCTTCTAACGAACAACCTGAGTGCAACCAAGGGGAAGAAACACCAAAGGGGCAAGGGCTTGCATGTAACTTGCATCAAGGGGAAAGATTCCTCACCTAGGAAGCGAACCTACACCGTCTCCAAGGGGAGATGGCAAATTAACCTCAAATCTCGAGCGGATAGAGCAACCGACTCGCTCGCCAAACACCTTGACCGAGAAGAAGAAGCAGGACCTACAAGCCAAGGGTAGCGGACCTAGGGAATGTGAGAGGAAATTTCCGAACGCCAACGCAAACGCGAACGCGGGGATTAACGAAACCCTAACCAGGCCAAGCAGAACTACGAAGAACAGGCCTGGACAACAACGAAAGTCAGCAGGTCCCAAGAAAGAACCGGAACCCAACAAGAACAACAAGCCTTGCAAGAAGCTAAACAAGCCTTCACAAGGTAACTCGAGAGCCTGAGACAAGCGCGCAGCGAGCAACAGGCGACCTGGCTCTTTTAGGTAAAGATTACCCGAAAGGAGGAAACCTGGAATCTAGACCTGACAAACAGGCTAGAAGGAACGAAACGAGAACTCGAATTCTAGATCGCTAGGGACGAACCCTACCACCTAGATGTACCTGAGCTTCACCGTGTGGCCGCACGGCGAAGGACTGGAAACAAGAGCCTGGAAATCGCATCATCTAGGATGAATGCGACACCCCCCGACTAAGATCGAGACGTCTCCCGATGTCGGCGGTGAACCTGGAAACAGAGACCTGGAACCTGGAACTTGGGCTGACCAGAGGTCAGAATCGGAACAAGAGCAACGGAACATAGCGAGCGAAACGTGGAGACAGAAACCCTTTGGATCCAAAGCGAGCACGAAATCGGCGGCTTAGCGCGGCGGCCTCTTTCGTACGCACTGCCCCACCCACTTTCTCCCTTTTACAGGAGCTTTGCTCGGGTGTTGCGCCGGGTGTAGAGCGCAGGCAGCACGCGTTCATCACCTCCATGATTCGCTCTTGAACTCGGAGCCCTAGCCGAGGCGTGGGCTAGCCTAGAGGGACGGTCCCTTACCCAAGACATGGGATCACGAGAATGGAGCCTGGATCGAGTGCGCGAAGACGGCGCATCGAGAACGAGAAGGAAGAGGAGTATCCCTGGCCGACGAAGAAGTTGCTTCCGGGGACTCAACATCTTCTGGAAAGTCTCTTCGACGGAGCGATCATAATCATCAAGCAAATCAGAACAACGACGGAGCAACTCGGAACGAGGCTCCCAGGTGGCTTCTCGAATAGAATAGCCACGCCACTTACGAGGTACTCGATAGAATCGCCATGGCTACGACGATCGAGCAACTTTCAACGATGTACTCGTCGTCAGCCAGCGGCTCTTCATCAACGAAAGTATGATACGGCCGGAGGTTCGAGATATGCACTCCTCCTTGACTAACCGGTTCTCCAAATCACGGAGTCGGTACCTAGTGTCGGACAGAGCCTCTACGACGCGGTAGGGACCCGAGTAGATGAATTGCAACTTGTTGGCATGGCCTGGTAATCGCATGCAGACGCGATCCCCAGGTTCGAAACGAGCTGGTCTTTGAGACTTGATGGTAGCGTCACGGACTGACTCAGCCTGAGCGGCTAGGGTAGCCTCGAGAGCGCTGGACCAGAGAGGCGGAGGCTCGCATTGAGCCTGGATGCGTACGAGCGAACGTCGGCGGACGCCGCCTCGAGAGCAGTTGGCGAAACGGTCTTCGGATCAGAGAGTTGAGCGGGGCAGACGCAGCTCACGCCAAAGATCAAAGACGCTGGAGACCGGGAGGTAACACGACCGGAAGAAGCCTCAACGAGAGGAGTAGGAACGGCAAATGGTCGACCCAATGACGCCACCCTCGTTCGAGGCGCGCATCAAACGAATGAGCGTTTGCTGAGCGCGTTCGACGAAGCCTACACCTCATGTCGATACGGCTCTGTACTCGACAAATCAGTCCCGGTGAGCTCCAGAATACGCGAAACAAGAACCGAAAAGATTCGAACGCGGCGTCGGTCCGAAGCTGCCTAGGGACTCCATAACGCGTCACAATCAAGCGGATGAACATGTCCAAGGCCATCTCCGACGAGGGATCCCCATTCGACGGCTCAGCCTCAATCCATCGAGTGAGCGAGTCGATGAAGACGACCAGCTTGTCGTAACCCGAGACTCCAGGCACGAAGTTGTGAGTGGGAGCCAGTGAGAGCACGTCGCAGTAGACCACATCAAAGGGGTAGGTACCCACGGAGAGCCGGAGGGCGACGCTAGAGCCCTAGGTAGCGGCTTGGCGAGGGTGCACTCGTGGCATTCCCGGACGTAGGATGCAACGTCGGAAGACATGCCCGGCCAGTATACCCGAGTACGAAGAAGACCGGACATACGAGAAACTCCAAGGTGACCGGAGCGATCGTGGTAGGCAAAAAGGTAGCGAGACCGCAACGAGGGCGGAACATAGAGCACTAGCGAGTCCGGGTCGGTGGAGTCAGGAACGGTGCGATAGTAGACGAGCCCATCGTGAACGACGAAACGGCGAAACATCTTGGATTGGCTGAGCGGGAGCGGAGCGGGAGCGACAGGACTGGAACACGAATCATCTTCGACAATGGGGCCTGAGGCGGCGGCCTGGCGGAGGCGACCCTTGGCTGATGGCTCGTGGTTGGCCGTCTCTCCTGAGCCAGGAGTGGCTCTACGAACGGATCTTCCGCCAGGGCCGCTTCATCTCTTCGGAAGTCGGCGTACCGGGGCCAAATAACTGGACTGGATGGCGGGCCCGGAATCGGAGGCTCGACGACGAGATCGGTCCAAAGCTTGAAGCCCTCGCGCCGTAGCTACGGAGCGCGTGATGGCAGCCACCGGATGAGACCGTTCATGCTCGGCTAGAGACTCTGAGCAGGCTCACGTACCGCTAGCGGCGCTGGGCCGGCGAGTGGTTCATCTTCGTGTTCCGGCTCCAGGGATGCTAGCCGGGACAGCCCGTCAGCATCCTGATGAACAGCTCCTGGTTTATGTTCGACATCGAACCGGTACTCAGCCAACTTGAGAGCCACCGAGTCAGCCGAGAGGCTGGCCCACCGGCTACTTGATCCTTCATGGTATGCAGCCATCGCAGCGCGGAGTGGTCGACGACTAACTTGAACCGACGCCCCCAAAGGTAGGGTCGCCAATTTCGGATTGATTCCAGGGCAGCCAAGAGCTCAATCTCGGTCACCGTCCAATGGCGTTCGGCCGAGGTGAGACTGCGAGCGGTAATACCCAACGACTCGTTCACGGTTATCGTCTCCTAGCTGCGAGAGGATGCCGGCGATACCCAACTTGCTAGCCCCATCGGTCTTGACGATGAAGGGCCGATCATCCTTGGGTGGAGTCAAGACGGGCTCCGAAGTGATCGCTGTCTTGAGCTCTTGGATAGCTCGGCGACACTCCTCGGACTGGGACTCCTTTGCCACGTCGCAGCCCTTCCGCGTGAGGGCAGTGAGAGGAGCAGCCTTAGCGGCGAATTGGCGAATGAATCGACGATAGTAGGAGCAAAGGCCGAGGAAAGATCGAACCGCTTCCAAGGAGTTGATGGATGACGGGTCGATGTCGGCGACAGCTGCGACCTTTCTTCGGGTCCATCTTGAGACCTTCCCTCGAGACAACGTGACCGAGGTACTCTCGTAGAGGTGGCAAAGAAGACACACTTGGACATCTTGCAGGTCAGGCCGGCCCACTCTAGCCGCTCGAGAACTAGGTCTAGCCGGTGAAGCATTTGCTCGAACGAAGCCTGTGCCCTGGCCTCTTCGGAAGGACCCACGCCGCGTTGACCAGATGCCCACATCATCGAGGTAAGGCATGCAGATCTCCACGCTAGCGCACCGAGAACGATGTCCATCAAGCGGCACATGTAGGAGGGACTGATTGGATGCCGAACGGTAGAAAGTTGAACTCGTATTTGCCGCGGTGGGTAGTGAAAGCGGTGATATGTTTGTGCGATTCTTTGATCGGGATGCCCCAAAAACCAGAGGCTAAATCGAGAGTACATAAGAAGAGAGAACTGAGCGGCCCTTGGCGGACGCTAGCCTATCGATAGCCTCCACAATGAGGGGTAGAGGCTATCCTCGACGCGTAGCTTGGCGTTCGTGTCGCGGTAGTCCACGCAGAATCGAACGGAGCCATCTTTCTTGCTGACCAGGACTACTCGGGAAGCCCAAGCCGAATTTGACTTGCGAATAATGCCGGCGGCTTCCATCTTGGCTACCTCCTCTTCTATGATGAGCTCGCCTGCGCGGCCCACTCTAGACGGAGCGTGCCGGTGAGGAACAGCGCCGGGGTTGAGTGGGCAACTCCACCTCGAGAACGTGCGTATGGTTTGGAGCCCCGGGGTGAACGCGAAGCTTTGATGCGCCGGGCCAAGAGTTGGCGTACTTCTTCTCGTTTGATCGTCGAAGAAGCCGGTCTGGATCGATGGTGGCTGAGTCGAGTAGAGATCGTTGGCTCTCGCTAGCCGCGGTGACAGGGGTCACCATCCCCCTCGCTTCCAGTCGGAGTCCAGCCCCGGTGCAACTTGAAACGCACCTGGAGCGAAGCTATCGGATGCAGAGACGGCAGGGTCAGCGCATTGACCCCGGTGGTGGACGATCGTCACCGCGATGCGATGATCGTTCCGTGGGCGTGACCACCGTGGGCATTACGAGAGGAGACGAATCGAGAGCCTCGCGATTTGGTAGGCGGTCGACTAGCATCGCGCAGTCCGAATGATCTCGGAGAGCTAGCGGAACCCTGACCCAGATGGTTGCGCGGTGGAAGGCAGGAATCGTCACCGCTTGCTCCGTGTAGAGAAGATATTCGGACGAGGTAGACGCCGGAGCTTTGGCCGCAAACTCGTCGGCAGACTCAAAGAGAGGTGTATAGAGTGGCTGTCTAGCATCAGCAGCAGCCTCACCTCCGATCCGGCCGGGATCTCTCGTGTTGCCGTCGACCTCTCCAGAAAGTCGACAGTCAGCGGCTGACCGGGTGACATCGAGATAGCTCCGACGAAGCCGGGTCCGCGACTGGGGGCGGCGCCGTGGAAACTCTGACTACACATTCGGAAAGGACTCTTGAAGAGTCTTCTGAATCGCCAGAGGCCGGACGGAGGCGGGCTTCCTTCCGAGCTCGCGGCGGTCGAGAGAAATGGTAGCGGAGTGGGCGGCCAAAAATCGTTCCCGAGCAGAAGCATCGCGTTTCCTTCGATGACCGCGAACGAATGACGGAAGAGGCGACCGGACAAGGAGAAGACGAGGCTAGCCGGCCCCTAGTGATGAGAGGAAGGCCGTCGGCCCATGTAGGTTGGGGACGGTAGCGTCCGATACGCGTTCGACGCAAGCGTCTTCAGGTAGTCGATCGAGAAGAGCAGTGGTGATTACTGACGGGCCCGCTCCAGTGTCAGCCAGGGTGCTGTTCACCGTGAGGGCAACGTCCGGGAGAACGAACCCTTGAGCTGCGCGGTCGCCATCGGCACGGCAGACCACGAGATCGCGGACATAGAGGCAGTGACGAGGGTAGAGCGGCGGCGGAGTGTCCGGATAGATTCCACCGGAAGTGAGGTTCCGGGTCCGGGTGACAGGGTGGTTGGATTGGAGGCTAGCCTGGACGGAGAAGATTCATCGACGTGGGGCACTCGCTCGATAGCGGCGGCTACCGTCTGCGGCACGAATGGTATTGAGAGCTGTGGGATGCCTTTGCTGAACTAGAGGGGTTAGGCACGCCCATAGCCTAGCCCTCGACGGTCCGTCGGATGCCGAGGTTGATCCATTTGGCGTGACCATTCCTTCTCCAGGGACTTCTGCAAGTCTGTCTTCGGAAGCTTCGACAACTCGGAAAATCCGGCCGCACTGAGGCCCCTAGCGGAGCCCCATCGCAACAATGCCTGTGGAGTACTTCTCCGTCGGCGGCGTCGGAGGGCTTGGTCTCGAGGGCCTGCATGCCCGGTGTTCTGGATCTCGGGCGTATCATCTTCTCCCGAGTCGGCCCAACATCCCGGTTTCGAGTGGCCTTTCGGCTACGACGAATTCGTCGGTTCGGCCACTCCTTCGTCGCCAGCCGTGAAGGAGGCGCTCGGAGATAGTGCATTGATGCCTTGAGAGCCCAGTCGAGACAAGATGGGAGGTTCCGACGGCTCCGCAGCTGCCGCTTGCTCAGCGATTTCTTGGGCGATGGAAGGCGTGACATCCTGCCACCGATGGACCCCCGAAATTACATCACGATCGAAGACCTGCCACTTGCTGCGGCGCTTCTTCACCGTGTTTGGAGGGCCTGGCGTTGTAGAGCGGTCCCTTATGGGCCACTCCCACGGCGTGAAGCGGTCTCCTTTCGCTCGGTCCGGTCTTGCGATACGTTAGTTTCCGATCTCCTGATGAGCAGGCGAGACGCATTCGGCAACGGGCCTACGTCCGGGATCAGAACCGAATCAGACACTAGCGAACCGCTGGAGGCGTGAGGTGAGAGCTAGAAGCTGCTTCGCCTCTCCCCTCCATGAAGCGAGCCAGAGCCGTCCTCGGCTCAGCCAGTTCGAAGCCGGTCGAGCAGATCAGGAGCAGGCGAGACGCATCGGCAACGGGGCCTACGTCCGGGATCACGACAACCGAATCAGACACTAGCGAACCGCTGGGAGGCGTGAGGTGAGAGCTAGAAGCTGCTTCGCCTCTCCCCTCCATGAAGCGAGCCAGAGCCGTCCTCGGCTCAGCCAGTTCGAAGCCGGTCGAGCAGAGCGAAGGGCGTTCTCTCAAGCTGGCAGCAGCTTGGGAAATTGCCCAGTCCACCGTGAAGTCGAGCGAACGCGACGCCTTGGCTTTGCGCGCATAACGGCGCAGGACCGGCATCCACTGGGCCGCCATTGCACCGGCAATGCCTACATAGGTGCGGCTGCGAAGGGCGCCACGGTGGGGCGACGGCGATAGATCCGCCATCGCGGATAGACGTCCCTCGACAATCTTCGAAGGCTGCAGGGGCGGGAGTGAAGCCGTCAGGTACAGGCCAGTTGCTTTTTGATGGCCCGTGCCGTGCTGCCACGGCTGCACAAACTGCCGCGGTCGCAACCCCCCGACTAAGGCGGAGGCTTCCGCGTGCATTCGAGGATTTTCGACGGCAACGAAAGGCGCGTCGGCGCTCGCCATGGCGAGGAAGACTCTAGCGGCGGATTCGAGAGCCTGGCGTCGTCCCGGCTCCCGATCGAGCCACTGGCAACTCACCGCCGACAAATACGTGCACGGCGGATGCGCGACCACGAGGTCCCAACCGAGGTTTTGAATGTGAAGAGCATCTCCGCAGAAGTGGGAATGTAGTCGATCTCCGACGGTCGTAGATCGCACGTCGCGACGTGCGCTCCGGCGAGTAGGAACATCGAAGACGTAGCCTCAGAAGCCGTGGGATCACTCGGACATCCCACGGGAGCAAAAGCTGCAGCGGGCAGAGAAGGTTCCCTGAGGGGTTCCTCCTCTGCGGCCGAGGACGCAAGCTTCGATTTCGTGCTTGTCGAGTCGAGCGCTACCGGAGGGCTCTGAGCCACTCCGTCGCGAGCGGCACCGGCGGCTAGCGCGGCGCTTTGTCCCTCCTCCCCACCGGGAGTCGGGTGAATGAAATTCTGGACTGGGTCGGGCAACCCCATTTGGGTGTCTGGACGGGGAACGAACGGCGAACGAAGGGCTGTGGGGCGGCGAGGCGCTCCTAGCGGCCCTAGTGTGTTGGGTTTTGAGAGATTGTTAGACCTACAAAGAACTCTTCCCTCAGGGAGGGAGCCTAGGCTGCTAGAGTGCAGCGACGCAGCGAACAACGACGGACAAAGAGCCTGAGAACAACAGGTTACACCGACCCACGAACACACCGGAATCATTCACCCAAACCAAGCAAATTATCAAGCAACCGCGACCCCAAATCACCGATAACTCAAACACGTCGCGAGAGACGGAGAGAGAGAGCGAGAGAGAGAGAGACTCCGCAGCGACGGCCGGAGCGTGTCTCCGTTGTAACTTCCCACGTAGCGGAGAGTCCGAAGGGGAGCGTCCTGTCGCGCGACCACGGCGATCACTTTGGATACAGATCGCGACGAGATATCTTCACGACCGAATAAATCTTGCCGTTGAGCATGAACCTTCTAGACGCTTCTAACGAACAACCCTGAGTAGCAACCAAGGGGAAGAAACACCAAAGGGGCCAAGGGCTTGCATGTAACTTGCATCAAGGGGAAAGATTCCCTCACCTAGGAAGCGAACCTACACCGATCTCCAAGGGGAGATGGCAAATTAAACCTCAAATCTCGAGCGGATAGAGCAACCGACTTGCTCGCCAAAACCTTGACCGAGAAGAAAGAAGCAAGGACCTACAAGCCAAGGGTAGCGGACCTAGGGAATGTGAGAGGAAATTTCCGAACGCCAACGCCAAACGCCGAACGCGGGGATTCAACGAAACCCTAACCAGGCCAAGCAGAACCTACGAAGAACAGGCCTGGACAACAACGAAAGTCAGCAGGTCCCAAGAAAGAACCGGAACCCAACAAGAAACGACAAGCCTTGCAAGAAGCTAAACAAGCCTTCACAAGGTAACCTGAGAGCCTGAGACAAGCGCGCAGCGAGTGACAGGCGACCTGGCTCCTTTGGGTCAAGATTACCCGAAAGGAGGAAACCCGGAATCTAGACCTGACAGACAGGCTAGAAGGAACGAAACGAGAACTCGAATTCTAGATCGCTAGGGACGAACCCTACCAACCTAGATGTACCTGAGCTTCACCGTGTGGCCGCACGGCGAAGGACCTGGAAACAAGAGCCTGGAAATCGCATCATCTAGGATGAATGCGACAATCTGGCACTGTCAGAGAGAGGATGGCCGCGTAGGCAGCCTCGACGCGGAGGCTCGTCAGCCACGCGTGGACGGCCGCGCCGGTGAGCTGAGCCTAGTTCTCGATGCCGAGTTCGAGAGAGGGTGAATCCTGCGAGGGACGGGTCGGGATGGTCGGGGTGGGGCCTCTGGTAGCCAGGGTAGCCGCGTGCGCGCGCTGTGATGTGCTGGGTGGGCTGCGCGGGCAATGATGCCAGAGGGTCAGGGGGTGGTCGGACTGTCGGCAGCCCGACACGACGCTGCATCGGGCGGGAATCAAATGCCGAATGTAGCTTAGATATCAAGGAACCGATCCCCCCGCGGGCGCGACGGCCCATACTTTACGGGTAGAGCGTGAGCGCGCGTGACGGAGGGGCGAGAGGGGGGGCGGATCGCACCATTTCTTGGCGAAGATTTTCGTAGCGTCAGGTAGCCCCCC
>CM030932.1:11500-39329 GCA_018136815.1 Isochrysis galbana
TGGACGAACGAAAACGGCTGTGCCTTCTGCGCTTTCCGACCTCAAGCTCCTCCTGGCACTCCATCCAGCGAAGCCTGGAAATATGGCACGGGAGACGGTGCTCACAACCCCGTCATCTGTCAGCCATATATCCGCTTTCTGTGTGAGGCTGGCTGCGGAGAGTGCGGATCGGACGAGCACATTCATAAGCTTCTTCGCTCGATGGTCCGGGTTAAGCCTCAGTAGGGGTCCGGCGGGGTCCCCGTCCTTCAAACCCTGGCGGAGAACATCGCGGGCGGTGGGCCTGAACGCCACCACCACCATCCCGATCCGATCCCTACGCCGCTTGGGGAGAAGAGCTGTCGACGCGGCGATTCTCCCCCTGTCTCTAGCTCTATTCAGTCCTCGACGGTGGGAGCCGCCTCGCCGGCTGAAGCCCCCGCCGAACGGCTATCTCGGAAGCCGGAGTCGACACTTGACCCGGGCTCCTGGAAACAGGTTTGCCCCGGAGATAGTCGCGACCCGACTCTCCGAAATTCGTGTACGTCTACAAGTTCTTCTATTACTCCGCACGCTATTAGGATGTTAGGGGCCGATTCTCGCTCGCTGCCCCTCTTGGAATCTATTTCTACGGATACTATGCTGTCTTCGGTTTCTTCTAATTCTCCTAGGTCTTTCGACGCATCTTCATCCCTGGATTCATCCCCCGACGGCCCTGCCCAAGGGGGTGGGCTAGGTGGATCCGACGCGTCTTCGGTCTCTTCGTTTCGTAAACAGTCAGTTGTAAAGCCCTCGAGGGCTGTCGACTCGGTATCATCTTCTGCTCTAGGTTCTATGGATAGGTCCGACGTGGCCGCTGCCGCGTCCGAAAACGTTGTTGCTGCTTTACCTGTTTCTGCTCTTTCCCGGCGGGACCCCACTGGAGACCTCTCTCCCAAGGGCCATAGCCGGAGCCGCTCTGCGGACGAATTGTCGTTGTCTACCGTAGGTTCTCGTGCAGTGGAGGCGGAGACTTGTGCCTCCTCCTCACCTCTCTCCCCGGTTCGTTATATTTCTCCGTCATCGTGTTCATTCTCTCGTCTCGAAGTTGCACCTGTTCTCGTTTCTGACCTGGTTCCCGACCCGGAAGGGTCGGCTTCCGGAGTCAATGAAGATGAAGGTTCCAAGGGAGCTGCGGCTTTCCGCGCTCACGCCGTGGCCACCCCAGACTCGGGAGACGCAGGGGCCGTCGATTACGATCTCTCGTCGCGCCCCACACGGACGCCGGCGTCTCCTCTTTCTCTCGGCTCTCCGGAGGATCCCTGTTCCAGGGATCGCCCGCCGGAGCCAACCCCCTTCAGGTCTAGCCCACCGAAACTTCAGGGCGACGACCCCCTCCCCCTGAATTCTACTGCCGAGGCCATCCACCGGATCGCCGTGGTTGGTTGTTCCTCGGCCGCCAAGTCTACTGAAGCTGCCCGCGCCCCTACGCGCGAGCTCCAAATGTTAGCCGCCTCCCGTGCCCGGGCTAGCGGTTCCTCCGTCATCTTGCCCCGCCATCTCGCCGAAGCTGCTCTAGCCTTGCGGCGGCCGCACGCGAGCACTCATTCATCACCCTCTGCCGTACTGCCGACGCATTTTGACGAGCTTTGCGCTGAGTTAGCGGCGATCCACGACGCCGTGACGTTCGACGCGGCCGAGGGGATTCCTCCACCCCGCGTTCTAGTCGTCGGTGAAGCTAGCGGGGTCGTGTCTTCGATGTTCCTACTCGCCGGAGCGCACGTCGCGACGTGCGATCTACGACCGTCGGAGATCGACTACATTCCCCACTTCTGCGGAGATGCTCTTCACATTCAAAACCTCGGTTGGGACCTCGTGGTCGCGCATCCGCCGTGCACGTATTTGTCGGCGGTGAGTTGCCAGTGGCTCGATCGGGAGCCGGGACGACGCCAGGCTCTCGAATCCGCCGCTAGAGTCTTCCTCGCCATGGCAAGCGCCAACGCGCCTTTCGTTGCCGTCGAAAATCCTCGAATGCACGCGGAAGCCTCCGCCTTAGTCGGGGGGTTGCGACCGCGGCAGTTTGTGCAGCCGTGGCAGCACGGCACGGGCCATCAAAAAGCAACTGGCCTGTACCTGACGGCTTCACTCCCGCCCCTGCAGCCTTCGAAGATTGTCGAGGGACGTCTATCCGCGATGGCGGATCTATCGCCGTCGCCCCACCGTGGCGCCCTTCGCAGCCGCACCTATGTGGGCATTGCCGGTGCAATGGCGGCCCAGTGGATGCCGGTCTTGCGCCGTTATGCGCGCGAAGCCAAGGCGTCGCGTTCGCTCGACTTCACGGTGGACTGGGCAATTTCCCAAGCCGCTGCCAGCTTGAGAGAACGCCCTTCGCTTTGCTCGACCGGCTTCGAACTGGCTGAGCCGAGGACGGCTCTGGCTCGCTTCATGGAGGGGGGAGGCGAGGCAGCTTCTAGCTCTCACCTCACGCCTCCCAGCGGTACGCTAGTGTCCGATTCGGTAGTCGTGATCTCAGACGCGGGCCCCGTTGCCGATGCGTCTCGCCTGCTCCATCGGAAGGACTCGGAAACCAACGCATCGCAAGACGGGACCGTGGCGGAAGTGGACTGCTTCACGCCGTGGGAGTGGCCCATAAGGGACCGCTTTACAACGCCAGGCCCTCCAAACACGGTGAAGAAGCGCCGCAGCAAGTGGCAGGTCTTCGATCGTGATGTAATTTCGGGGGTCCATCGGTGGCAGGATGTCACGCCTTCCATCGCCCAAGAAATCGCTGAGCAAGCGGCAGCTGCGGAGCCGTCGGAACCTTCCATCTTGTCTCGACTGGGCTCCCAAGGCATCAATGCACTATCTCCGAGCGCCTCCTTCACGGCTGGCGACGAGGGAGTGGCCGAACTGACCAATTCGTTCGTAGCCGAAAGGCCACTCGAAACCTGGGATGTCGGGCCCGACTCGGGAGAAGATGACACGCCCGAGATGCCAGAACACCGGAGCATGCAGACCCTCGAGACCAAGCCCTCCGACGCCGCCGAAGGAGAGGGTACTCCACGGGCACTGTGTTGCGATGGGGCTGCCGCTAGGGGTCTCAGTGCGGCTGGTTTTTCCGAGTTGTCGAAGCTTCCGAAGACAGACTTGCAGAAGTCCCTGGAGAAGGAATGGTCACGCCAAATGGATCAACCTCGGCATCCGACGGACCGTCGAGGGCTAGGCTATGATGGCGTGCCTAACCCCTCTAGTTCGGCAAAGGCATCCCCATACTCTTCAATACCATTCGTGCCGCAGACGGTAGCCGCCGCTATCGAGCGAGTGCCCCACGTCGATGAATCTTCTCCGTCCAGGCCAGCCTCCAATCCAACCACCCCGTCACCCGGAGCCGGAACCTCGCTTCCAGTAGAATCTATCGCGGACACGCCGCCGCCGCTCTACCCTCGTCACTGCCTCTATGTCCGCGATCTCGTGGTCTGCCGTGCCGATGGCGACCGCGCAGCTCAAGGGTTCGTTCTCCCGGACGTTGCTCTCACGGTGAACAGCACCCTGGCTGACACTGGAGCGGGCCCGTCAGTAATCACCACTGCTCTTCTCGATCGACTACCTGAAGACGCTTGCGTCGAACGCGTATCGGACGCTACCGTCCCCAACCTACATGGGCCGGACGGCCTTCCTCTCATCACTAGGGGCCGGGCTAGCCTCGTCTTCTCCTTGTCCGGTCGCCTCTTCCGTCATTCGTTCGCGGTCATCGAAGGGAACCCGATGCTTCTGCTCGGGAACGATTTTTTGGCCGCTCACTCCGCTACCATTTCTCTCGACGCCGCGAGCTCAGAGGGAAGCCTCCGCCTCCGTCCGGCCTCTGGCGATGCAGAAGACTCTTCAAGAGTCCTTTCCGAATGCGTAGTCAGAGTTTCCACGGCGCCGCCCCCAGTCGCGGACTCCGGCTTCGTCGGAGCTATCTCGATGTCACCCGGTCAGCCGCTGACTGTCGACTTTCTGGAGAGGTCGACGGCAACACGAGAGATCCCGGCCGGATCGGTGGGTGAGGCTGCTGCTGATGCTAGGCAGCCACTCTATACACCTCTCTTTGAGTCTGCCGACGAGTTTGCGGCCAAAGCTCCGGCGTCTACCTCGTCCGAATATCTTCTCTACACGGAGCAAGCGGTGACGATTCCTGCCTTCCACCGCGCAACCATCTGGGTTAGGGTTCCGCTAGCTCTCCGAGATCATTCGGACTGCGCGATGCTGGTCGACCGCCTACCAAACCGCGAGGCTCTCGATTCGTCCCCTCTCGTAATGCCCACGGTGGTCACGCCCACGGACGATCATCGCATCGCGGTGACGATCGTCCACACCGGGGTCAATGCGCTGACCCTGCCGTCTCTGCATCCGATAGCTTCGCTCCAGGTGCGCTTCAAGTTGCACCGGGGCTGGACTCCGACTGGAAGCGAGGGGGATGGTGACCCTGTCACCGCGCTGAGCGAGGAGCAACGAGCCCTACTCGACTCAGCCACCATCGATCCAGACCGGCTTCTTTCCGACGATCAACGAGAAGAAGTACGCCAACTCTTGGCCCGGCGCATCAAAGCTTTCGCGTTGCACCCGGGGGCTCCAAACCATACGCACGTTCTCGAGGTGGAGTTGCCACTCAACCCCGGCGCTGTTCCTCACCGGCATGCTCCGTCTAGAGTGGGCCGCGCGGGCGAGCTCATCATAGAAGAGGAGGTAGCCAAGATGGAAGCCGCCGGCATTATTCGCAAGTCAAATTCGGCTTGGGCTTCCCGAGTAGTCCTGGTCAGCAAGAAAGATGGCTCCGTTCGATTCTGCGTGGACTACCGCGACACGAACGCCAAGCTACGCGTCGAGGATAGCCCTCTACCCCTCATTGTAGAGGCTATTGATAGGCTAGCGTCCGGCCAAGGGCCGCTCAGTTCTCTCTTTTTATGTACTCTCGATTTAGCCTCTGGTTTTTGGGGCATCCCGATCAAAGAATCGCACAAACATATCACCGCTTTCACTACCCACCGCGGCAAATACGAGTTCAACTTTCTACCGTTCGGCATCCAATCAGGTCCCTCCTACATGTGCCGCTTGATGGACATCGTTCTCGGTGCGCTATCGTGGGAGATCTGCATGCCTTACCTCGATGATGTCGGCATCTGGTCAACGGGAGTGGGTCCTTCCGACGAGGCCAGGGCACAAGCTTCGTTCGAGCAAATGCTTCACCGGCTAGACCTAGTTCTCGAGCGGCTAGAGTGGGCCGGCCTGACCTGCAAGATGTCCAAGTGTGTCTTCTTTGCCACCTCTACGGAGTACCTCGGTCACGTTGTCTCGAGGGAAGGTCTCAAGATGGACCCGAAGAAGGTCGCAGCTGTCGCCGACATCGACCCGTCATCCATCAACTCCTTGGAAGCGGTTCGATCTTTCCTCGGCCTTTGCTCCTACTACCGTCGATTCATTCGCCAATTCGCCGCTAAGGCTGCTCCTCTCACTGCTCTCACGCGGAAGGGCTGCGACGTGGCAAAAGAGTCCCAGTCCGAGGAGTGTCGCCGAGCTATCCAAGAGCTCAAGACAGCGATCACTTCGGAGCCCGTCTTGACTCCACCCAGGGATGATCGGCCCTTCATCGTCAAGACCGATGGGGCTAGCAAGTTGGGCATCGCCGGCATCCTCTCGCAGCTAGGAGACGATAACCGTGAACGAGTCGTTGGGTACTACGCTCGCAGTCTCACCTCGGCCGAACGCCATTGGACGGTGACCGAGATCGAACTCTTGGCTGCCCTGGAATCAATCCGAAATTGGCGACCCTACCTTTGGGGGCGTCGGTTCAAGTTAGTCGTCGACCACTCCGCGCTGCGATGGCTGCATACCATGAAGGATCAAGTAGCCGGTGGGCCAGCCTCTCGGCTGACTCGGTGGGCTCTCAAGTTGGCTGATTACCGGTTCGATGTCGAACATAAACCAGGAGCTGTTCATCAGGATGCTGACGGGCTGTCCCGGCTAGCATCCCTGGAGCCGGAACACGAAGATGAATCACTCGCCGGCCCAGCGTCGCTAGCGGTACGTGAGCCCGGCTCAGAGTCTCTAGCCGAGCATGAACGGTCTCATCCGGTGGCTGCCATCACGCGCTCCGTAGTTACGGCGCGAGGGCTTCAAGCTTTGGACCGATCTCGTCGTCGAGCCTCCGATTCCGGGCCCGCCATCCAGTCCAGTTATTTGGCTCCGGGTACGCCGACTTCCGAAGAGATGAGAGCGGCCCTGGCGGAAGATCCGTTCGTAGAGCCACTCCTAGGTTCAGGAGAGACGGTCAATCACGAGCCATCAGGCCAAGGGTCGCCTCCGCCGGCCGTCGCCTCGGGCCCCATTGCCGACGATGATTCGTGTTCCAGTCCTGTCGCTCCCGCTCCCGTTTCCGCTCAGCAATCCAAGATGTTTCGCCGTTTCGTCGTTCACGATGGGCTCGTCTACTATCGCACCGTCCTTGACTCCACCGACCCGGACTCGCTAGTGCTCTATGTTCCGCCCTCGTTGCGGTCTCGCTACCTCTTTGCCTACCACGATCGCTCCGGTCACCTTGGAGTTTCTCGTATGTCCGGTCTTCTTCGTACTCGGGTATACTGGCCTGGCATGTCTTCCGACGTTGCATCCTACGTCCGGGAATGCCACGAGTGCACCCTCGCCAAGCCGCTACCTAGGGCTCTAGCGTCGCCCTCCGGTCTCTCCGTGGGCACCTACCCCTTTGATGTGGTCTACTGCGACGTGCTCGCACTGGCTCCCACTCACAACTTCGTGCCTGGAGTCTCGGGTTACGACAAGCTGGTCGTCTTCATCGACTCGCTCACTCGATGGATTGAGGCTGAGCCGTCGAATGGGGATCCCTCGTCGGAGATGGCCTTGGACATGTTCATCCGCTTGATTGTGACGCGTTATGGAGTCCCTAGGCAGCTTCGAACCGACGCCGGTTCGAATCTATGTTCGGTTCTTGTTTCGCGTATTCTGGAGCTCACCGGGACTGATTTGTCGAGTACAGAGCCGTACCGACATGAAGGTGTAGGCTTCGTCGAACGCGCTCAGCAAACGCTCATTCGTTTGATGCGCGCCTCGAACGAGGGTGGCAGCCATTGGGTCGACCATTTGCCGTTCCTACTCCTCTCGTTGAGGGCTTCTTCCGGTCGTGTTACCTCCCGGTCTCCAGCGTCTTTGATCTTTGGGCGTGAGCTGCGTCTGCCCGCTCAACTCTCTGATCCGAAGACCGTTTCGCCAACTGCTCTCGAGGCGGCGTCCGCCGACGTTCGCTCGTACGCATCCAGGCTCAATGCGAGCCTCCGCCTCTCTTGGTCCAGCGCTCTCGAGGCTACCCTAGCCGCTCAGGCTGAGTCAGTCCGTGACGCTACCATCAAGTCTCAAAGACCAGCGCGTTTCGAACCTAGGGATCGCGTCTGCATGCGATTACCAGGCCATGCCAACAAGTTGCAATTCATCTACTCGGGTCCCTACCGCGTCGTAGAGGCTCTGTCCGACACTAGGTACCGACTCCGTGATCTGGAGAACCGGTTAGTCAAGGAGGAGGTGCATATCTCGAACCTCCGGCCGTATCATACTTTCGTTGATGAAGAGCCGCTGGCTGACGACGAGTACATCGTTGAAAAGTTGCTCGATCGTCGTAGCCATGGCGATTCTATCGAGTACCTCGTGAAGTGGCGTGGCTATGCTCTTCGAGAAGCCACCTGGGAGCCTCGTTCCGAGTTGCTCCGTCGTTGTTCTGATTTGCTTGATGATTATGATCGCTCCGTCGAAGAGACTTGTCCAGAAGATGTTGAGTCCCCGGAAGCAACTTCTTCGTCGGCCAGGGATACTCCTCTTCCTCCCGTTCTCGATGCGCCGTCTTCGCGCACTCGATCCAGGCTCCATCCTCGTTGATCCCATGTCTTGGGTAAGGGACCCGTCCCTCTAGGCTAGCCCCACGCCTCGGCTAGGGCTCCGAGTTCAAGAGCGAATCATGGAGGTGCTGAACGCGTGCTGCCTGCGCTCTACACCCGGCGCAACACCCGAGCAAAGCTCCTGTAAAAGGGAGAAGTGGGTGGGGCAGTGCGTACGAAAGAGGCCGCCGCGTTAAGCCGCCGATTTCGTGCTCGCTTTGGATCCAAAGGGTGTTCTTGTCTCCACGTTTCGCTCGCTATGTTCCGTTGCTTCTTGTTCCGATTCTGACCTCTGGTCAGCTCAGGTTCCAGGTTCTAGGTCTCTGTTTCCAGGTTCACCGCTCGACATCGGGAGACGTCTCGATCTTAGTCGGGGGGTGTCGCATTCATCCTAGATGATGCGATTTCCAGGCTCTTGTTTCCAGGTCCTTCGCCGTGCGGCCACACGGTGAAGCTCAGGTACATCTAGGTTGGTAGGGTTCGTCCCTAGCGATCTAGAATTCGAGTTCTTGTTTCGTTCCTTCTAGCCTGTTTGTCAGGTCTAGATTCCAGGTTTCCTCCTTTCGGGTAATCTTGACCCAAAGGAGCCAGTTCGCCTGTCACTCGCTGCGCGCTTGTCTCAGGCTCTCGAGTTACCTTGTGAAGGCTTGTTTAGCTTCTTGCAAGGCTTGTCGTTTCTTGTTGGGTTCCGGTTCTTTCTTGGGACCTGCTGACTTTCGTTGTCGTCCAGGCCTGTTCTTCGTAGGTTCTGCTTGGCCTGGTTAGGGTTTCGTTGCCTTCCCGCGTTCGGCGTTTGGCGTTGGCGTTCGGAAACTTCCTCTCACATTCCCTAGGTCCGCTACCCTTGGCTTGTAGGTCCTTGCTTCTTTCTTCTCGGTCAAGGTTTTGGCGAGCGAGTCGGTTGCTCTAGCCGCTCGAGATTTGAGGTTTAATTTGCCATCTCCCCTTGGAGATCGGTGTAGGTTCGCTTCCTAGGTGAGGGAATCTTTCCCCTTGATGCAAGCTACATGCAAGCCCTTGGCCCCTTTGGTGTTTCTTCCCCTTGGTTGCTACTCAGGGTTGTTCGTTAGAAGCGTCTAGAAGGTTCACGCTCAACGGCAAGATTTATTCGGTCGTGAAGACATCTCGTTGCGATCTGTATCCAAAGTGATCGCCGTGGTCGCGCGACATGACGCTCCCCTTCGGACTCTCCGCTACGTGGGAAGTTACAACGGAGACACGCTCCGGCCGTCGCTGCGGAGTCTCTCTCTCTCTCGCTCTCTCTCTCCGTCTCTCGCGACGTGTTTGAGTTATCGGTGATTTGGGGTCGCGGTTGCTTGATAATTTGCTTTGTTTGGGTGAATGATTCCGGTGTGTTCGTGAGTCGGTGTATCCTGTTGTTCTCAGGCTCTTTGTCCGTCGTTGTTCGCTGCGTCGCTGCACTCTAGCAGCCTAGGCTCCCTCCCTGAGGGAAGAGTTCTTTGTAGGTCTAACAATCTCTTAAAACCCAACACACTAGGGCCGCTAGGAGCGCCTCGCCGCCCCACAGTCCTTCGTTCGCCGTTCGTTCCCTGTCCATACACCCGAATGGGGTTGCCCGACCCAGTCCAGAATTTCATTCACCCGACTCCCGGTGGGGAGGAGGGACAAAGCGCCGCGCTAGCCGCCGGTGCCGCTCGCGACGGAGTGGCTCAGAGCCCTCCGGTAGCTCAGAGCCCTCCGGTAGCGCTCGACTCGACACATATCTATCATGGATACATCCATCTCATGCATCGTGGATGCTCATTCTAGAGTGGCTCAGAGCCCTCCGGTAGCGCTCGACTCGACACATATCTATCATGGATACATCCATCTCATGCATCGTGGATGCTCATTCTAACCTCTGTATGTTTATACTGAGGTCTCTGCTTCTCACTTCTCCCTCGCGGCCGTTTCGAGTCCGCGCGGGGCATTCTTGCGGCACAGAAACTTCCCCGCGCGCTCTTACTTTGTTACTAAAAAAAAAACCTTTTAATAATCTCGCCTCGCACGTGGCACTGGGTCGCATATCCGTAGCCACGCCCATTCCCCTTCCTCTCCCTCACTTCCCGCCTTGCGGCAACTCCCCTCGTGCTCTACTTAGGGGCTCGGGTCCTGCGGGGGTCACGGGTTGGGCGGCGTGCGCCTGCCCTCAGCGGTGCATGCACGCCTTCCTCCTACGCCGCTGAGTGACATGCATATCCTGGATGCTTTTCGGTCTGCGGCGTTATCTATGTCGTGTTTTTGCTCGTGCCATGGCTACTGACTACCCCGTGTCTTTGCCTCCGATTGTATGAGAGCGTTTCGCTACTTCAGGCGAGCCTCTCGGCAAGGTCGAGCGCCTGTGCCACGAGGCTAAAATTCTCGCCCAATTGTAGTCTGCCTTTCTCCTTCACAATAAACGCGGGGGCGCTGTGTTCAATCGGTTGTTTAAGTTTTGGTTTCCTTCCTTGGGCGGCCTTGCGAGTGCGCATGTGGCTGTGAGAGCCCGGTATAGCGAGCCCTCTCACCAAGGTGGTAAACCTCACTAGTGTGGCTTCTAGGGTTGGTATGTAATGAAACTCGTACGACTCGAATTCGACTCTGTAGAAGTCTCTGAGTATATACTTCCACGCTAGTATATATAGCGTCTTTAGGCTGTCGGGGGTGCTCTTGCCAGGGTACGCGAAGAGTCTATCTTTGATTTGTTGTACGTGCGACCTTCCGGGGCTAGGCGTGTAGTTGGTGATGGCGTCTATAGTTTCGAATATGTTTTTTGTCTCGGGGCACCACGCTAGGTGGCACGAGTCTTCTCTGTGGCGGCGGCAAAATCTGCACGTTCCCGTTGGGCTTTCCGCGAATCTGTTTCTCGTGCCTATTCTCCTGTGCGTAATGTGTTTGAAGTGCATGTGTTTGTCGACGTGTTTCAGCAGTGGCAGCGTGTATAGTTTGGCCACATGTTTCCATTCTTCGCTCGTGATGTTTAGTCTCTTTTCCCATGCGGTTTTCGCCGCTTGTGGGTCGTTTTTCCGGGCTTTCTTGAGCATTGCTTTGGTGATGTCTGAGACCGTGATCGCATCTAGCGCGATTTTACCTTTTTTTATGGCGTATTCGTCCGCTAGGGGGTATTCCATAAACCTCGGACCCTTGAGGCCGCCCTCCCATCTTGCGGGAGGGTGGTAGAGTTGGACCTCTTCTGTTTCCACTACGCTTCCGGTATCGGCTATCTCCCCTAGGTAGTCGGTATCGGCCTGTAGCCAGATGTTGTTGAATCTACTGACGTATTTGTCTCCTTCTGAGACTCTGATTTCCCTTACTTGTGTCGCGTCTTCTAACCCTCGGGGTGAAGTGCCGCTGCTTTCGGCTTTGTCCCCTCCGGTGTCCGGTGGCGAGCGCTCTCTCGCCCGCCCTAGTATGGATTTCGCGTGTCTGACTACCTCGTCCCATGTCTCAAGGAATTCTTTTTTGTGGACTGTGCGGCCTTCGTGTATGAAGGCTTCCGGTAAGTGTTCCACATATGCAGAGCAATCTTCTTCGCTGTAGGGCGTTGTAAATTCGCCGTCTTTGAACACGTTGTGCACCACATTTGTGTTTAATGTTTCCCATAGGCGTGCCCACGGAGCCTTTATCGCGGGAGGGGGATGTGCGGATTGTGCCATAGGGGTTGTGAAAGCGCGCCTTCCCGCGTAAGGAACGAGGGTTGCACGTCGAGGTCCCTGAAATTCGTGAGGGCCTCTTTCCAGAAGGTTGGTAGTGCCGGGTTTCCCCTAATGCTGCCCGTCAGCGTTTTCGTCGGGACCGTGGAGAGGACAGCGCCTCTCCCGAGTCCGGTCCGGCAGAACCAAGCATCCAGCCCGTGTTTCCATATCGCTTTTCTTGCGTTTAGATAGTTTAGGATCCACTTGGCCTGGAGGGCTTTTACGTGGTACGGCCAGTGTAAGAGCCCTAGCCCTAGTGTCCTAGTTGCGCTTCTATCGTGTGTTGTTGCGTAGTGGGGGTGCTTGATCCATTTTTGTTGCTTGTCGGTGTGCGGGCTTGTCCAGAGAACCGTGTCCGCCGCTCTTTGCACGCGGGTGTGGAACCATTTTGGGGCGGCCAACGTCTGTAGCCAATACCTAGGCATTCCATATATTATAAAGTTTACCACGTTCGCTTTTCCAAATATGGTCATATGTTTAGTGGCCGGCGCCAGGCTGGACACTTTATCATCTATCCTGTCCGCCATCTTTGTCCAAAAGGGCCTGAGCGCCTCCGGCGCGCCCAGCGGGACGCCTAGAATGGTTAGGTATTCGGCTTCCTGTATCCAATTAAATCTTCTCATATCCCACGGGGGTCTACGACTTCGCTGAGACCCCATTCTCAGTCCTTGGAATTTGTTTTCATTAGTTTTGCCTCCTGTCGCTGACTCGTATAGTTTCACCCACTGTAAGGCTTTTTTTATGCTTTTATAGTCTCGGGCTATCAGTGCCGTGTCATCGGCGAACTGGCTCACTTTCAGGTTGTAACCGTTCAGGTCGACGCCACATATGTCTTCGTCCCCATTGATGGCTCGAGTAAGTGCTTCCGCGGTAAGGAGGAAAGTAAGCGGCGAGAGCGGGCAGCCTTGCGGCATGCCGCTCCCGACGGTGAAGGGGTAGCTTCTACCGCCGTTGGTCTTAATTGTGCGTATCGGCCTGGCGTTTTCGCTCGTGAGCGCTTTCGCGAGCGTTTGAAAGTTTGGCCCGAAGTTGAGCAGTTTGAGGGCGAGATGATAGAACGCCCAGCTCACTCTGTCGAAGGCTTTTTCCCAGTCAAGGGCTAATAGTAGGCCCGGGTCGCCCGTCTCATCGAGGTAGGCCCTAGTGAGTTGTAGTAGGTGTGTGGCTTCGCTGATGAGGCGTCTAGGTACGAAGCCCAATTGGTTGTCTGATATCAGCTTCCCTATGACTTTGCTAAGCCTACCGGTTAGGATTTTAGCTAGAATTTTGTAGTCGCTTTGCAATAGCGTGATGGGCCTATAGTTGCGCGGGTCTCGGGCATCGCCTTTTTTGTATAGTAGTATTATGTCGCCCTCGCGCATCGTGTACGCCAATGTTCCCTTGTCGAGTGCCAGGTTGTAGAGCCGGGTCAAGAGCGGTGCGGCTAGTTTCTCGTGCGCCTTGTATACTTCTGCCGGTATTCCATCCGGGCCTGCACTCTTTCCGGGTCCGATGCCCCGGATGGCTCGGAGTGTTTCTTCGACGTCGATGCGTCCTTCTAGACGACGTCTGTCTAGATCGCTGAGCGGTCGCTCTGTCAGAGCGGTCTCTAGCTCCGGGACTCTTTGAGTTTCTTTTGGAGAGTACAGCCATACATAGTATCCGCGGAATTCTCTTCTGATTTCCCGATCTGAGCTCACCGTTTCGTGTTCCAAGTGCTCAGGCCGATCCCAGTTCTTGGTACGAAACAGCTCTGTAATATTGGCTTTCCATTTGCGTGGTTTGAGTTGTGCGAAGAATTCTTTGGAGTGCAGTTCTTCCCGGCGGAGCTGGCGGTGGAGCGGAAGGTCTTTAATCGGGATTTTGCTGCGGGCTTCCGCTAGCTCCCTCTGGGTCCGGGCTATTTCTTGGGATAGCTTTGCGTTTGGTCCTTGTTGTGCGAGGCGGATGTTCAGTCTCGTGGCCTGCAACTCTAAGGCGGACTGTATTGAAGGCCGCCTTCTTTCCGCCGTTTCTTCCCTGAGGAAGGTGGCTATATGGCCTTTTGTGCCTTCCCATATCGACTCCGGGTCTTCCCCTTCGTCCATCTTGCGCGCGGCTATTTGTAAAAGAAGTTCGACGGTCTTCAGTGCCCCTTTTTCGTGGATGATGCCCAGATCTATTGGCGCGTCAAAATGTCGACCGGGTTTGTAACCGGGAGTTTCGAACTTCGCGAGAACGGGTAGGTGGTCCGACGCTGCTTTGCCTGAGAAAAGGTCCGGGCTTGGCCCGTGCCTTTGCCATTGAAAGGCGTCCGAGTCTTTGCTATGGTAGAATCTGTCTATTCGCGTGTGTATTGAGGCCGCCATTCTCGTGTATCCTGTATTCGGGTCTAGGTGCATCGTGTGGTGCACGTCCCGGAGACGGCAGCTACTAGCCAGCGCTTTCCATTTCTCCCCGTGCGCGTTTTGGTAGGGCGCTTCTCCCGTCCGGCAGGTGTCTTTCGTACTGTCTTCAACGCAGTTAAAGTCCCCCCCAATCAAGGTTGGGGTTGTGTCGAACGTTTCTAGTTTTCTTCTTAGTTTCGTGATTTGCCCTTCCCGAGGACCGGGTGCCGCACTAAGGTATAAAGATATTACACGGTATTTTATTTCATCAATGTTGATCTCTATTGATACGCCTCTACCTTTTATTAGCACTTCCAACGTGTCAGGTCTAGGAGACACTCTACCGGCCTCGTCTCTGATCGCCACAGCGACGCCACTGGCAGAGTCACCCAGCTCTCCTGGGGCAGCGAACCATGTCCACCCCAGTAGGGCGGCCGTTCGATGCGCCCGGAGGTGCGCTCCGTCCTCGTATGCATGTAGCTCTTGGAGCATCAGGATGTCTACTCTTGCTTTACGCGCTTGTGACAGCACTGCAGCTAATCTGCCGCCCTTGGTACCGTTCAAGTTATATGTCGCGATTGTGATTGGTCCTTCACCTGGGTACCCAAGAGTGGAGTCAAATGTGAGCCTGGGGCGAGGGAGCACTCTCCACTCGATCTTTTGTTGCGACATGCATCCGGCGGCTATTGCATAGGCGCGGGTGGCTAGGGCGGGGTCGTACTCTGGGTGAAGGAAGAGACAAGCCGGGCCGTTCAAACAGACGCCCGGGATCTTTTTGTGTGGATGAAGGCGGCAGCGAATGGTGCACTTGTTGTCGATCCACGCCCCCGGGACGTCGTGGGAGAGGTTGCAGCGGACTCCCCGCTTGTTCCTGAGGCAGAGACCTTGCGAGAATCGCGAGCATTGCTTAGGCGGACCTTTACCCAGCGCCTCGTGCGCCGACTTGGGGCGGGGGTTAAGTTTGTAGGCTTCGGTGCGCTCGCGACGCTTGGCCGCCTCTTGTTCGCAGACGCAAAAACGGTGCGTGGGCGGGATTCCTTGGGCGGCTTCCATGCGCCAGCCTTTGCAGCCGCGGAGGCTGCCGTGGATCATGAGCTTATGTTGGGAGTGGATCGCTTCTGGCATACGCAGCTCTTTGCACGCCCTAATGCCATAGTTCACCGGGATAATGTTGTTGTTCACGTTCAGAAGAAGTTTGCGGGGGAAGCTCCCGTCTAGGAAGGATCCTTGGCCCGCCGAGACATATAGATGCCAGCGGGTGGAGTAGGCCGCCTTGGACACAAACGTGCCCGAGCCGCCCTCGAGCTTCATGCGCTCGCGATTGCCCTTGAGGAAGGTGAGGCCCACTTTTTCGACCGCCTTAATGAGTGTGCTGAGAGTGATTTGTTTTGCTTGCGCCAGGCCGTCGGCTTCTACGACCAGGTGAGCCGCCACGTCTTGCAGGGCGTTGTAGAGCGACTTGCGGGAGGAGGCTCCTCGCTTGTTGATCTTCTCCTCTAGGGACTCGATTTTCACGCGGACTTTGACGTCCGTCTGATTGATGCGGAGTGTGGTGAACTCGCCGTAGCGCTCCTGGAATTGCTGTGCGCAATCCTCATTGACGGCTATGTGCCATGGGCCCGTAATCGATCGAGCCCAGAAATCTGGTTCAGGGTCTACTCCTTCGAGCTCCAAGAGGAGCTCGACGATGGCTGCGTAGACGGTCGTGTCTTGGAAGGTGTAGTCGCCCTCCTGGTGGAAGGAGAGTTCGAGATTTGCGTCTGTATCTTGCATTTCTTGCTCTTCATCCGACTGAGGCTCCTGCGCGAGGTGTGGCGTGTTGGGTGTCATTGCATGTGTCGTAGGCTCGTGCATCGGTGATGTGGCGATGTGTATTCGCTCCAGACCGCCCCTTGGGGGGGTCCCTTGTGCGCTGAAGTCAGGCTGGGGGCGTTGGTGTGGTCTGTTGTGATGCGTATTTGCTGCTGCATGTGTTTTGTGCCCATAAGGGCCACCCGGTCTCGGGCCGCGCCGCCGTGGCGGCGCGACCGTCACCAGGGTGGGAGAGGCCTCTGCCATGAGGCATGCCCAATGGGTTCGTCTGGCTTCTGGTCTGTTGGATGTCTGGTGTGGCCTGCAGTCTGCTGCCCTCCATGGGGGGGGCCAGCATGGCTGCTGTGGGTGGTGTGGCCGGGGCCACAGGCCGTGTGGCGCGATGGGAGTCGCGCTCACCTGCTCGGCCTCTTCCGGGGGACGCGGTCGCTTCGCCTGCGACTGCTCCATGGGCACTGGCTGGGCGCCCGCGGCGGGGGGCCCGAAGGAGAGGAGGGGAGCGCCGGCGCGCTCCATGGCGACCAAGTATAAACTTAGTTGGCTTACTTTGTTACTATTAGTTTCGCGTGCGTTTGTGTGAATGTGCGTGCGCGTGAATTGGTTAGGTTCGGGGGAGGCGGATGGGGCTGGAGGCGGCTCGGAAGCGGCGGCGATGGGGGTGTGGGGCACGGGGAGAGAGTAGGAGGGCGTGGAGGGCACCCCTCCGCTACCATGTGTTGGGCTGAGTGGAGCTGTGGCTGTGGAGTGGCCTGGTGTGAGAGAGAGTTGAGACATCACATGAGAGGTCTGACCCACGTGGCACGTGGGGCATGGAGGGCGGGCGAAGGGGGAAGGGGGACTGAGGGAGCACGCGGGGACAGGTCGGACGGCGCGGGCGCACTCTCAGTCATCACGGGGCACTGTGGCACGAGAGCGAGGGCAGGAGCAGACGGGAGGAGCACGAGGGGCGATCGGGCGATGGCGCAGAGCGTTCCGAGGACACCGGGGGAAAACGTCACGCGCGGGGGGGGGGGGGGGGACGCGCGGGAAAATAATAGACGGGAAAGGGGGCGGAAACTCAAGGGAGCACTCGGCGGAAAGGCGGGAGGGAGGAGAGGGGAAAGGGCTTTCGCGGGGGGGGGGGCGATCGAGATAGCGCGAGGGCGAGGGGGAGGGAATCGGGGCGCGACGGACGAGGGGAGTCGCGCGGGGAACCTAGTCGGGGCGTATAGGAAGAGGCAAGAGGCAAGTGTACAAGGCCCCGGTAAGTGCCGCGGCTTTGTAGGGGCCCAGCCTTGCGGCTTTCCCTATGGGAAGAGGGGCCCTGAGGCTCCCTGTGTTCTTGTTTCTGTGTGTACTGTGTGTGCCGGTTGTGCGTTGTGCTGTTGTGAGTGTAGGTGGTGATGTTGGGCTGTTCGCGGCTCTGCGTGCGTGGTGGGCGGTGGCCCGCGGTCACCTGGAGGGGCGCGGTCAATGGATTGGGTCGCTGCGGGTGTGCGGCATCGCGGCATCGGCCATCACTTGGTCGGCCGGCGCGGCGGGGTGGGCGGAGAGAGAGGAGGGGAGCGAGGAGCGAGGCGCGTTCCATGGCACCACGACCCTGTCGTTATTAACGATGTCGTTGCGTGAACAAGAATCGATTTGCGATATAAATGCAGCGTTGCTACGTATTCATGATTGAGCGGCCTGAGCTGGGCAGTGGCGCAGGTGCACATGGCACGATCTAAGGTACAACTCAAGCGCACAACTCTAAGTGCACTTTTGGCCGCCTACTCCTAAATAGATTACTACTACACTACTTTCATTGAGCAAGCCAGGTATCAGCACATAACCAACCACACCAACAACAATAAGAAACGTAGACGATGAAAATGCGCACATGCGACTGGTCGCGGTCGTGCCAACCAAAGTCGGTTGAAGAAAGGGAGAAGCACCAAGCAAGCTAGCGCGACATGCATAAGAGGCGTCACATTCGGAAGTGGCGGAGCGATGGCTTTTCTGCCGGATTCCTCGCACTGTGGTAATCCTCGCACACTGTCGCATTGCAGCCACTGCGGTGCTCCAGCTTGCCGCCTCTCGCACAGCTTCGCACAGCAAAGGCACTCGGATGCCCGGCCGCATCAATGGAAGACGCCATATGATGACGACTGAGCTCGACTTAAGTCAGAACGCCGGATCGGAGCACAGAAGATACAAAGCGTGAGGTAATGGCCATGCGGGCTCCGGCTAGAGAATATGTTGCTGTGCGAACACCGAGAGCAATCTGGTCTGCTCCGCAACCGAGTCATCGTCCGCATGGAAAGGAAGAAGGCTAAATGGCAAGGTCATTAGTTGCATCGGAATTCAAGCAGTTGCCGATACGGCCACGGGCAATCGACCAATAGGAACTAGTATTCCCATTGGCTGCCAACTCGCATGGCCGCAGACCGTCGGTCAATGGCTGTGCTCAGTGCCGCCCCGGCTGGCAGTCCGCCTCGCCCGTCTGGCAGGTGTTGTTCAGCAGGGTAAGCCACTGCTCCGTCATCCTGGAGTTGGAGAAGGAGGCGGGATAGGCACACAGGTACCACGAGCGGTCCGAGTCCGAGTCCGAAGTCGGCCTGGACGCCTTGGGCTGCCGCTTAGGGTAGAGCACGTGGCGCGGGATAAGCGCAATGCAGAGCATGCCATTAGGATCCCAGGCACGCTCGCACGCGTACTCGTGGAGGTCGACGCTGATCTTTGGAGGTTGATGCTCGCGCCACTCCGTCTCGTTCTTGTAGCAGCTGAGATTGCCATTGTTGAGTACCCACCAGCGCACGTGACCGGGGGTGTTGGCTGGCGTGGATCGGAGGGTCTCGATGGGGCCAAGAGGGCCGATTGCAAGCGAGTGGATCACCTGCGACGGCCCCTTCTCAGAGGGCGTCTTGCACATGGTACCATATGTCTCGCCTGTTGCCATGTTGGTCGTCGGCGGCGCGGCGGCTGGGAGCGCGTGACGGGGAACAGGCGAACGCGATGGCTTCTTGCGTTCCTCTGAGTGCGGATGATTGTGCACACCGTGCCGCCCCCGGACGATGCGCTGCCAGTGCTTCTGGATCATGGCGGCGCTATGGTGGTGGTGGTGGTGGTCATGGGACCCGTGCATTGAGCCGTCCATCGAGTCAATCTCCGAGTTGGCAAAGGTGATGCGCCCCGGCTTTTGCCGGAGCTTCATCAGCTCGTGTTCAGCCTCCTCGGCGACACACTCGACGCAGTCGTCGTCCGGCCAGAGCTCGGCCGGGTTCTCGAAGTGCGCATGGCGCTTTTGGCTGGCTGCCACATGGACACGCTCTCCTAGGCGAGTATAGCTGTTGGAGCCAAAGAGCGAACGCAGCCGCCGCTCGACGAAGTTCGAGATGGGTGTGTCTTCAGGCTGCTGGTTCGAGTCGGTGCTGTTTACGCTCCGGCTGTTGGTCGCGCCATCCCTACGGAAGAAGCGCTGCGCCACACCCTCGATCCAGTACTCTGGGCGCATCTCGTGGAGAGGGATGTTGTACCGCTCGAGGTGCCACGCTGTGGCAAAGTCGGCGTGAATGGCATGGGCGAGGAACCATGCGACAACGAAGCAGGCCGGCACGGCGACCATGTGGTTGATGAGCGTACTCACCATTATGAGCTGTGCAGGAAGCATCGTGAGGAGCGCAATGATGTACATCTTGCGCACGTCAAGCATACGTAGCGCGAGCACTGACTCGGCGTTCTGCATGTCGGCGAGCGTCGAGCCGTAAAGCTGGGCGACGAGGGCCGAGTTGACCAAGTTGTTCGAAGTGTATAGCACCCAAACGGATGCGCCGAGCGAGGTGCAAGCGCCGAGGACGTACATGCCGACGAGAACCATCCTGCGCGGTGTCTGGAGCTCCTCCTCCTCCGGCTGCATCGCCTCAAGCTCGAGTGATCCGAGCATGGATGCTGCGACGCCAGCGAGTAGCATCGACTGGGTATTCAGGTCGGAGAGGTAGTCGACGCGGAACTGCATCACCTGTCTCTGCACGCTCATCTCGCCCTGGTTGAGGTTGAGCTCGTACAGCCTCTTCTCAGCGCCCGCAAGGCCGAGGGAGGCGGCGTGAGGAGCTGCCATGGGGCTCAAAGGGGGGGGGGTGCTGTGTGGGCTGGGGGGTGGGGTGGGAGCGAGAGGGGGGGCTAAGAGTGGAGCGGAGGGAGTGGGAAGCGCGAGGGGAGGGGAGAAAGGCGGGGGGGGAGGAGGAGGAGGGGCGCGTCGAGGGGGGGGGAGGGAGGGGCGGCCGCGCGGCGCAGGGGGAGAGGACACGGGGGGCGAGGCCGAGAGATTCTTGGACGAATCTCCCGTTTAAGAGGATAGTCCGTGGGGGAACACCTGGGCGGGTGCGTGAGGGGAGCGGGCTGCGCCGCGAGACTGGGGCCGCCGCTCCTTGCTGCGGGGGGGGGGAGAGTGAGACGGGGGGGCGGCAGAGAGAGAGAGACAGAGAGAGAGAGAGAGGGAGGGAGGGAGGGAAAGAGAGAGAGGGGTTGGGAAGGAAGAGAGAGGGAGGGAGGGAGAGGGAGAGGGAGAGAGGAGGGGGGCGCGGGGTTGGGTGAAGCATGCGGAGGGACGGACGCAGGAGAGATCAGAGAGAGAGAGAGAGAGAGAAACTGACGGCTGGAGCGTGAAGAGAATCTTTTCGAAAAGAAGGATCGGGAGAGGAAGGGAAGAACAGAGAAGGAGGAGAGATTAGAGTGGAAGGAGGGTGTGGGGCTGCCGTCGGTCCGCCGAGCTGCTGTTCACAATAAAGGGTCGAGGCTGGAAGTTTCATAGTGGACGGGCCTCTGGTGGGGCTCCTGTCGTCAACCGAGGCTGCGGGCGAGAGAGGAGCCGACGAGGAGGGAGAGAAAACAAGAGCGGCCGCTAAAGGAAAGGAGACGGTAGAACATACTTGTGATCGGGGAGAGTTTCTTGTGGGGATGATGTCGGGAGCAGCGGAAACATGGACTGATCTCCTCCCCTCTCCTCCTCACCCTTCCCTCCGCTGTCTTTTCTCTCTCTCTCCCAGAGGGATTCTGTGATTCTCTCCCACCGGCGCGGCGAAACAGGAGATCCTGCAAAGACAGAAATAGGTGGAGAGTACGAGTATCTTCCGGTGTCCGTGCAACGCGCAATCTCTCTGCCCCTCCACCCCCCCCTCCCCCCCTCTTTCCCCCTGCTTTCTTCTCAATCCTCCTCTCTCTCTCTCTCTCCCAGCCGCTCCCTTTCGTCCGAGTACAAACTCGTACCGGCTCTCCTCTTCTTGACCCCCTCCCCCTTCTTCTCTTCCTCTACGAGAGGCCTTCTCTCCCTCCTGTTTCCTCCCTCTCCTCTCTTCTCGCCCTCTCTCTCCTCTCCTCTCCTCTCCCACTCCTCCGCCCCCCTCCTCTCCCTCGCGCGCGCGGCCCTCCCCTCCCCCTTCCCCCCCCGCCCCTTCCCCCACTGTTCACCCTCCACCATGTGGGCCAAGGTGAACGCGGCATCGGTGCACCAGGAGAACATGGTCAACCTGATGCAGGTTGACATGCTCCAGCTCGGCGTCCTGCAGACCCAGATGGACAACCTCTCCGTGCAGGCGACGCTCATCATTGGCTTCGCCCTCTCCATGTGGGCAGGAGAAACTCTCACGCCTCTGCTGGAGGACCACTCGCAGATGTGCATCTGGAAGTCGTGGTACCACCTCATCTTCGCCACATTCTTCTTCATCCTCGTCGCTGTCTGCATCTCGTGCTGCCTCATCATTGTCTCCATTGTGTCGTACATCAAGCAGGCCGCCCAGGAGGCCGCGCTCATCGTTTCGACTGGCGCAGCGGTGGCATGCACACGTTTTCACCTCAAGTCGCTGAACAAGCTCTTTGTTCTCGCATACACTACCTTCACCCTTTCCGCCGTCCTACTCATCATCCTCTACGTGGGGCTGCCCAAACGAATTGACACGTCGGAGGAGTGGCTCGAGCACCACCTGCATGCAGCTGAGGGTGGTGTAGAGAAGGAGGTTGAGGGCGTGGAGGAGCTCTTCGATGGATCCTTCAGTATAACGTGCATTGACCCGCGCTCTTCTTCGGACAACCGTGGCCGCAACCTCGCCGGTGCCCTCATCGCCTCAGCCAATGCTATAGTCATCCTGAGCATGTCAGGCTGGGGCTTCTACCGCTTCAAGACAGTCCGCCGCTCGTACAAGCCACTAAACTTGCTCTCCTGGTACGTGACGCACCAGACGGAGCAGAAGAAGAAACACGAAGCGATTCAGGGGTTGCCGCAACACTCACGGCACAAGAAGCACATGGATGTGGAGGTGGACTCGACGGACACAAATCTTAAGTGAGCGCCAAACCTGCTAGGATATATAGGCGGCCGAGCAAGGGACCTTCAGGCGGAGCTTGAGGTTGAGGGCATCGAGATCACCATCGTGCACGCGGCCTCTCAGAGGAAGTTGAAGCCAGACCAGGCTTGCTGTGCGACGGTGGCGTGTGAACCCACATGCCATTCTGCAAAGAGGCGTGCAGGTTACAAAGAGTTCGATGAGCCTCGCGCTACTGATGCATGGTGATTATTGGTCACATCCGGCGATGTCAAGAAGAAGTTAGAAAGGGACTGTCATTGTAAGCGTGTCTTTGCCTGTTCGCTGTTCCGACGGCTTGTTTACCAACAGGCTATTGGTGTAGATGGCCGTGTCGCAAGTGGACTATGCTTTGTGTAAGCATGTGCCGGCAATCATTTCCTCCTTTTTTGTGATGCTTGTGCTTGTGGTGCCTACTCCTGTGGCGCACGTGCACAATTATGTGGGGAAACACTGAGAGGCTTGTAGCACAGCTTGGAGTGCGCAGCGTTCCCCCTCCCCCCTGGCGAGGCGGTAGGATTTCTTGCCTCCCCACTATTGCGGTGGTGCCCAGTGGTCGACCGACATTCAAACACAACACGAGAGCAGAACTTGAACTTGCCAATAAATACGAACCCACGCACACCCCGACGAACGCACACATTAGACCTCTAAAAGGTGGCTGCAAAGGCTACAATAAAGGATACGCACAAGCGTTCCAACCACCACTGCGCGTGTGCGTATGCGAGGAAGAAAAGGCCGCACGCCTCGAACGTCGAACACGAACAACGCAGGCGCACGGCGCCGCCAAAGAAGACGATTCAAGAGGCACCGAATCCGGACGCGCCGGAGCTTTGCAAGCCTTTCCCCAATGGGAAGTGTCCCATGAATATCAAGGGCAAGGCCTGCAACCGCGCGCACGATTACCCGGGCGCATGTGTCGCATCCAGAGTATTTTATATACTCTATGCGGATGCGGTGTCTCCACCATGCGTTGTGTGAGAAAAATTGAGTGAATTTTGTTTTCACCAGTGAGTTGTCTCGAAGTCTCGAAGCTCCGCCGTATTGCACGCCGAATTTGTTTGGTTGTCCTTACTTGTTTCGTTGGTTTGTTTGTGCGATGTTGCGTTAGTTTTCGGAGTTTTCTTGTTTCTTGTTGGTGAGTGAGTGATGTGGGGTGGTGTCACGTGTCCCCTCGTCGTGATGTAGCGCGCTCCCTCCCCCTCTCTCAAGACTTCTCAGAACTATTGTTATAGTTTTAGCGATGGAGCGCGCGCCGACCGCTCCCACTCCCCAGCCCCCCGCCGCCACGACGCCCCAACGGGGCCGGGCCCCAAGCCGCCGGAGCCGAAGCGCTCGCAGGCCTCCGCACCGCCCGACCACGACGTCGAGATGGCGCCGCCTCCCTCGCCTCCCAGGCAGCCACAGAAGCAGGGAACAGGCAGGGCCCTGTTCCCTGCAGACCAGCAGACCCTGAGCCAGGCTCAGCCCACCAATGCCGTGGCTCAGCCACCCACTCAAGGACTCCCCATGGGGTGTGGCAGCTCTGCTGCCACCCCCATGGAGGCAACTCCTACCACCTGTGCACCCCTCGGGGGCGGGCACATGACACAACAAACAATCCTTGGAGCTTTTGCTCCCTCCAACCAACAACCACATCAGCCGCCCAAGTCATACGCGCAAGCCGCACATGGACACAAGGGGAAGGAACCACTCAAGCAAGCCCAGCAACCACCAGCCCAACAGCCTCAGCCACAGTCGCGCAAGCGGGCCGACCCTCAATCGGATCCAAAGCCGACCTCAAACAGCACTACCCCATTCGCTTCCCCCCCTCCAGAGGAGGAAGAGGAGCCTGAAGACACCCCCTTTTTCATTCAGCTAGCTCAGCTAGCTGAGGACAAAAAGGACATTAAGAGTGAGGATGTAGCTACATTCATGAAGTTCCTACTCTCCAGGCTGGAAGGCCTAGATGCCACGCCAGACGGTATGGATAAGGGCCGAAAGGGCCCTTGGATTTTCTACGTCGACGACGATGCACACAATCAATTCAAGGCGGCCTACGGCGACAAACTCCAAACGGTGCTCTCGGGAGTCCCGCACGAATTTGGAGTCACCTATGGCGAGCTAGCCGATTCAGCGCCACGCAAGTCTAGCGCGGTCCGGTCCTCCCTCAAGGAGGTTGCCACGTACATCGTTTTCCGCATCTTCGACCCAGTTAAGGCGTACAAAACCAAGACTCGACACTTGGCTAGCGCACTGGAGCGTGAAGGCTTCCATGTCCTTAGGGGCAACCAACAACGAGTCAAAACTACGATCGAAGGAATCACGAAAGTCGAGGCGGGTAAGCGCCCGATCTGGCACTTCTACGTATACACGGACACGACTGCCCTAGGCCATCGATTCCCGAGGACCTTTCACGTGACCCTCGATGATGGGGAAAACTTCAATTTGGACTACGCGGTCCGCTCCTCGGTGGAATGCGTGACACCGGAAGGCGACATTGCCATTCACGGCGCCCCAAGGGGCTGTAAAGGATACGATAAGCCGTGGGCTATATCGTATCTACGCAAGAATCAAGTTAGTTTTCGCCAATGCACGTGCGAGCAAGACAAAGCGAAAGCGGAGCAACGCAAACGCCAACGCGAAGTGAGCAACGCCATGGACTACAGGGCCCTTATGGGCCTTGGAGCGGCGGCACCGTGCCGCCGATTCATGGCGGGCGAATGCAAGAACAATCGCATGAAAGGGCGGCAAATCGTCCAATGCTCTTCCAGCCACGACATCCCCGGATGTTGGGCAAAGGACCCCGCAACGGGCAAGCAACATTGTATGGTAAAATGCAATCTTGAACCTTCTCCGTTGTGGAAAGTCTGACCTTCCAATTCGTAGTCGCCGTCGCCTGATTTGCCGCCGCGTATCTCGATCCATGGACTCGCTATCGATAAATTCAAAGCGCGGCTCGTCGCAGATGGCAATACCCAACGAAAAAAAAAAACCTTTTAATAATCTCGCCTCGCACGTGGCACTGGGTCGCATATCCGTAGCCACGCCCATTCCCCTTCCTCTCCCTCACTTCCCGCCTTGCGGCAACTCCCCTCGTGCTCTACTTAGGGGCTCGGGTCCTGCGGGGGTCACGGGTTGGGCGGCGTGCGCCTGCCCTCAGCGGTGCATGCACGCCTTCCTCCTACGCCGCTGAGTGACATGCATATCCTGGATGCTTTTCGGTCTGCGGCGTTATCTATGTCGTGTTTTTGCTCGTGCCATGGCTACTGACTACCCCGTGTCTTTGCCTCCGATTGTATGAGAGCGTTTCGCTACTTCAGGCGAGCCTCTCGGCAAGGTCGAGCGCCTGTGCCACGAGGCTAAAATTCTCGCCCAATTGTAGTCTGCCTTTCTCCTTCACAATAAACGCGGGGGCGCTGTGTTCAATCGGTTGTTTAAGTTTTGGTTTCCTTCCTTGGGCGGCCTTGCGAGTGCGCATGTGGCTGTGAGAGCCCGGTATAGCGAGCCCTCTCACCAAGGTGGTAAACCTCACTAGTGTGGCTTCTAGGGTTGGTATGTAATGAAACTCGTACGACTCGAATTCGACTCTGTAGAAGTCTCTGAGTATATACTTCCACGCTAGTATATATAGCGTCTTTAGGCTGTCGGGGGTGCTCTTGCCAGGGTACGCGAAGAGTCTATCTTTGATTTGTTGTACGTGCGACCTTCCGGGGCTAGGCGTGTAGTTGGTGATGGCGTCTATAGTTTCGAATATGTTTTTTGTCTCGGGGCACCACGCTAGGTGGCACGAGTCTTCTCTGTGGCGGCGGCAAAATCTGCACGTTCCCGTTGGGCTTTCCGCGAATCTGTTTCTCGTGCCTATTCTCCTGTGCGTAATGTGTTTGAAGTGCATGTGTTTGTCGACGTGTTTCAGCAGTGGCAGCGTGTATAGTTTGGCCACATGTTTCCATTCTTCGCTCGTGATGTTTAGTCTCTTTTCCCATGCGGTTTTCGCCGCTTGTGGGTCGTTTTTCCGGGCTTTCTTGAGCATTGCTTTGGTGATGTCTGAGACCGTGATCGCATCTAGCGCGATTTTACCTTTTTTTATGGCGTATTCGTCCGCTAGGGGGTATTCCATAAACCTCGGACCCTTGAGGCCGCCCTCCCATCTTGCGGGAGGGTGGTAGAGTTGGACCTCTTCTGTTTCCACTACGCTTCCGGTATCGGCTATCTCCCCTAGGTAGTCGGTATCGGCCTGTAGCCAGATGTTGTTGAATCTACTGACGTATTTGTCTCCTTCTGAGACTCTGATTTCCCTTACTTGTGTCGCGTCTTCTAACCCTCGGGGTGAAGTGCCGCTGCTTTCGGCTTTGTCCCCTCCGGTGTCCGGTGGCGAGCGCTCTCTCGCCCGCCCTAGTATGGATTTCGCGTGTCTGACTACCTCGTCCCATGTCTCAAGGAATTCTTTTTTGTGGACTGTGCGGCCTTCGTGTATGAAGGCTTCCGGTAAGTGTTCCACATATGCAGAGCAATCTTCTTCGCTGTAGGGCGTTGTAAATTCGCCGTCTTTGAACACGTTGTGCACCACATTTGTGTTTAATGTTTCCCATAGGCGTGCCCACGGAGCCTTTATCGCGGGAGGGGGGATGTGCGGATTGTGCCATAGGGGTTGTGAAAGCGCGCCTTCCCGCGTAAGGAACGAGGGTTGCACGTCGAGGTCCCTGAAATTCGTGAGGGCCTCTTTCCAGAAGGTTGGTAGTGCCGGGTTTCCCCTAATGCTGCCCGTCAGCGTTTTCGTCGGGACCGTGGAGAGGACAACGCCTCTCCCGAGTCCGGTCCGGCAGAACCAAGCATCCAGCCCGTGTTTCCATATCGCTTTTCTTGCGTTTAGATAGTTTAGGATCCACTTGGCCTGGAGGGCTTTTACGTGGTACGGCCAGTGTAAGAGCCCTAGCCCTAGTGTCCTAGTTGCGCTTCTATCGTGTGTTGTTGCGTAGTGGGGGTGCTTGATCCATTTTTGTTGCTTGTCGGTGTGCGGGCTTGTCCAGAGAACCGTGTCCGCCGCTCTTTGCACGCGGGTGTGGAACCATTTTGGGGCGGCCAACGTCTGTAGCCAATACCTAGGCATTCCATATATTATAAAGTTTACCACGTTCGCTTTTCCAAATATGGTCATATGTTTAGTGGCCGGCGCCAGGCTGGACACTTTATCATCTATCCTGTCCGCCATCTTTGTCCAAAAGGGCCTGAGCGCCTCCGGCGCGCCCAGCGGGACGCCTAGAATGGTTAGGTATTCGGCTTCCTGTATCCAATTAAATCTTCTCATATCCCACGGGGGTCTACGACTTCGCTGAGACCCCATTCTCAGTCCTTGGAATTTGTTTTCATTAGTTTTGCCTCCTGTCGCTGACTCGTATAGTTTCACCCACTGTAAGGCTTTTTTTATGCTTTTATAGTCTCGGGCTATCAGTGCCGTGTCATCGGCGAACTGGCTCACTTTCAGGTTGTAACCGTTCAGGTCGACGCCACATATGTCTTCGTCCCCATTGATGGCTCGAGTAAGTGCTTCCGCGGTAAGGAGGAAAGTAAGCGGCGAGAGCGGGCAGCCTTGCGGCATGCCGCTCCCGACGGTGAAGGGGTAGCTTCTACCGCCGTTGGTCTTAATTGTGCGTATCGGCCTGGCGTTTTCGCTCGTGAGCGCTTTCGTGGCAATACCCAACGATTCGGTGTCGATTTTGACCGCATCTTCTCATCTGTCGTCAAATCTGTCACCATCCGTGTCGTACTTGCCATAGCCGCGTCCCGGGATTACAACCTCACCTCCATCGATGTCCGACAAGCTT
>CM030932.1:39429-88474 GCA_018136815.1 Isochrysis galbana
ATCACGAAAGATGAATGGATACATATAGCTAGACTATATGCAATGCCGCTGCTAAAACACACGGACAAGCACCTGCACTTCAAGCATATTACTCATAGGAGGATCGGCACTAGGAACAGATTCCCAAATAGCCTAACGACTAAATGTAGACTATGCCGCGACCACAGAGAGGGATCGTGTCATCTAGCATGGTGCCCCGAGACTAAAAAGATATTCGAAACTATAGACGCCCTGACAAAGCACACGCCTCCTCCTAAGAGATCGAGTGCGCAAAAAATCAAAGACAGACTCTTCGCATACCCCGGCATGACCACCCCCGACAGCCTCAAAGCGCTCTATATAATTGCATGGAAATACATAATAAAAGACTTTTATAGAGTTGACTTCGAGGCGTACAACTACCACTATATACCAGTCCTTGAAGCCACTCTAATAAGGTTTGCCACCTTAGTTCGAGGCAAGACCTCACCAGACCCCCACAACTCCATGCGTATATATAAGGCCGCCCAGGGCAGAAAACCGAAGATCAAAAAAACGACAGAACTCAGCACCCCTATATTTGTCGAAGACGAGAAAGGCAGGCTACACCTCAGCGAGGAATTCGGCCTCGTAGCGAAAGCTCTCGGCTTAGCCGAGAGACTCGCATGAAGCGACGCGTCACCCCGCTCAGACCGACAGCTCGGATGGACGACCGTCCATGACCACGGACACGCTGAGCGAACGCTCGTACGCATTTATATGAAGACGCCCGGCAACAACTACTGTATAGACAGGTCACCCATCAAAACAGGAGGAAGGAGAGAACCTACCGATGGGGACAGGTGCACCCCGCCTAGCTCGAAACCCCCGCACGACCCGGGCCCCTAAGTAGAGCACGAGGGGAGTTGCCGCAAGGCAGGGAGTGGGGGAGTGGGTAGAAAAAGGGCGAGGCTTCGTGAGCGACTTCCAGTGCCACGAGCGAGGCGAGAATATTAAAAGGTTTTTTTTCTTTTATCAGCTGGTGGCTGATTTCAAGAGCCGCGCCATGGATGCCGCAAAACGTGCTGAGATCGTCCACCTTCACCTTCTCAAGAACTGGGACGTTCTCAACGCCAAGCAGCCAAGCAGCGTCTCTACGGGGGGGGGGGCAACCACAACTGTTGGAAGAGCAAGTACGAGTTCGCGCCCTACATGGGAGATACGGCCCACGAGTCCCCGAGATACGGTAGATACGGTTGTATCTCGGCTTCCTTCTAGATACAGTAGATACGGAATAGGGGCACAGGCGCCAGTCGGCGCTCCAGATACGGTAGATACGGCTGTATCTAACCCGTCCCCCGGATACGGTATCCTGTATCTCCCAAGTAGGGTTCGCGCACACGCTGGCCGACAAGCCAGCAACTCTCCTCTCCAAGGCCACTGCCTAGGCCCAGGCCAGAATATGTAGTTTGGCCAACCCAAATATGTAGCATTTATATGTAGAAAATATGTAGAGATCTGTAGCAAGGCATCCAAATAGGTGCCCAAATATGCGGCAAATATGTAGATATGTTGATAAAAAATTTGCAAACACAAAATACAAAATACCAATCAATAACCTAGGAGAGGGTCTAGGGGCAGAGTGTGCAATCAATGCATGTGTAAAGCTCGCCGAAAAGGGTGCCGGCGCCGAGGGCGATGATGACGCCTGAGCCCAAGTGTGTGTGCACGATCTTGTCGCCCACCTTGAAGTCGTCGGCGTAGTCGTCGGCGTAGTCGTCGAGCTCTGACTGAGGGCACTGAGGACTCGCACTCGTTGCTTGCGTCGAAGCGCGCGATGGCGATGGGATCGTTGTCGTTGCGCTCGGTGCACTCGCCGTTCATGGCCATGTGGTTCGTGAGTAGAGAAAGAGGGGGAGGGCGGGGAGTGAGGAGGGAGAGAGCGGAGAGCGAGCACGACACCGGGTTGATCGCTTGATTGATCGTCAGAAATATTCACTTAAAAAGCGTTCTTTTATACGTCACCAGTTGTCGGCTTGCTTTGCACTACGCTGCGCGCCTCGCGCCTCCGCCGCGTCTCGCGCCAAGAGATGCCTCGCGCTAAAATCACTTGCGTGGCAGAGTGCAATATGAATATAAATAGCTGAATAGCATGAAATATGTGCCCAAATATGTAGTACAGATGGTCTATAACCGTACATATGTTGGGGGAGGGCAATTTGGGCACCCAAATATGTCGCAGATTGTAAGGCCAAAAATCTGCCCAAATGTGTAGAAAAATCTTTAAATATTCTGGCCTGGGCCTACCACTGCCCCTGGCAAGCACGTCGTGGTGTACGAGGAAGGCTTCGACGCAGTACGCAGTGAAGGCGGTCCACGAGAATGGTGAGTGCCCCCCCCCCCCACCCGCCTCCCCTGTCCCCTGCCCCTCTGCCCCTCACACCTGACGCCCTCTTCCTTGCCTGTCCTGGGTAGAGTTGCATGCGAAGGATGTGCAGCTGTACAAGGCCAAGGCCGCGGCAGAAGCGTACGGCGACTCAGTCACGCGCAACATGTGCCTCGCCCTTGTCAAGTGCTGCCCTGTGTGCGTGTCGGCGCGAGTGCGGAAGGCAAAAGCCGCGGGGCACAGACCAATCATCACACACGGCTTCAACTCAAGGGGACAGGTCTCCTTCCTTTCACAGGAAGAAACAGAATTCACAGAGAGAGAAAAGATACCGCCCCCCCCCCCTCTCCCGCCCCGCCCCGTATGCCTCCTCGCGTCGGGGTCGGGGTAGGCGTGCTGGTGGTCGAGGGGGGCCACCTGCTGCTGGGGAGGCGGAAAGGGTCTCACGGGAGTGGCACATGGGCACTGCCCGGTGGCTGGCTCGAGGATGGCGAGAGCTTCGCCGCCTGCGCCGCCCGGGAGCTGGCGGAGGAGACGGGGCTCTGCGTCGCAGCCGACGCCGACCTCTCCACACTTCCCGTCGTGGCCAACAACGTGATGGAGGGCGGCGGTGTGCACTCGGTGACGGTGTTTGTACACGTAGGCCTGGGTGTACGCGCCGATGAGCCCGACCGCACCTTGCGCCTCCCAGACGGCAGAGGAGCGCTACTACCAGCGGTGGCGGTGATGGAGCCGAACAAGTGCCACGAGTGGAGGTGGTGTCCTCTCGCCGACCCGCTGCCGACGCCGCTCTTCCCGCCGCTGGCACACCTTGTGAGCACTGAATATTGGCGCCAGGCCATTCTACCGCTCGCTACGACACACAACGAGGAGGACGGCCACACGGGCGCAGACGCAGACGCGCCTGGCCGAGATGTGGTCGCCATTGTGAACGAGCGCATCGAGCCAGGGTCTCTCGTCTCGGCCGTCGTCTGTCCGAGCGCGGGCGGGATCGCGACATTCACGGGAACAACGCGCGACACGTTTGAGGGCAAACCGGTCCTTCGGTGAGTGTGCACCCTCCCCAAGCGCCCAACCCCTGAGGCGCATGGGGCTACTAGCGCATGCACACCAACGCCGCAGTTCCCGTCCCACCTCGCAGCCTCGAGTACGAGGCGTACGAACCGATGGCTAAGTCTCAACTGCTTGCTCTTTGCGCGACTGTCCGCAAGAAGTGGTCTGACGTACGGCACATCGCCGTCGCCCATCGCGTCGGAGTGGTGCGGCAGTGTCCCTGCGCCGCAAGCCGCCGTGCACCATATCCTTGTGATCGAATCACGGCATCATGCGTCGCAGACTCCTGCTCAAACATCGCTACCCCCCCCCCCCCCCGGCGCCTCCCACACAAGCAGGTGCCGGTGACCGAGGCGAGCGTGGAGATTGCCATCTCGAGCCCGCACCGCGCGTCTGCTCTGGCGGCGTGCGCCTTTGCCATTGATGAGCTCAAGGCCAAGGTGCCCATTTGGAAGAAGGAGGTGTATGGTGGAGTCGAGGGAGAGCGCGGGGCGTCGTGGAAAGCAAACCCGGAGGCGTTCGAGAACATTCATACAGTGCACGGATAACATGAGCAGGGATAGGCGAGGATGGAAGATTAAGGGGCCAAGCAAGGGGCCGGTGATGTGGCACGGCAGAGCCACGACTTCGGCTTTGACGCCTTCTTTGGGCTTTGTTACCAAGATTGTTCAGAGCCGTACTCCGCTTGCCGTTCAATCGCTATTAGACGGTGATGGTAACCTCACTGCCTGGGGACATGAGTACAATGCACCGAATGATGGTGTGAATTGCAACCCTAAGATGGTGGGGCTGCCCACGCACATCTCTAAGTGCCTGGTGCATTTGGCCGCAGCAGCACGCTGGCGCCGAGCTACAATCTACAATAAACTACTGAGCTACTAGCTACCAACTAAGTGCACCTTGCATCTTCGTGTAGAGCGTTGCGGGCGCTTGCGGCACGAGCTACGCGTTGCAGCTGCAACGCTCGCTTGTCGTTGCTCTTTGCTCCTTTGCCTTTTGCTAGACTACCACTACCACTAATAATGTCTAATGCTTGTGTTTACCATCGCCATCGCCCCGTCACCGTCCCACCCGTCGCAGCGGCAGCGGCCCCCCCTTCGACCCCCACTGGGCCGAGGCGGCAGTAGCCCCCCCCCGCGGAGTGGGAGTGGGGAGTGGGAGGCTGGCGACGGGTAGGTGTCCGACAAGAGCGGGGGAGCGGAGGCGGAGGCGGAGGGAGCGGCGGCGCAAGCTCGCCTGGGCCGGGGGGAGGCCTCTCGTACTAGTACTAAGTAAGGTCCCACCTTCAAACATGTTTTTTTACTAGTACTAAGGTCGTCCCGCGGGCGTTCGCTTATTGTAAGGCGGAATGCGGAATACTTGGGCAAGTTTGCCTGCCCCAAGCAACAAGAAAGGAGGGCCACTCTCACTCTCCGCTCTCCGCGGGACGATTGCACGGAATGCAAAGCGCGCTTTGGCCGAAGGCTTCGCGCTTCACACCCCCTTCTCCTTTTTGCTTCTCGTTGCCTTTTGGTTTATGTCCCTGGAATCGCGGTATCCCCGTGTCCCTGGTCCCTAGTCCCTAGTCCCTAGCCTATAGCCTATAGCCTAGTGGCTGGTGACTGGTGACTGGTGACTGGCATAATAAATTGCAAAGCGCCACACGTTTGACGCAATTGACAATTGACAATTGACAACAACTTTCAACTTTTGGCAGTCGTCAGTTGCAAGAATCGTGCAAGTTTGGCCGACAAGTTTGGGCGAATTCCGCTAAAATGTCGCATTCGCGAGTCGACACTCGTTAGGCTTCGCTCTTCTCTTCGTCGTTTGGCATTTATCGTTATAATTCTCTGCTTTCTCTCGTTCTCGGTCAAAAGCTTCGCTTGGATGCATGGGATCGTGGGTTGTGGAGCGCCCTCTCTCTTTCTCTCGAAAGAGAGGGGAAGTTTCCCCACCTTTCTTCCTCCCAGGCGCCTCGCAAATAGGTTTAATTAGCTATCTCCGCCTGCGTTTCTTTATCTGCTTCTGGGGGCAATCAGGTTTAATTTGCGACCTCTTCGTATCTCCCCCTTAGGCACACCGCACTTCTCTCGTCTTATTCGGTAAGTCTCTTGGAATCCTGCGTAGCAAGATTGCCCCTCGTTTCCGTTATGGTGCGATTCCCGTTCCAGACAAGATCGCCGACAGATCGCCCTTTGATAGTCGTCCGTCGTTGTCTGATCGGAGTGTTTGGGTTTGATTTCAGTCGAGTTATGTGAGAAAGTCGTGGGGCGAGAGTCGGGGTGTTTTCCCGGGTGTCTCTGTCCGTCGTCCTGTCGTCAGTCGTCATCCGTCGCTCTCGCTCTCGTCGCTCTCGCTCTCGTAACACTCATACCCTACAATCCCTCCTTCTCTCGCCAGTCCCTGCCATCACAGCCCTCCTCTCACTCGCCCTCGCCTCTCACCGCTCGGTCGATGTCGCTCTCGCCGCCGTCCTCGCCCTCGCTCAAGCCCGCCTGCCCGCCTTCCCCTGCTGACGGGCTTCAGCCCGTCAGCGTCTCCGATGTCGTCTCCTCCGCCGCGCCTACCGCCGACTTGGCCCCTTCCTCATTGCCCTCAGGCCCTATGGGCCATCACAATTCGTCATAAAAGTATTAACCTTCAGTCGGCCATGAGTAGTAAGTAGGCTCACGATTCACGACCCTCGTGACTCGTGACTCGTGAGTGAGAAGTGGGAGTGAGGGATTGACCGGGCTACAGGCAAGGAGCAAGGGGGGGTTCAAGGTTCAACGCGCGCCCAGCAAGTTGTGGGGGAGCTAGATACCCCAGTTTTCAGTATGTCTTTTATGTCTTAAGCCGATTGTAGGGCATGCGCCGCGCGCGAGCCCTCCCCCCCCCCCCCCCCGCGCCCCAAATAGGCCGACTCCACCTTTTTTTTTTCCTTTCGGCATCGTCGGCTCGTGGTTACTCGTATCGCTTTACTCGTAGAGTAGTAGTCTTGTAGAGCAGGGTACTCGAGTACAAACTCTAGAGAAGAAAGAGAGGTGGGGGGAGAGGGAAAGAGGGAGGATGGGGAGCGGAGAGGGAAATATGAAGAGAGTGGGTTAGACTTCGAGGACTCTGTGGGGAGAGGGCGAGGAAAAGAGTGGGAGGAGGGAGAGGGAAAGAGGGGTGGGGGTGGGTGGGGAGAGAAATAGAAAGGGAGAGGGTAAAGGAATAAGTAATAGGGAGAGGGCGAGGGAGAGAGTGGGAGGGGAGGCAGCGTAGGGAGGAGAGAGAGATCGAGGGGGCGGGGGCGGGGGGAGGGGTAGGGTGAGGGGGGGGGGGGGAGAGGTGGTGGCCATGAAGCGCCAGCTGAGCGAGGAGGCCGCGGAGGACGAGGGTTCGGAGAAGTGTGGAGGAGTATCAAACCCTTCTCCTCCACCTTCCTCGCTTCCTCCCTCTCTGCGCCGCTCTCTTGCAAGGCTTCCCTCAGCACAGATGTACGAGCGCTCGTACATGCACCGGCAGCCCCTCTCTCACATTCTCTGCACCAGCTCTCAGTTCGTGGTGACGGCGTCGTCGGACGGGATCATCAAGTTCTGGAGGAAGGCCCAGACCGGAATCGAATTCGTCAAGACCTTCCGCGCCCACGTCGGGGCGATCCGCGGGCTCGCAGCGACCTCCGACGGAAGCCTGCTCGCGTCGAGCGGCGCAGACAACGGGCTCAAGGTCTTTGACGTCCTCTCGTTCGACATGATCGCATGGATGAAGCTGGACTTCACGCCCGGGCCGTGCGAGTGGGTGGGCGGGGAAGCCAAGGGAGGCGAACACTCCCTCTCCTCTCTGCGCACTCTGCTCGCCGTGGCCGACGCCGACTGGGCCGACGTGCGGTTGCTTGACGCGGCGGCTGGCGAGGCGAAGCCGCTCCACGTGGCGAGAGTGCACAGTGCGCCCGTCCGCTGCCTCAAGTTCTGGCCGGCGCATGGGGCCGTGGTCTCGGCCGACTCGCGCGGGCTGATCGAGTATTGGAGCGTCGAGCCACCGTTTGGGTTACCCAAGAGCGCCGCCTTCCAGTACAAGACCGACACCGACCTGTATGCGCTCGCCAAGGCACGGGCAGCGCCCACCTTCCTCTCGCTCGCGCCCGACGGAGAGCACTTTGCGCTCGGTGGCACCGACGGCAAGATCCGGATCTTCCGCTTCCGAACCGGGAAAACACGGCGGACGTGAGCGCGCGCCCACCATGCTGCGCCGCGCGCCACCCCTTGCGTGCGCCACCCCTTGCGCGCGCCACCGCCTCGTCTTGCTCGCTCATCGCTTCTATCCGCGGGTGACTGCAGCTACGACGAGTCGATGGACCGGCTCCAGGCCACGCAGAAGGAGGGCGACCCCGTCTTCAAGCTGGAGGCCTTCGACTTTGGCAGGTGCCTCCTTCTGTCTACCCACGTTCAACTCTCCCCCCCCCCCCCCTTTGCGGACCAGTCTCTTCCATCCGCGTCCTCCCTATCCGCAGACGGATGGCCGTTGAGCGAGAGTACCGAGCGGCGGCCGACGCCGCGCCGTCCAATGCCATTTTCGACGAGAGCGGCAAGCTGCTGATTTACGCGTCGCCCGTTGGCATCAAGGTGGCATCGGCGATTCCACCCACCCCTCCCCACTCCTCCATCCACCCCGAGCTCTGCGCGTCCACCTCCCTAGCAGCCGACCATTCCTGCCCGCCCATGTGCAGGTCATTGCCTTTGAGAGTTCGACTCTCGTTCGCCTCCTCGGCAAGGTCGAGAACACGGAACGCTTCACGCACCTCGCCCTCTTCCAGGGACGCGCTTCACTCTCGGCCGCGCAGATCGGGACGGGGGCCAAGATAACCGACGAGGAGGACCCCACACTCATCTGCTGCGCCTTCAAGCGCTCCAGATTCTTCCTCTTCACCACGAGGGAGCCTGCCGAGCCCGAGGGTGACATGTCGCTCGGTCGGGATGTCTTCAACGAGAAGCCCTCCCGCGAAGACCTTGCGCTCGCGCAGATGGATAAGAAGGGCCCCCTTCCGCGCGGCGTGTGCATCAATACGTCCTACGGCGAGGTGCGCACACGTCCGCCTGGCCGCCCGGCCGCTCGGCTGGTCGCCCACACCACTCTGGGCCTTGATTGCGCAGATCCACCTCAAGCTGTTTCCAGACGAGTGCCCGAAGACGGTGGAGAACTTTGTGACGCACGCACGCAACGGCTACTACGATGGCGTCATCTTCCACCGCGTCATCAAGGGCTTCATGATTCAGACGGGAGACCCTCTCGGCGATGGCACAGGAGGTGCGCGCCCACCCGAGCCGTACGCGCTTGCGGCGGCCACCGCTGCCCGATGACGAACTTGAAATGACCACCGACGTCCCGTTCATTCGGGTGCGGGTGATGTACACATTTCTGGTAAGTTTACCGAGGGCGACGACGCGGCAGATCGCCGGCGCCTCTAGCGCCCGCCCGAGAGTGGCTCCTTGGCAGCCCACGCTGCGCAGCTCATGCACCACACGATGGCCGCCCACAGGCACCTCCATCTGGGGTCATGAGTTTGAGGACGAGTTCCACCGGAGCCTTCGCCACGATCGACCGTACACGGTGTCGATGGCCAACGCCGGCCCTAACACCAACGGCTCGCAGTTTTTTATCACATGCGCCCCGACGACGTGGCTCGACAACAAGCACACCGTCTTTGGGCGGGTGGTACAGGTGCGCCTCCCGGGATGCGGTCGCCACAAGGCCGCGTTGCCCCGCATCGTGAAGCCGATGGTGTTGAGACGATGATGCATCGCCCAACCACGCCGCGCTCGGTCTCGCAGGGCGCTGACGTCGTCCAGGGCATCGAGAAGGTCAAGTGTGACAAGAGCGACAAGCCGCTCATGGACATCAAGATCCTCTCTATAATCGTCAAGGAAGAGTGAGCGCCGGCTGATGCCGGCGCGCTGCATCGTGAGGCGAAGGGGCCGCAATCTTCCCGTGACCGTTGCTCATCGCCGGGAAGCCTGAGTGGGTTCTGATGTGCGCGCGTCAGCTAGTCGGTACACTTGTACATGCGTAGCTATAGGGAGTATCCTGCAGTCTATGCGCAAGCAGCAGAAGCCGTAGTTTAACACCTCGCTGTTTGCGCACTTTTGTTTTGTGTATGGTGGTGCACACGTAGAGCACAGCTGAGACGGAAACCACGCACTCCGTTTCCCCCGAGAGCAGGCAAAGCGCACGCAGCCCGCAGCACTATTTGAGGCTGTGGGCGCCCGAAGCTCCACGCCGCCAGTCACAGGCGGCGGCGATGCGCCGCGGGGTGCGCGCACGGCAAGCGCGCGCGCGCGTCTGACTGACGCTCAACGGGCGCCACCTTTCGCTTGCTGCCGCCCTAGCCATGCTAGCCGATAGCCGATAAGCACTGCGCGTTCTAGAGTCTAGAGCCGGCGCGATGTGGGCGGACTTGCCAGCGTGCAACGCAACGCCGCAAGCGCTGCTAATAAAAACAATTTAACATTCTCGCTACTCACGTGGCTTTGGGCCTCTACCGTATAGCCACGCCCGTGCACCCTCCCACTCCCTCCAACCACTAATCTTATGCACTCCCTCCAACCACTAATCTTATGATTGGTCGCCATGGAGGGGGGCCTCGGCCCCCCCCCCCACTTTCCCGACTCCCCTCATGGGGGGCGAGAACCATCCACCTCCCCTGCGCTGGCCCTCTTGGCATGCAGGGGGGACTCACCCAGACTGCCCAGACTCTCCCAGAGAGCTGGGCACAGATCGCAGCACACCTTGGCCCGCGCTGGCCTGCTTCTCGCTTTGACCAAGCCCTCCTCCCCTGGACCCCCCTGGACCTCACGCAAACGAGCTAGCAAAGAAGGAAGCCGAAATGAGAGCACCCGCGAATTCTAGGTGCCGCTAGGGACGAACCCTTCCAACCTAGATGTGCCTGAGCTTCACTGTGGCTGCCCGCACGGCAAAGGACCTGGAGATAAGAGCCTGAAAATCGCATCATCTAGGATGAATGCGACATCAATGGGTTTTCCCTCATTCTCATTGTCATTGTAGCAGCTTGTGGGGAGTTAGCTAATGGGAGCCGCGGGGGTTATGCGAGTGCGAGGGGGGAGATTCGTAGGGGTGCATATGCGTATGTGCCTAGGGACAACACACGTCTTGGCGTACGGGCAAGTGCGCTGAGAGGTGTCGTGATAGTACCGGGCTAGTGGGAGTAGTGGTACTAACGCTCAGTTGTTTCATTATTATTAAATGCGGGATATGGGCCGGCCTAAAACTACAACGTCGTTCGTCCCAACCCCCAGTCTAACACGCTTCTAGATCTGTCACGTTTGAGGCGAGGTTCTGACTCCTGAGCAACCAACAGGCCACAAGTCGTCTTGGATCTACGTGGTTCCTAAGGGCGCCTCGACGATTTGAATGGAGCGCGAGGCGGATGCATACGGCGGATGATCTTGGATTTAACATCCAAGGTCTTTTCTGTATCTATATAAGCAGAGCGCACGGCGCGTCCGATCGATCGCCATCGAGGCCTGACGTGGACGAGGGCCATCAAGGCATCGCTCCGCCAGAATCGTTACGACCGTCTTTTAGCTGGCGCCCATCCCCACCGGAGCCGAGTCAGACCGGCTGCGCTGACGCCTTCGGACCGGCTGTGTCAACGCCTCTCGCTCCCCGCGCCGTCCGTGGAGATGCAGGATGTGCATTGGGAGGGTGTTGAAGAGTAGTGTCCCAAGACGAGGGAACGTTTCGCGCGACGTGCAGCTACACGGCAGCACCTCTTGCTGCACCATCACTACATTTGATTCAGTCGTCTTCCTCATCCGAGAACACAATCTCGTCGTCCGATTCTTCAGCGGCCATCTGGGCCTCCCGCTCCCGAATACGTCTCTGCTTCTCCGCCAGCTTCTCGCCCTCTTCCCCACGGAGCGCGGCCACCTGCTCCGGATCGAGAGTTACAACCTTGGCCTCCTCCACGAGCGAGATGAACCAAGCGCCGTCTATGAGCACGGAAGGGGCCAAGAGGGCAGGTCAGCGGCAGCATAGCCGGACAGAGCCCACGTGGTGGGACCGTCCTCTTTCAGCGGAGCTCGGCGGCGGTGCTCACCCTCCAAATCGTCGGGATACTGACACTGGTCGAGGCGTAATACCTCGAGGATGAGGTTGACGTCGGTCGGCTTGAAGCTGAGGAGCCTCTCCTTGACGCGGCTGACGAGCGCGAGCGCGAACTTGAAGAGGAAGATGTGCCCATGTTCCAGGAAGGCCTCGACGAAGCGGAAGAGTGCGGCGAAGGGCAGGACGTGGACGCAGAGGCCGATGAACCACTTGGATGCGTACGCCTCGGGCACTACGCATGCCTGCTGTAGCAACGCTGCCACCTCGGGCTCGCGCTCACCGAGCAGCCGCGCATAAACCATCGCATCGCGCACATACGCCTCGGGTGCTGCGTACCAGTATCCGGGCGTGTACTTGCCCTCGCGGCAGATACGGAGGAGGATGCGCAGGATCGTCTCGTCGTCGAAGAGAAGTATCAGTAGCGAGCAGATGTAGCCCAGTCCCTGGTGGTAGTCCTTGCTCTCCGGCCAGATCCGCGCGAGCAGGTCCATCATCCGGCGGCGGTGGCCGCTGTCTGCAAACGTCCTCTCCGCGTCACGGAGAAAGATGCGCTCGGCGGCCTCGTCGATGGGGCAGTGCGGAAGCGGTCTCTCCGGTGGCACATCCGCTCCACACAGAGCCGGCCATCCCTCGACGAGCGCCGAGAGAGACTCGGAGAGAGGCTCGCCCATCTTGAGAAATCCGCTGTTTCTCCGCAGGAGAGGAGCTCCTTTCTCCTTGGCCCAGAAGTGGGGCTCGAAGAGGATTCCGCGAGAAGAAGCGGTGGTATCGTCGCCTCCCTCCAGTCCCGCCACCCACGCCTCGTACTCTACGCGTGTGCAGAACTCGGACTCGATGAAGGAGGGGATGTGGGAGGGCGCCATCGCTGGAGAGGGCGGGGAGGGGAGGGAGAGGGAGGATGGGAGGCGAGAAGAAGAAGAAGAGAGTGGGGGGGGGAGAGAGAGGAAGAATGGGGAGGGAGGGAAGGTTTTTGAGAGAGAGGGACGGGGGGAGGCGGAGGCAGGGAAGAGAGGGTGAGGGAGGGAGGGAGAGAGAGAGTAGAGAGGGAGAGAGAGAGGGAGGGAGGGAGGGAAGCGAGAGAGAGGGAGAAAAGGGAGAGGAGGGAGAAAAGGGAGAGAGAGGGAGAAAAGGGAGAGAGAGAGAGAGAAGAGAGAGAGAAGAGAGAAAAGAGAGAGAGAGAGAGAAGAGAGAGAGAGAGAGAGAGAGAGAGAGAGAGAGAGAGAGAGAAAGAGAGACAGACAGAGGAGGGAGAAAAGCGAGAGAGAGGGAGAAAAGGGAGAGAGAGAGAGAGAGAGAGAGAGAAGAGAGAGAGAAGAGAGAGAAAAGGGAGAGAGAGAGAGAGAAAAGAGAGAGAGGGGGGGCAAAGGCGCGAGAAGGGCACAGTTTTGTTTTCGGCGCGGCTCACAGCGTGGCCCACTGCCGTCCCGCGTCGCCTAGCGATTGTATTGTATAAGTTAGCCCCCGTAGGCTCCCAGCTACCAGTAGCCTACATTGGGAGATACGGCCCACGACTCCCCGAGATACGGTAGATACGGCTGTATCTCGGCTTTCATCTAGATACGGTAGATACGGGATAGGGGGCACGGGCGCCAGTCGGCGCCCCAGATACGGTAGATGCAGATACGGCTGTATCAGGCCCGTTCGCCCGTTCCCGTTCCCCAGATACGGTATCCTATATATAGCCTATATATCTCCTAAGTAGGACCGGCAGCTCCCGGGGGGTAAGAGTAGCTAGCCCCCGGGAGCTCCTGGGGGGAGCAAAAAAAAAATTCTTGAAGGTGCCCGCTAAGCTACTAGTGACGCGCTCTCTCCCGCGCTCCCGCTACCATCGCCATCGCCTATACCCCTACCTCTGCACCCCCGCCCGCTCCCCCCCTCGTTCCTTTTTCTTCGGTTTTGGGGGGTCGGCCCATGTACACTACTTTGGGCCTAGCGCTTGGGGGAGGGGAGGGGCAGGCTTCTTGCATTTGTACTGCGCCTGTCTCGGGTCTCGGGTCCATCTCATCCCAGTGTGGGGGCCGGGCCTTTCGGCCTTCCCCATCGGGTGCTCCTGGGGGGAGCAAAAACCCTCGCAAGCTACCAGACCTGCCGGGAGCTCCCGGGGGGGGAGGTTTCCCAAACTCCTGGGAACTGTTGCCGTAGGATTGAAATCCCGCGCTGCTGTGGCTGCTGCCTGGGAGCTACCGAAGAATTCGTTCCTGCCAATAGCTACCGGGTGGAAATAAATAACGGATAACGGCCCCCGGCAGTTACCACAAGCCGAAACCCGAACCGCCATGGGCTCCCACTCACCCTGAGCTAACAGACACAAGAGCAGTACTCCCTTCGTTGCCCTACTCATGAGCTTCTCTCTCTCTCTCTCTCTCTGCTCTCTCTCTCTCTCTCTTCTCTCCCTCTCTCTCTCTTCTCTCTCCCTCTCTCTCTTCTCTCCCTCTCTCTCTTCTCTCCCTCTCTCTCTCTCTTCTCTCCCTCCCTCCCTCCCCCCCCCCCTCTCTCTCCCTCCCTCCCTCACCCTCTCTTCCCTCCCTCCCCCCCCCCCCTCTCTCTCAAAAACCCTCCCTCCCTCCCCATTCTTCTTCTCTCTCCCCCCCCACTCTCTTCTTCTTCTTCTCGCCTCCCATCCTCCCTCTCCCTCCCCTCCCTTATGCATAGTGGCTTACTTTAAGCACTACTCTACTCATACTGTATCATACTCATTAGGGCTGTGAACATGTTAGCCTAATATCTAGATATTAGGCTATCTACTTTCAAAAAGCATTATCTATATCTATCTAGATAGCCCTAGGGCACTATCTGTATCTATCTAGATAGCTGTGGGCGTCAAACCTATTAATAAGCTATTAATAGGTCTGTGGAAATCAAAGCCGCAGCTTGGATTGTAACGAGATGAACGAGATGTAACGAGATGGCCTGATGGCCCGACGACGAGATGAACGAGATGGCCTTGATGGCCCGACGAGATGAACGAGATGGCCCGAGGGCCCGACGAGATTGAACGAGATTTTCGGGTAACGGAACTGGACGAGGAGTTTCCCCAAGAAAGAAGAAGAAAAGTGAAAAAGAAGAGAAAAAAACCCAGAGTATATAGGGCGGTTCTCAGCGGTCGTAATGCGGTGAAACCGATTTGCAGACAAGCGGGAGGTCAAGGTTTTGGCGAGCGAGTCGGTTGCTCTAGCCGCTCGAGATTTGAGGTTTAATTTGCCATCTCCCTCTGGAGATCAGTGTAGGTTCGCTTCCTAGGTGAGGGAATCTTTCCCCTTGATGCAAGTTACATGCAAGCCCTTGGCCCCTTTGGTGTTTCTTCCCCTTGGTTGCTACTCAGGGTTGTTCGCGCAAAGCCACAAAGGCCAGGGTGCGTGCTACGGTGTGGGGCGGTACAGAGGATGCCGCTGCAAGGGATAGCGCACGCAAGACAGCAAGACAGATAGCCCTCACGCTCACTATCTCTCTCACTCACAATTCTTGCTGGCAAGGAGGCAGTGCTCCAAGGTAAAATCAGACTGGGATGCCTTAGCATCGTCCTGCAGGCGCCCCGCATGCGAGAAAGCGCGCTCAACGCCTGCAGATGAGGCCGGTCGGCCCAAATATTGGCGGGCCATCTTGGACAAATTGGGCATGGCCTGAGGGCGTCCTCGCTTCCGCCCCTCCATCTCCCTCCACCGGCCCCGCCCGACAGCAGCTTTTTCTGCCGCCTCTTTCTCCCGAACAAAAAAACATTTTGAACCGAACAAAAAACAAAAAACACAAAAACACATGTATAGAGGTGTTGAATGGCCCTCTAAAAGCACCTGCGACCTGGGCTCATGGCCTAGTGCTAGTGCGCAGTGCGCGGCGGCCTCGGGGTCATGGGTTCGAAAGCCTCGGGAGCCGCTGCCGCTGGCGGATCCCGAGGCGCCCAGACCTTTTTTTAATATTCCAACTATCTAGATAATACTAATAATACTGATAATAGGTTTGGCAGAAGCATTATCTGTATCTATCTAGATAGCCGAAGGGCACTATCTATATCTATCTAGATAGCAAAAAACGCCCAAACCTAATATCTAGATAGCTCCAAATGAAACCTATTCACAGTCTTAATACTCATGAGTACTACTCCCTCTAATCTAGCTGCGGGCTGTGGGAGGACATTATTAGCGCATGGAATATTACAATGGGGTGTAAAAAATAAAAATGTTCGCATGGGCCTATGGGCCTGCTCTTTCGACGGAACGCGACTTGAGGAGTGGAGAGGGTGGGGCTCGTGTACCCCCATGGGCGAACTAAGTATAAACTTAGTTCAAGATCTTTGGGTGTAGTGCTCGCTTGACGCTTGAGGCTTTTGCTGAGAATCATTGATTGCATTTTAATCGTTGCATTGCCATTGATATTGACAGCAAGTTATGCAATAGCAATACATATGCATACGTACGTCCCTGCTTGTTCCGTTTTTCCTTTCGTCTTTCATTGTTCCTTGAGATTGAGAGTTGAGAGCCCAACACAAATAAGGTCTTTCTAAGGTCATGGTGGCGAGTTACGCTCAAAGCACAAAGAAAGCATAAGCATATCTGAACTTCACGACAACGAAGCGCGCAAGCCATGCCAAGATGGACGTCGTATGGCGATCACGCACAACAACCTAGACTCACGAGGGGGGGCTGCCGCCACAAACCACAGCACCACAAACTAGCATGGTGCCACAGGCATGAAGGGCCCCTCACAGTCGTCGCTAGAAAAGAGCGCGCTCGAGTAGCGTGAAGGGACCGCGCCTAAAATTCGCGAAAACGTAGCAAGACAAGGTTCAAGAGGTTCTCGCACAGCCACCACTTTGCAACCCCCCTCCCTTCCTATGGCCTATGGCTAGAGGCCCGAGGCCTCTCGTGCCGGAATGCGCGTTCCCGCTCCCGCGAGTCCACGTGCAAGTGGGGTGACATCACCCCTCAACACAAGCATGAGCAAGAGCCACATCTCCCACGCGCCACGACAACCTCTTTGTGCCTCTCCTCCTAAGTGCCCTGTTGCACTCGTCGGCAATACTATAGCCTGAGAGCCTTCGAATCTCAGACATTAGGCCACCTTCGTCTTGACGCCCACGGCAACGGTGGAAGGAGCTGACCCCTCCTCCTTGTTCGCAGTGCGAACCGGCGCCCGAGTGACGTGAGCTTCGAAGAAGAGGCCGACAAGCGCAAACGCTAGCGCGTACAGTCCAATCACAACAACCAATGTTGCGTTGAGCACTTCGATTCCCGCCAGCATGCCGCCGAGTACAGGACCGATCATGCCGGCCACATTTTCGACGGACTCGAGCAAGCCGAAGAATCCACCGAGCTGCTCCTTGTCCGCGAGGCGTGAGGCAGCTGTGGTGATTGCCGTGTTCATGACTCCGAGAGCTATCACCATCGGCACGTAGCACATGTATACAACCCAAACGTGCGGTGTGTAGAGAGCGAGCGGGCGGGCCCCGCCGAGGAAGAGGATGCAGAGAAGGAGCAGCTTGGAAACGTTGTCGCCTACATGCATGAGCACGAGTCAATGTGTGAAGGAGGCCTACATCGACCAGGCATCCCAGCCCTGCTCGGGAAGTGAAGCCGTCGCGCCGCCGATGCGCCTACGCCAGACGGGATCGCGGCGAGGAAATGGGGCGATGGCACACCAAAATACCGAACGAGAGGTTTCGCGATGAAGCCTTGGGAAAGAGCATATGTAAGGCCAACTAGCCCCATGAATTCAGCGTGGTCACGAGGGCCGAAATTGAACCGTGCCTAATGAAGAGGCCAAGGGAGGCGAGGCGGGCGAAAGACACTGGACTAGGTAGCAGCGCATAAGCATGGTCGACAGTGGATGGAGCAGAGGGCGAGCGGGCGAGCCCGCCATGACCGGTCGCACACGCCTGGTTAGCGTCAGCCTAGCGATTTGCCGGTTCCGCAAGTACGCGACTCTAAACAAGCGTGGCACACCCGGTGGTGGAGGTGGTGGCACACCTTGATCGAGACTTGCCAGATCGGTGCGAACATGTGGAAGGCTAGTGCCATGAGTAGTCGGAGCGCCATCAGCAATTGGGCACCACGCAAGCGCAAGACGCGCATGTTGACGAATCCAAGCAAGCCTGCAGTGGGGCTACTGCTAGGCTGTGTTGTCCCCACCGTGGATGGCGGCGGCGCCGCGCGCGTCGTGGAGGAGGTCAAGCCAGCGCTCGATGAATTGGGTGATGGCAGCCAGAGGATGATGAGCGATGAGAGCAAGGTGATCGCCGCCGAAAGCAAGAGGGCGTGTCTGAAAGACAAGCGGGATGGGGATTCGATCTGTGGGGTTGGATCCACCCTCAAGTGAGCCGCCAAACCGCACGCGATGACGCTTAGGCTGGCCAGCTCCATCAGTCGCAGGCTTCAGCGCCGGATGGGAATCGCACCTGTAGTCGGTGATGAGTACAGAGGCAAGCAGCGGTCCAGCCATGAATGAGAAGCCCACCGCCATTCCTAGTTGGCCCACAGCACCAGCCTTGTCCGCCTCGGAGCCGCCTTGTTCATCGATGTAGTCCGAAAAAAGGGCCTGCACCGGGCGGGCGGATTAAGGGGCGCGTGAGCGTCCATGTGCATTCCGACAGGGGAAGGTGACACGAGCTTCTACACCGTGCGCGGTGCACGTGGACGAGCATGAAACCGCCACGGGGTGGCAGGCAGCAAACAATGATCAAGATTAGAGCGATGCGCGCCTTCGAGACGGCGAAGTTTTGGTTGAATAGAGCTACTGGTACGATTGAGATCCACATGCCCGTGATGTCGTCCATCGTGATTGAGATGGCGAGCGATGTCAACGTGGCTGCGGCACCTAGCCACAACATCGGGAGCCGTCCGACACGGTCGGAGGCGCGTCCAACGAGAGTTGCGCCGACGAGAGTGAGAGCGGAGCGGAGAGAGGTCTGGCCGCCCTGGCAAAGAGCGTCGCACCCGAGCGCGTCGCGCCGTGCCTGGGCAACGACATTGGGAGGCACGCGGTAAACGGCGGTGACTCTAGATCGCGCCGACTTGCTCAGGCCCCGCTTCCGAGCAGCTCTCCCACTCCCCGCGCGCGTCGGCACGTCTGAGCATAGGCACACGTGAAGTGCTAGCCCTATTTTGCACCCACTCACACCTGCATGAATGGGAAGGTGACAGCCGCTGCCGAGACGGAAAGGAACGCCATCAACGATCCGAGTAGCACGCCAGGGTGCGTAGGTCGACGCGTACGTGATGGTGCATCGCCAGGAGGCAGCAGGCGGATGACGCCGCATGCGACGCGCGCGCCGGCGTTGCCAGTGATGAGAGAGCACTTGCCGTTGACAGGTGGCGGGCCGGGCTGCGAGTTGTCGCCGCGGCCGAGGTCGTCCGGATCGGCGTGAACCATGATTGAGCGGCCCAGAACGCTATACTCACCTTCGAGGCGGACAAGCGAGCTGAACAGCTCGCCCTTTGCGCAGCCATTGGCGCCTGCCTTAACGTTGCCGAGATCGCCCACGTGACGCTCCTCATCGTCAGGCCCCCCGTGATTCCGCCCATGCGGGTTGTAGTGCGGGCCCGCTGACGCGCACCCGTTTGAGAAGTCCGCCTTCTCGTGGATATGGAAGCCGTGGCTCCCAGGGCTCAGCCCGCTGATCTCATACTGAATGAGGGTGGTGTCGGGCCGCTGCGTGAGGAGAACGTGGCCACGGACACCCGTCGCTCCAGCCCCCCCTCCGCACGGCTTGCCCGCCTCGCCCAGCTCACACTCGGCGCGGAGAGTCCTGGCGCCAGCCTCACGCTCCGCCCGCAGCACCCGCCAGCGGAGCAGCGTGGGAAGCAGCCAGCAGAGGGCAACTGCGAGGAGCGTGAGCTCGGGCCTCGCTGCCGGCTCAAGCAGCTCGGGCACGCCGCCTTCGCGCCGCCCGCGCTTCGTCCACCAGCTGAGCGCGAGTAGCAAGAGCAGGGGTGGTGCCATTGTCCCCCCAGGAAGGGCGGGTTTGGGGGAGGAGGAGGAGGGGGAGGAGGAGGAGGGAGGGGGAGGGGGGGGGGGGGGGAGGGGGGGGGGGCAACCCGCGAGCGCGGCGCGGGGGCGCGACGGAGGGGAAGGGGAAGGGGGGGGAGAAATAAAAAAAAACAAAAATGGACTACTAATACTAAGGGGAGGTGGGGGCGGGGGGGAGGGGGAGGGGGAGGGGAGGGAAAGCGCGCGGGGGGGGGGGGAGAAGAAATAAATAAATACTACTAAGGGGACGTACTTGAGGGGGAGGGGGGGGAAGGGGAGGGGCGTTTTCTTCTTTTGTTCGTGTGGTGCTGTGCGCGCGCAGAGACGGTAAATCATGTACTCTCTGCTCTACATGCTACATGCTACATGCTGCTGCTGTGTCGGAGCGAAGCTCGTTTCCTCTTTGGAAACGAGCCGCGAGGGCGCACCGGCGACTAGCGCGGCGCACGGTCCATCCGGGGAGCCCGGAACGGGCTCATCGGGAGAACGGGGAAGGCATGTGACGGGCATGTGAAATGGGCGGGAAAGTGGCACGGAACGCGAATCGGAATCGGAGGGACGGAGGACGTAGAAAAGGGCGCGGTGAGCAGATACCGCTGGCTTGGGACTCGTAGGGACTCGTAGACTTGAAAGGATAACTCGGAAGACTCGGGGCTTTGCGCTTTGGGGATACTCAGGGCTGCAGGTCACCAACAGGCGTTCCACAGGGTAAAAAAACACAGCAGATCAACACTCTGCACTCAAACATTAACATTAATCGTAACAGGACGGAAACATTCGTTAAACGAACCCCCCCTGGTGAGCAAAATCAGGAGTGCCCACCAGAAAAAGAGGAGAGAGGGAGAGAGAGAGAACGAGGGTTCGAGGGTCAAAACACAATTCGGACTCCGGCTCGGACTACAGAGTAAAATCTAGTGCCCACGCCCACGCGAGTCCTGCCTCGGAGGGGGGGGGGAAAGGGCGGAGGGGGGAGGAAGGAAATCTGCGGAGGAACCCCGGGGGCACCCCCCTGTGACCGGGGATTATTACAGTATACGACGAGAACACTAACGTAAACAACTGACCTGTCTTTTGGTCTCGCCCCCTCGCCCCTCCCCCCGACACTTGCGTACACGATGCGGGAAGGAGACATAATCCTACTATATAAAAAGGGAGATGCGCGAGACCCGCGAAACTACAGACCGATCACACTACTACAAAGCGACTACAAGATCCTAGCCAAAATATTAACCAATAGGTTAAGCAAAGTAATAGGCAGGATAATATCGGAAAACCAACTGGGGTTCGTGCCGAGACGGCTCATCAGCGAGGCCACGCACCTGCTTCTATTCACGAGAGCATACCTAGACGAAACCGGAGCGACGGAAAGAAGGGCGGACGAGAGCGCGTCGCGCTCAAACCCGGACGGGGCTGCGAGCGAGATTCGAGTGGCATGGGTAGATGCCGGTAGGATTCGGGACGAGTGCGCGAAGGTTGTGTCTGGGGCGGTTTGGTCTCCACCCTGAGTAAGCAGGTGGAGCCAGCCCTGGATAGGTTGTACGATGGAGACGAAAACTTGAAGTGGGAGGCCGGAGGTGCCAACGGCGGCGACCGCTGGCGAGGGATGGGCGGCTAGGGGCTGCGTGCGAGTGAGAGGGGGCCGCATAGGCGGCGGGGCATACTGAGGGCGGGATGGCGCTGAGCGCCGGAGTATAAAACGAGGGTCGTAGAGGGTAACTGGTGGCGGTCCAGGCCGCCGCGGAAGAGGGCAATCAACGAAACAGATAGCGGCGGCCTCACCTAGCTCCTAGCGGCGCGAGCGACTAATCACTACGCACGCGCGGAGATAGGGGCGGTGTCCTTCAGGTACTTCCTGCTCAGCCTCGCACAAGAAACGGATAAATGGCTGGCAGTAGTAGGGGGAGTGTGCTCCATCACCGGTGCCATAGCGCCAGTTGTCCGGATGGCTGGCGCGAGCGGCCTCAGCGTCTGGCGGAGGAGGGCGGAAGGCGCAATAGGCGCAGCCGGCGAAGGGTTCGGCGTCGGTGGGAAGCAGAGCGGGTAGCGGGCCCGACTCTGTGGATTTGGGGCTCTGGAGCTCCTGTGGCGGGTCCGGCGCGGGACGCGACGACTCGGATTCTTCACCTGACGGATTGGAGGTTATGGATGGGACAGGAGGAACCGAACGGGACGGAAGGTAGGCGGCGGCAGGCACGGCATTTTGGCCATTGGCGGGCGGGACGGGCAGGCCATCTTCCATGGTTGGGAGATGGATGGCGGGCAGTGGCGAGGGCGAGCGCGAAGACGGAGCGGACATAGCGGATAGCGAGGGTGAGTGGGTGAGTGAGTGGATTTGGTTGGTGTTGTAAGATTGCTGGTTACGACTGAGCGAGAGCGAGAGCGAAAACGAGGGAGCGAGGAGCGACTGGGACGAGGGACGAGGGCGACAGAGGCCGACAGGGTACCAATCCGATGAGTCCGACAACAATCCGAGACACGCACACCTGACTTTCACCCAACATTCCTCCACACTAACGTATCTTTCTCCACTTGGGCGGGGAAAACACAGAAGGAAGGAAACAAGGAAGAGAAAGCCGACAAGAGAGCGATGATGCGACGGAAGAGCCGACGGCGAACGGCGGTTACCGCGAACGAACAGATAGAAAGTAAGGAGGGAATCTACGAGCGTAAACCGGAAGGGGAGAGAGGGTAGGCTTCGCGCGGGGGAAAGGTCCGCAACGACGAACACCTACGACGAGAGCGAGAACGAGCGCGGGGGAACGACAGCAAGGAGGGACCAAAGGCAGAGCAAGGCCCAAGGTGCAAAGGAGCGAAACAGGAGCGAGACAGGCCACAAAGGGGCGCAACGGCAAGGAGCGAGGGGCGAGTTACGAGTGCAGAAAAAAAAACTTCTTAATATTCTCGCCGCGCGCGCGACCCTGCACGGTATCTTCGCAGCCTCGCCCGTTTCCCTTCACTCCCTCTACACCTGCCTTGCGGCTCGTCCCCTCGTGCTCTACCTAGGGGCTGGGTGTCGTGGGTCTCCAGTGGCAGACGGTGTGTGCCGATTCGCGATGGCCTGTTTCGCGCCTTCCCCCTATGCCATCGGGCTACCGGCTATTGTGTGTTTGCTCCTTGTGCTGGGTGTCAGGCAGCTGTGGTCAGTGTGTCTAGGGCCTACTTTAGGATGGTGGGCGGCTCGCGGCGCGGGGTCGCTTGGTTAGGCTAGTCGCTCTGCTATGTTGAGGGCTTCCGCTACCAGAGATAGATTCGTGCTCATGACTAGGGCGCCTTTGTTGTTAGTTAAGAAGACAGGGGCGCTGAGGTCGTGTGGAGATTTGATTTTCGGCTTCCTTCCCAGGGAGGCCTTGCGCGTGCGTGCGGTTAAGAAGTTGTCCGGAGGTTCCCGACCTCTGACGAGGGCCGTGAACCTGCTTAGGACTCTTTCGATAACCGGTACGTGGTGGAAGGTGTGATTTTCGAATTCCACTTTGTAGAAGTCGCTTATGATGTATCTCCATGCTATTAGGTAGAGGGCTTTAAGGCTATCCGGCGTCGGGGAATTCGGGTATGCGAATAGTCTGTCTTTGATTTTTTGAGTCGTCGATCTGTCTTTCGCCGGGGTGTACCCCGCTACGGCTTCAATGGTTTGAAATATCGGAAGCGTGGACGGGCATCTAGCTAGGTGCGTCGAGTTTTCTCTGTGTTTCCCGCAGAGTCTGCATCTTGTGGTGGTCGCCGCTGCGAACCGGTTTCGCGTACCCAGCCTCCTATGGGTAACGTGCTTGAAGTGCAGGTGTTTGTCTGTGTGTTTTAGTAGGGGGTGGGTATAGAGTTTCGCCACGTGCTTCCATTCATCGTGCGTTAGGTCTAGCTTGCGGGCCCACGCCTCTCGCGCTGGCTGAGGTTTGTTGCGGGGGCCGTCCCCTTTGAGCTCTCGCGTTATATCCGACACGGTGATTTGGTCTAGTTGTGTCTTTTCGTTAAGCGTGTACTCGTCCGCAAGAGGGAATTCGAGGTGTTTCGGGCCTTTTAGTCCATTTTCCCATTTAGCTGGGGCGTAGTAGTGTTTTTCTTCGCCCGGTTTTGCTACCACGGTGGTGTCTGTGGTCTCGCCTAGATAGTTGGTGTTTGTATAGATCCATATGTTATTCATTCTAGTTATGTACGTGTCGCTCTCGGAGACTTTGGTTTCTCTAGACACTTCTAGCGGCAATGCTGACGCGCTCGGCGATCCCGTGCTCGACTCGGCGGGGGCCGGGTCATGGGGCGGGGTCTCTTTTGCTTTTTCTAGGAGGTGCGAGACGTGTTGCACCACCCGCTCCCACGAGTCTAGGAATTCCGTTTTGTTTATTCTGCTCCCCTTGTGATCGAATATTTCGGGGAGGTGTTCCAGGTATTGAGCGCAATCCTCTCGCGTGTAAGGTTCCGTGAGGTCCTCGTTTTTATAGATGTTATGTGCAACGTGCGTCTGAAGGGATTCCCATAGGCTGATCCACGCCCCGCGTTTGAGCGGTGGTGGGTCGTGAGGATTGTGCCATATTGGCTGTGACAGTGCTCCTTCCCTTGTGAGTCTCGTGCGGCGTATGTTTAGGGTCCTGAAGTACACCAAGGCGTCCTTCCAGAATGCTGGCAGTGCCGGGTTTCCCCTGATACTGCGGGTGAGCGTCTTCGTAGGAATCGAGGATAGGACTGCCCCGCGGCCGAGTCCAGTCCGGCAGAACCACGCGTCGAGCGCATGCTTCCAAATAGCTTTTCTTGCGTTGAGGTAGTTTAGTATCCATTTTGTTTGTAGAGCTCTCACGTGCGTTGTCCAGTGGAGGAGGCCGATCCCCATTGTTCGTGATGCGCACTCCGCGTCGTGTACGGGGTATTGTGGGTGCCTCACCCACTTCGTGATTTTGCCTGTGTAAGGGCTCTCCCATAGAATTTTGTCCGCCGCTTTTTGGATTCTCCCGTGGAACCAAGTAGGGGCTGCCAACGTTTGCATCCAGTAGCGTGGTGTGCCGTATATTATAAAGTTCGCTATGTTAGTCCTACCGAATATGGTCATGTGTCGCGTAATCGGCGCCAATCTGGCTGCTTTGTTGTCTACTTTGTCTGCGAGTTTCTTCCAGAAGGGCTTGAGGGCTTCCGGGGCTCCTAGCGGGACGCCTAGTATGGTGAGGTATTGATCGTTCTCTATCCAGTTGTATTTACGCATGTCCCACGGCGGCTTGCGTAGCCTTTGCGAGCCCATTCGGATTCCTTGAAATTTGGCTTCGTTTGTTTTGCCCCCCGTGGCCCGTTCGTGCGTCCGCACCCACATTAGGGCCCGCTTCAGGCTTGTGTAGTCGCTCGTGATGAGCGCCGTGTCGTCGGCGAACTGGCTAATCTTCAGTTCGTACCCGTTGAGGTTAACCCCTTGTATGTCGGGGTCGCTGTTTATGGCGCGGGTGAGAGCTTCCGTCGTAAGGAGGAAGGTGAGCGGCGAGAGGGGGCATCCTTGGGGCATCCCACTCCCTATCGTGAAGGGGTAGCTTCGGCCCCCGTTGATCTTAATCGTGCGGACGGGTCTTGCCGCCTCGCTTGTAAGTGCTTGTGCCAGGTGCTGGAAGTCGGGCCCGAAATTGAGGAGGCGGAGGGCCAGGTGGTAAAACTCCCAGCTGACTCTGTCAAAAGCTTTTTCCCAGTCGAGTGCTAGGAGGAGGCCTGGCTCGCCTGTTTCGTCGAGGTATGCCCTTGTCAGTTGCAGAAGGTGGGTGGCTTCGCTGATCAATCTTCTAGGCACGAAGCCTAGTTGATTGTCGGATATAATGTTCCCAATTACTTTGCTTAGCCTATTGGTTAGTATTTTGGCTAGTATCTTGTAGTCGCTCTGTAGTAGTGTTATGGGCCTATAGTTTCTAGGGTCGCGTGCGTCTCCTTTTTTGTAAAGTAGGATGATATCTCCCTCCCTCATAGTGTATGGGATTAGGCCTGTGTCGAAAGTTTGGTTGTAGAGGTCTGTTAGGATCGGTGCAACTAGTTTTTCGTGAGCCTTGTATACTTCCGCCGGAATCCCGTCCGGGCCCGCGCTTTTGCCTGGGCCTATTTCTCGAATGGCCTGAGTGGTCTCGTCTACAGTGATGCGCCCCTCCAATCGGCGTTTGTCGAATTCGGTGAGGGGCCTATCGGCTAGAGTAATCTCCAGTTCGGGTTCTCGCCTCGATTCCTTGGGAGAGTACAGCCAGGCGTAGTACCTTCTGAATTCTCTTCGGATACCGTCATCGGTCGTGGTCGTAGATTGGTCGGCGTGTTTGGGGTTGTTCCAGTCATTGGTCTTGTATATTTCTTTGATGTTTCCATTCCATTTTTGTTGTCTGAGTTTTCTGAAGAATTCTCTAGAGTGGAGGTCTTCTCGTCGGAGATTGGCGTATATGGGGAGGTGTCTTAGGGGCGTCTTGCCGCGTTCGTCCGCCAGTTTGCGGTTGGTTTCTGCGATCTCCCTCGTGAGATCTGCGTCTGGCCCCTTCTTGATGAGTTTTATGTTAAGCGTCGCGATTGTTTTTTCCAGTGTAGATTGGATAGTGGGCGTTCTTCGGGCCCGCGTTTCTTCCCTGAGGAAGGTGGCCACGAGCGCTTTTGCGCTCGCCCATTCCTCGGCTAGGTCACCGCCTCCACGCGCGTTGCTTTGTGCCCTACGGAAGAGGAGTTCCACCGCCCTCGCGGCTCCGTCTTCTCGGATAATCTCTGCGTCGATGGGCAGGTCGTAGTTGCGGTTTGGCTTGTAGCACGGCGTCTCGAACGCGGCTAGCAGTGGTAGGTGGTCGGAGGCCGCCCTCCCTGTGAACAGGTCTGGACTGGGCCCCAGCTTGTGCCATTGGAATTTGTCCGTGGATCGGCTGTGGTATAGACGGTCTATTCTCGTGTGGATGGTATGTGCTAGGCGTGTGAAGCCTGCGTTCGGTCCCAGCTTCATGGTTCTGTGTGCGTCCTGTAGGCCGGCGTTTTTTATAAGGGTTTTCCATTTGTCCCCGTGCACATTGGCATAAGGTGCCGGCCCCGTGCCTGCCGTGTCGGTCGCTACGTTTTCTACGCAGTTGAAGTCGCCCCCCATTAGGGTCGGGGTACTTATGCTTTCCGCTACGTGTTGGTCGTGGCGAAGTTTTTCTATCTGGGCGCCCCTCGGGCTCGGGTTGGCGCTTAGGTACACGGAAATGATACGGTATGTTTTTTCGTCTATCTCGATATCTACCTTTATGCATCTTCCTTTTATGATTTCCACTACGGAGTCTACTCTAGGGGTCACCCTGGCGCACGTTTCGCGAATCGCGATCGCTACTCCGCTTGCCGGGTCCGCTAGCTCTCCCGGCGAGTCAAACCAGTGCCAGCCTAGGAGGTTCGCCGTTCTGTACGATCGGCGATGTGAGCCATCTTCGTATGCGTGCAGCTCTTGGAGAAGGAGTATGTCTACGCCCGCCTTACGCGCTTGAGAGAGCACCGCGGCAAGTTTGCCGCCTTTGGTGCCGTTGACGTTGTACGTCGCGACTCTGATCGGTCCCTCACCTGGGTATCCGAGGGTGGAGTCAAAGGCGAGTCTGGGGTGCGGCGGCTGGGCCGCGTCGCGGGCTATTGCGTGCAATTTGGCGAGCAGGGCCGCCGCGCACTCTGGGTGTAGGAATAGGCACGTCGGGCCGTTGAGGCAAACTCCCGAAATCTTCTTGTGAGGATGGAGGTGGCAGCGAATCGTACATTTGTTGTCGATCCATGCTCCGGGGATCTCGTGCGAGAGGTTGCAGCGTACCCCGCGCTTGTTGCGCAGGCAAAGGCCTTGTGTGAAGCGGGCGCATGGCTTGGGAGGGGCCTTGCCGAGCGCCTCATGGGCCGATTTGGGGCGGGGAGTGAGCTTGCGCGACTCGTTGCGCTCCCTACGCTTGGCGGCCTCAGCGTCGCATTCGCAGATGCGGTGGATCGGGGAGAGGCCTAGAGCTACCTCTGGGCGCCAGCCTTTGCACCCCTTGGTGCTTCCGTGTATCATGAGCTTGTGTGGCGATTGGACGTTCGGGGGCATCGCGATTGGTTTACACGCCCGGACGGCGTAGTTGACCGGCACCGTTTTGTTGTCGATGGTGAGAACGATCTTGCGCGGAAAATTGCCCGAGAGAAAGGTTCCTTGCGCTGCGGAGACGTAGAGGTGCCAGCGGGTAGAGTGGGCTACTTTCGACACGAAAGTGCCTGACTCGCCCTCGAGTTTCATCCGTTCGCGGTTCCCCTTTAAGAAAGTGAGGCCTTGTGCCTCAACCGCTTTGACGAGTGAGCTTAGGTTGATTTTCGATGCTTGCGCGAGGCCGTCCGCCTCGACCACGACGTGGGCCGCGACGTCCTGGAGCGCCTCGTAGAGGGCCTTGCGAGAGGAGGTGCCTTTTTTGTTAAGCTTTTCTTCGATGGAGTCCACGCTGACGCGCACGGGGATGTCTTGGCCCAAGACGCGGATGATGGTGAGGTCGCCGTATTTGGCCTTGAACTGTTGCGCGCAGTCTTCGTTGACTGCTATGTGCCACGGGCCCCTCGCCGAGCGGGCCCAGAAGTCTGGCTCGGGGTCAACTCCCTCGAGTTCTAGGAGAAGTTCGACGATGGCGGCATACACCGTCGTGTCCTGGATTATGATGTCTCCGGCCTGGTGGAATGAGAGCTCGAAGTTGGCGTCTGAGTATGTGATGATGTTGTCTTCGTCGGAGTCTTGTCCCTGTGAGGCGGGGTCGGGGGTGTCCGTACTCAGTGTCGTGCGGGCGCGGGCAGTAGGCGGTGTCATTCGGCGCTGGTCTCTCCCAGGGGGGTCGTACCTTTGTGTCTCATGTGTGTTGCGTGCTGAGTGTGAGGGGGTGCTTCTGGAGAGTGTGTTGTGCGTTGAAGTGGAGTGGATGATGTGCCCATAAGGGCCACCCGGCCTCGGGCCGCGCTGCCGGAGCAGCGCGACCCTTGCCAGGGCGAGAGGGGCCTCTGCCATAAGGCATGCCCAATGGAAGGGTGGCTGCATGAGCCTAGCATTGATGGGATGCTTCCAGCAGCCTGCTGTCCCCCATGGGGGAGGCCAGCATGGCTGCCATGGGTGGTGTGGCCGGGGCCACGGGCCGTGTGGCGCGACCGGAGCCGCACGCACGTGCTCGGCCTCGGTGGGCGGACGCGGCCGCTTCGATAGCGGCTGCTCCATGGTCGCTGGTGGGGCGCCCTCGGCGGGGGGCCCGAAGGAGAGGGGAGTCGCGGCGGCGCGCTCCATCGCGTCTAAGTATAAACTTAGTTGAGTTACGAGTGCAGAGTTCTACAAGTTACGAGTAAAACCCCGCGGCAACAAGAACGACTGGGCTCGAAGACGCCTAAGGTCGGAAGTCGATCGCGGATGCGACAGGGGGGTACAGCCCCAGGGTTTCCACGCGCAGGGCGATGACCGAGAGAGAGGCCCACCTGTTTACGGGAATGTGATCCTCGTATGCTTTAATAAACTCCACCCCAGGGTTTCCACGCGCAGGGCGATGACCCAGAGAGAGGCCCACCTGTTTACGTGAATGTGATCCTCGTATGCTTGAATAAACTCCACCCCCGGTCCGAGGGGGTACACCCCAGGGTTTCCACGCGCAGGGCGAGGACCGAGAGAGAGGCCCACCTGTTTACGTGAATGTTATCCTCGTATGCTTTAATAAACTCCACCCCCGGTCCGAGGGTTTCCACGCGCAGGGCGATGACCCAGAGAGAGGCCCACACCTGTTTACGTGAATGTGATCCTCGTATGCTTGAATAAACTCCACCCCCGGTCCGAGGGGGGGGTACAGCCCCAGGGTTTCCACGCGCAGGGCGATGACCCAGAGAGAGGCCCACCTGTTTACGGGAATGTGATCCTCGTATGCTTTAATAAACTCCACCCCCGGTCCGAGGGGGGGGTACAGCCCCAGGGTTTCCACGCGCAGGGCGATGACCCAGAGAGAGGCCCAGCTGTTTACGGGAATGTGATCCTCGTATGCTTTAATAAACTCCACCCCAGGGTTTCCACGCGCAGGGCGATGACCCAGAGAGAGGCCCACCTGTTTACGGGAATGTGATCCTCGTATGCTTTAATAAACTCCACCCCCGGTCCGAGGGGGGGGTACAGCCCCAGGGTTTCCACGCGCAGGGCGATGACCCAGAGAGAGGCCCACCTGTTTACGGAAATGTGATCCTCGTATGCTTTAATAAACTCCACCCCCGGTCCGAGGGGGGGTACAGCCCCAGGGTTTCCACGCGCAGGGCGATGACCCAGAGAGAGGCCCACCTGTTTACGGGAATGTGATCCTCGTATGCTTTAATAAACTCCACCCCCGGTCCGAGGGGGGGGTACAGCCCCAGGGTTTCCACGCGCAGGGCGATGACCCAGAGAGAGGCCCAGCTGTTTACGGGAATGTGATCCTCGTATGCTTTAATAAACTCCACCCCAGGGTTTCCACGCGCAGGGCGATGACCCAGAGAGAGGCCCACCTGTTTACGGGAATGTGATCCTCGTATGCTTTAATAAACTCCACCCCCGGTCCGAGGGGGGGGTACAGCCCCAGGGTTTCCACGCGCAGGGCGATGACCCAGAGAGAGGCCCACCTGTTTACGGGAATGTGATCCTCGTATGCTTTAATAAACTCCACCCCCGGTCCGAGGGGGTACCCGCAGGAGGGTTCCCCCCCCCCCGCCGAAAATGGGCACGCGGGCGACGCCGTGTGAGCGCAGAAACAAACTTCTTCTGCGTTGGAATCTTTCCGCGCGGGGGGGGGAGCCCTCCCTCGGACCGGGGGGTGGGGTTATATTACAGCACACGAGGATCACATTCACGTAAACAGGTGGGCCTCTCTCTGGGTCCTCGCCCTGCGCGTGGAAACCCCCCCCTGGGACCGGGGGTGGAGTTTATTAAAGCACACGAGGATCACATTCACGTAAACAGGTGGGCCTCTCTCTCGGTCCTCGCCCTGCGCGTGGAAACCCTGGGGTGTACCCCCTCGGACCGGGGGTGGAGTTTATTAAAGCACACGAGGATCACATTCACGTAAACAGGTGGGCCTCTCTCTCGGTCCTCGCCCTGCGCGTGGAAACCCTGGGGGTGTACCCCCTGGGACCGGTGGTGGAGTTTATTCAAGTATACGAGGATCACATTCACGTAAACAGGTGGGCCTCTCTCTCTGGGTCCTCGCCCGCCCCCGCCCTCCCCCGTCGAGGGACCGCCGCTCTTCTCCCCAACGTCAACAGCCACCGCCTCGGCCGCAGGTGAGCTCGCGGCTGCCCGTACTGCGATCCGCCGCGACCCAGGTGGGGGCAATCTGCCGCGTGCGGAGCGGTGCATCGGTGCCACAGGGCATGGAAATCATGTGCCCACGCCCTCCGCCGGCTCGCGCGCCCGAGGGATCGGGTGGGGGCCGACAGGTCTGCACCATCCGCGCGCTTCCGCCCGCACCACCTTGAGGGCGGGCGTCACGTCCGACTGGAGCCCGGCCGCGGCGCATGGCTGACCGCATCACCCTCTGCGCCTCAGGCGGGTGGAATGGGGGCCATTGTCTCCTGCTTGCGGGACGGAGAGATGGTGCGCGTCGTCCCCGTGGAGCATTCCATGCGCCGTGGCGTCGGCACCGCGCTGCGTCCCGCGCCTCCTGGTGTGTACGCTACTGCCCCATGCGAGGCATCCGCGAGCATCATCAGCAGCAGCCAACGGCCGCATTGCTCGGCCAGTGCCCACCATGAATCAACTCACACACCCGCCAGTGTGTGGGACGCACAAACCGGTGCGTTCTCCTCCGAGTTGCGATTGGCGCTCACCGAGCTCGACAAACCACTGCTCGAGGTACTCGCGATCGGGCATATCCGGCTCTTGCGGTCCGAGTGGCTGCTGAAGCAGAAAGATAGCTTCATCCTGCCGCGGCGTCAGGAGCTGGAGAAGCTCGATGAGCTAGGCCAGTCGCCGCTATTGAGGTGTGAGGAGGCGGTCGCCCTCATTGAGCGCGGCGATCGCTCCGTGGGCGCCCTGACCTACCGATGGCTCACCGCCAAGCACCCGGTGAGCCCGCCCTCCCCATGCCCAAGCCCTCGGATCCTTCCCATCCTCGTTGACGCCAGCCGCTGACTCCGTGAGCACTCGTGTGTGTGGGTGGGGTGTGTCTTTCAGGACCCTAAAGGCGAGCGCGTCAAGGTGGTACAGAGCGCGCTGGTGGAGAACTCGCACATCGTGGCCATATTCTGGGACTGGGTGTCGCTGCCACAGGAGCCCCGGAGCCCGGAAGAAAGGGAAGCGTTCAAACACGCCCTCTCCGGGATCAACGAGGTCTACGCCTCGGCGATCAGCACGGTGGTGCTGCAGCTCAAGGAGATCCCGCCGCGGCCCGCGGAGTACAATGGCTGGGTGTGCCTCTTCAACCTCGCCAAAGGTAAAGACAAGCTGGCCGTCTGTGCGGCGCTCAAGGACTTTGGCACGATCAAGAGCGTGTCGCTCGAGCCGCCGGGAGCGCGCGTCTGTTTTGAGTCGCACGAGTCGGCGTGCGCCGCCAAGCGCGCGGGCTCGGTCAACGGGTTGTGCGACGGCATCGATACTGAGTACAACGAGACGAGTTACGATGGGCGCAGGGGCGAGGCGGGGCGCGACGACGACGAGGGGACCGGCTGGTGCAATTTCGAGGATGCGGTGAGCCGCGAGCTGATCTGCCGGCTGATTGCCGCCCCGAGGATCCGCGAGGCGCTGGCCAATCTTCCGTCCAAGATGCTGCTGTTGAGCAGCGCCGGGCCGCCCAAGCCCGTCGAGATGCCTGACGTGCAGCTCGAGACGCGCGTCGAGGATGTGGTCGCACGCATCAAGAAGGCCAAGTTCATCGGCAAGGCCGACGAGCCATTGGTGATCGACAAGTACAAGCAGTACGTCGCGCGGATCGCCGACGCGCTGCAGAGGACGCTTGCCTTTGCGGCCTCCGAGGCAGCGTCCAGCGTCGAGCTTCCGCCGATGCCCACGAACCCACGTCACGAAGTCATGCGCCAATGGCACCTCGAGGTCTTGCGGGTGCAGCACGCGTCCATCGCCGACGCCCTCACCGGCCGGCGGCTCGACACGCGCACTCAGTGTGTGTCGATTGCCATCAAGGGCAAGGACGCCATGGGCGAGATGCTGCCCGTGAGGGACGCGGCCACGATGGGTACGTGGTTGCCCAAGCAGAAGGTCCTCGCCCTGCTCACTGCACCGCCAGCAGCGGGGAAGACCTGGCTGATGAGCCAGGTGATCATGCACCTCCTCCCCGATGACACGTGCACACCCATCCTGATCAAGGTGGAGCAGTTGCAGGTGTCACTATCGCAACACGCGGAGCGCTTCGCTGCCGCCACCAACTGGATTGACGCCTACCTCCAGGTCACATGTGAACCAGCACACTGTGGCATGCTGTGCCAGGAGATGACCAGACGCCGTGCGGTGCTGCTGATTGATGGACTCGACGAGGCGGGTGCTGTGCGCGGGGAGATCGAGCATCACATCGCCACCGTCCTCGCGCCGCAGGGCCACCCGATCCTCTGCACCTCGCGCCCGGCGGGGCTCGACGAGGCCCTCTTCAAGGACTTCCATCGGCTCGAGCTTGTGCCGCTCAGCGATGCGCAGCAGGAGGCCTTCCTCACCCAGCGGCTCGGCGAGGAGCGGTGCGCTAAGCTCGCGCCCTACTTGCGCGACAAGGTGCCGCTGGACGCCGAGACGCAGCGCCGAGTGACGGCCAACCCGCTGATGCTCGCCATGGTCGCCTCGATCGCCGAGCTGCGTGTGGGCATCGAGATGCCGACCACGACCGCTGCGCTCTACGAGACGGCGACGGATGCGATGCTCGGGCGCACAAAGGCCGCCACGGACTCGAAAGAGGTCAAGCAGGTGCTGCAGGCCGTCTTCTTTGAGGCGCACCGGGCCAAGCAGCGCATCATCACCGAATCTCACCTCCTCGCCGCCGTCAAGCGCACCAAGCAGGAGGCGGCGGCGACCAAGCTCAGCGAGCTCGTCGCCAAGGACCAGCTGCCGCTCATGCGCCTGCTCGAGCCGCCGCAGATGCAGGCCTTCCACCTGTCCATCCAGGAGTACTACGCGATGCGCGAGGTCTGCGGCGGCGAAGTGATCCTGCCGGACTTCGACTGGGACGTGTGGTGGATGAACGCCGTGCTCATGGGCGTGCAGATCGGCAATGAGTTCGGCGACAAGTTTGTGGAAGCGACCCGGCTGGCGGCCGAAGGGCCCAACTGGCGTGCGCACATGATCGCCGCGCTCGTGCGACAGGGGCTGCCCCGGCCGTGGCTGCCGGTGGTGGTGGAAGCGGCGGGCGGTCAGGCAGCAGATGTCGGCCGGCTCAAGGCCTTTGTCGGTCGGTATGCGGATGTGATCCAGCGAGAGGGCGGGACTGCGGTGCCACAGCTCGCGCTGCAGCATCCAGACGAGGGAATCGTCTTCGAGAAGCTGCGCGCCGTGTCGACGCAGCGCCTTCTCAAGTGGCGCAACAAGCCTCAGGCCGACCCGTGCATCGCCACATTTGCGCACGAGAATCCGGTGCTGGCCATCGCCGTCTCGGCCACATGCCTCGTGGGCGGCGCTGGGAAGACGCTGTACGTGTACGACACTGCCACAGACGAGCTGCGAGGGAAGATGGAAGGCACGAGTGACGTGCTGAGCGTCGCCGTCTTCGAGGCGGAGGGCGCCGGGCGGATCGTGGCGGGCTACCGTGATGGCACGATCAAAGTGTGGGATGCAGGTGCGTGTTTGGCCCCAAATCACCCCCCTCGACCCAATCTAACCCCTCCTACCTTCCCACACAGGCACACTCGAGCTCAAGAGCGAGAAATCCAATGCCCACAGCCGAGAGATCTCCTCGGTCGCCTTTTCGCTGGACGGGACCAAGATCGTGTCCGGATCTGATGACAACACGATCAAAGTCTGGGATGCAGGTGCATTTTTGGCCGCAAATCACCCCTCCTCGGCTCAAGCTGACCCCTCCTGCCTTCCCACACAGGCACACTTGAGCTCAAGAGCGAGAAGGCCAACGCCCATAGCAATAGGATCACCTCGGTCGCGTTTTCGCCGGACGGAACCAAGATTGTGTCCGGCTCGTGGGACCAGACGATCAAAGTCTGGGATGCAGGTGCGATTTTGGCCCCAAATCACCCCTCCTCGGCCAAATCTGACCCCTCCTGCCTTCCCACGCAGGCACTCTAGAGCTCAAGAGCGAGAGGGCCAACGCCCATAGCAATTGGATCTCCTCGGTCGCCTTTTCGCCGGACGGGACCAAGATCGTGTCCGGATCATGTGACAAGACGATCAAAGTCTGGGATGCAGGTGCATTTTTGGCCGCAAATTGCCTCTCCTCGGCCAAAGTTGACTCCTCCTACCTTCCCACACAGGCACACTCGAGCTCAAGAGCGAAAAGACCAACGCCCACAGTGGAATGATCACCTCGGTCGCGTTTTCGCCGGACGGAACCAAGATTGTGTCCGGCTCGTGGGACCAGACGATCAAAGTCTGGGATGCAGGTGCATTTTTGGCCCCAAATCACCCCTCCTCGGCTCAAGCTGACCCCTCCTGCCTTCCCACGCAGGCACACTCGAGCTCAAGAGCGAAAAGACCAACGCCCACAGTGGAGAGATCACCTCGGTCGCGTTTTCGCCGGACGGGAGCAAGATCGTGTCCGGATCACATGACAAGACGATCAAAGTCTGGGATGCAGGTGCGTTTTTGGCCCCAAATCGCCTCTCCTCAGCCAAATCTGACCCCTCCTGCCTTCCCACACAGGCACGCTCGAGCTCAAGAGTGAGAAGACCAACGCTCACAGCGATTGGGTTTGCTCGGTCGCGTTTTCGCCCGACGGGACCAAGATCGTGTCCGGATCACATGACAAGACGATCAAAGTCTGGGATGCAGGTGCGATTTTGGCCCCAAATCACCCCTCCTCGGCCAAATCTGACCCCTCCTGCCTTCCCACGCAGGCACTCTAGAGCTCAAGAGCGAGAGGGCCAACGCCCATAGCAATTGGATCTCCTCGGTCGCCTTTTCGCCGGACGGGACCAAGATCGTGTCCGGATCATGTGACAAGACGATCAAAGTCTGGGATGCAGGTGCGTTTTCGGCCCCAAATCACCTCTCCTCAGCCAAATCTGACCTCTCTCCCTGCCCACGCAGGCACACTTGAGCTCAAGAGCGAGAAGGCCAACGCTCATAGCGAAGGGATCGCCTCGGTGGCGTTTTCGCCGGACGGGACCAAGATCGTGTCCGGATCATCTGACGAGACGATCAAAGTGTGGGACGCCGATTTGTTCGACACAATCGAATCGCGTCGCGGCGACGGCATGGTCTTTGGAAGCGATGGTGAGAGGGTGGAGCACGACCATGCGACGGTGCGCATGATAGAGGGTGGCGGTGCGTTCTACGCGCCAAGCCCGGTGGTATGTGTAGCGATCCACGGGTCGAGGGTCGTGGCAGGAGCGTCATCGGGGGAGCTATACCACCTCGAGGTGATGTGAGGCGAGGTGAAACGCAATGAGGCAGTGGGAAAGGTGCCGTCGGGGTTGGCGGGGGCACAGACGGAGCGGTGGTGGTTGCATGGGACAAGTTTACACACAGAGCGAACGAGCGAGGGACAGACGTGCCGCGGACACATAGTATAGCGCAGCTGCAAAGCGTATGTGCGAGTGGGGTCGCATGGACGTGCGTGCGCTTGTTTCAGTGCGAATCGTTCGACTCGTTCACATATGGGTGGGACGGGTACACCGCGTCCATATGTATACAAAATCCAAGTGAACAAGCCACTGTTGTGTTCCACGCATCTATCTCTCACTGGTGTCACCCTAGAAATGAAAACGCCAGTCTAGAGCGAAGTCCCAGTCACATTCGGTCGATCGAGACCCATGTCCACAGTGAGGAATGCGCGAAAGCTCGAGCGCCGTCTCGCTCTGTTGAGTAACGGAGGCGAGCCCAGAGGCACGGGGACGCCGTGCACGGATTGCGAGGTCCCACGCACGATCTTCAATACTTCAGTGATATGGAGCGACCAAGCTAAGACTCGGCTGACCTTCCACTACGCGGTGTGCGACGCGTGCCGTTCCGCAAAGCTGTGCAAGCGACTGCGCGACGATCCGGCGGCCAAACTGGTACAAATGGGTGCCGACGCGGCGGCGCGCACGAAGCGTCCTCGCTACGAAGGTGCTCCGCTTGCAGCGTGCGAGTGCACCGATCTGATCGTCACCCTGCTCATCAAACAGGAGGGCCAGTGCGCGTCGTGCAGGCACGAGGTGCGCTTGGCGGCGGGCGCGGGCATCTACATGGCGTCGCTCGATAAGGTGGGCGCGCGTTACGACGACGGCACAGCGCAAGTTCTCTGCCTCGGCTGCCAGCGCCTCTTCAACGACCTCGGCGTGTGCGACCGCGCGGCACTCACGCGCGCCATCGTGCGCGCCGCGGCGGCGTCGCGCCCCCGCCCCGTCGAAGCACTTCCCATCGACTTTGAGCGCAGCGTCGCCACGAAAGTGGAGCAGATGCGCCGGCGCGAGGTTTCGACCGACCGGCCATCGCGCGGCTCCGTTGTCAAATTGAGCGTGGCAGCGGCATGCGGTCGCCTCCGTCGCAGCGGTCTCCATTGCGTGCGCGGCTTGTGGCGATCGAATGCATCATGTGAAGCACTCTTGACTCTTGCCATTTGCATGTGCTTTTCTGATGTATGTTGTTGTCGTGTTTGCAGGTGGTCACAAACGTCCCTCTCAGCGCGGCGCCGGGGGACCTGAACATGTGGTCGTTTGATCGCGTGGTACCGGGGTCCGACTACGCGTCCGGTACGATCCAACCTGTGCTCCATCGGTTCAACGACGTCAAGTATGTGTGGGATGACATCGTGGCGCGCGGCTGGCTGGACGGGTTCGTTCGCGCGCATGGTGGCCGACCGCGCGGCGTGGACCTAGAGGCGGTGGCAGGGGCGGTGACCGAGCTGCAGGTGAAGCAGAAATCGGCCGAGTGCGGTGGCATGAAACGCCGGTGAGACCGCCGACCAGTGTCACCGGACCATTTAGTCCGAACACCAGCGACAAGGGTGGGCTGACACCGCCGTGCTCTCACTAGAGCGCGGCGAAGGTCGGCCTGTCAGGCGGGTCGGTCGCCATCGCTCTGCCTCGGATTCGGATTAGAGCGGGGAGAGAGACGAGGGGAAATCTTCCCCCGGTCCCACGATCAAGAATGTGGGCCTCCGGATCAACAAGAGTTTTTTTAAACCAAAAAAAAACTTCTTAAAAATCCCCGCTACACTAGCGGCTTGCGGCAGCGTGCTTGTGTACCTCCCTACTACCCCACCTTTACCCCTAACAACCCCCTCCCCCTTCCCCAGTTCCCTCTTTTGCGGAGAAGCTGGTTCCGGGGAGGCCGCGCGCGCTGCTTCGGCCAGGGGTTGGAGAGAAGGGGGCGGGAGGCTGTGACTCGTCCCTTGATCTAGTTTCGTCCTGGGTTTCCCTCCCTTAACTATACCGCAGAACCTTTATTGATATCCGCCGTGGCTTCTACTAAAGAGATTTAGCTATCTTAGTTAGTTGATATTCCGTACGTCCAGACCTCTTGCCGCCTGCAAGAGGTCTTCCGATGTTCCTAGGTTGAAATCTTTATCCACAGTGTAAAGAGGGCTTATCATTTTCCGAATGTGTTTGTTACTCGGGGCGTGTAGCCCCATGTTCTCGCGTTGTTTTTTAAGCCTTTGAAAGAACCCGACCTTCGCCGTTACTAATAGGTGGTATCTCGTGAGGATTGCTTTTAAGATCGATCTAACGGACCTACCGTCCGCGTTGCCATACTGAATATTGTAAACGTCTGTGAGGATGTATCTCCACGCCAGGATACCTAAGTATCCCGAGGAGGGATGCGGTCTGTCTACCTGGTAGCAAAAGAGACGTTGGGCCGTCTCGGAGCCCGGCCGAAGATTCATCCCCAGAAGTCCTTCTATGAACTCGAAAATGGGCTCCGTCGCTATACACGAGGCTCATCCTGAAGTAGGCAGGAGGGGCAGGGGAGGCAGAGGGCCCACCCCACTGCTCCCAAGGTCTCCCCCTTGGTGCAATGGGATGACGCTCGATTGCGGCGAGGTGCGCATGCTGCAGTTTGATGCTCGTCGAGTGCGACGAGCGAGTGCGAGTCAGGCAGGGACAGGCAGGCAGGCATGGGCAGGGGCATGGCAGTGGCACACAGGCACACACCTGGGTGGGAGCTCCATATCGCGCTGGCTGCCAGGGAGCAGCCTGGGCGGCAACAAAAAGCAGTAGGATCATGACAGACAGTGAGAGAGACAGTGCTACAGGGGTGGGGGTCAGAACCTGGGACACCTGGGGGCACTGGGGAACTCATCCAGATACCCCTGGCGCACGGTGATTCTATAACAATCACGTACGCACAAACCCTTACATATACCCCACCACGGTTCTTTGGATAATACTCTGAGACAAACAGGAAGGCGTGCGAGGGAACAAAGAAGGAGGAATCAAGGATTTAGGGAATCGGCAAGTATTGCCTTAGTATGAGCCGATGAAGCGTCGTGAGTGTTGATGAAGGTGAGATTCCTTAGGTGCACTAAGTCGATCTAGAGTGAGCTGAGATCCCCAAGATGAAGGTGAGGTCTAGAAGTCGATGTGCAAATGACTCGGGAACCCTAAGAACTCGATGTGCATCAACTGCAGATGATAATGTAGAGAAGAGTCCAGAAGGTGGTGCACATGATGAAAGAGGCTGATGACTTGATGAAAAGGAATCTGGCAGACAAAGTTATCGGTAAAGCCGATTCTATCGGTAAGGACCAATGGGTTGTGTTGGCAGATGACGGCACTCTGTGATACTCTCCCACTCCTCCTTCACACTACAACCAACCCAAAAGGCACGAACCTCCTTGCCCTCTGTTTCAAGCACCAAAAATTTCAACTTACAACTTAAGACCCATGTCAAGACACTTCTTATTTTCACCCCACTCTTGTGGGCCACAATTACCTACAACTCAATGCCCTGCCTTGGGCCTTCTTTCAACACTTCACTCCCACTCCCACTCCCTCTTCGAACTACAACCAACCCAAGCAGCACAAAACCTCTCGACCTCTATTTCAAGAGGGAGGACATTTCTTGAGGCGGCGTCGCTGCCCATGCCTAGCGCAAGGGTATAGCGCCCCCACTCAGACATCTCCTTCCCCACAGCTCCTCTCTGAGGAGTTGCTCCTCACCCTCCCATTAGGCCCCCTTGCCTGCGAGACCAAAATAGGATCCTGGCGTGGGGGGCTGTCTAAGTGTGGAGGGAGGGGCGCTCCGGCTAGTGAAGGTAGAAAGCTAGTAAAGAGCTGGGTGCCTAGATGGGAAATACGGTGCAGGGGCCTGCAAATACAGCCAAATACATATGTATTTGGCCTCCGGCCAAATACATTTCAAATACATTCGAGGCCTACAACCCAGGACACGCTTCAAATACAGCCAAATACATATGTATTTGGTCTCTGGCCAAATACGGTAAATACGTATTTCCCATCTAGGGCTGGGTGGCATACGTCAGGGGGACCACCCCCCCTATCGTAAGTTACATTTACACCGCACGTCGCGGAAGTATCCATACGACATGCCGCGTGACATACGGCGGGCCGGAGTGCGGGCCGCCCTGCGTCGGCCCGGGCGCCGTGGGGTGCTGCGGCGCCGACGCACGACGGCGAGCGCGGCGTGCGCACTCTGGCGCGACGCAGGGCGGACACCGAGTCGGACGTCGCTCCGGGCGTCGCTCGCCGCCGAGCCGCCGCGCGTCGGAGCATCGCATGGCGCGTCGGCGCCCACGTGACACGCGCGGCGCCCTGCGTCGGAGGCGGCGCCCCGCGATGCCCTGGACGCGTCGCGCGTCGCTCGAGGCGACGCAGGGTGGGGGGCGCGGCACAGGGCGCGCGTGCGTCCTACGGCACGATAGCCGTCGTGTGCTGCCGACAGCAGCACGCGGCGTGTGCGAGTGTCGCAGGTCGCCCGTCGCTGGTCTCTCGGCGCAGGTCGCCCAGGACGACGGCTTTGAGGGCAACCGGAACGACCAGCAGAGTGCGGGCGAGAGCGAGAACGCTGGAAGGCACTATGAAACTGTAGAGTTTTGTTGGTCCCCTTGAGAGTTGGTGGTGTGTCCCTTGCTGGAAGGCACTATGCAAGTCGCGTAGACGGGAAGGAAGAAACGCCCGCGAGGTCGTTATTCTGCCTGTGCGCTCTGTTCCCGCGCCGCGCTCGCAGGGACTTTTTCTCCTGGGAGAGAGAGCGGCGGCGTCTCTCGTGGGCCGCCGGCGCGGGGGGGGGGGGGGGGGGGGGGGGGGGGGGGGGGGGAGGGAGCGAAGGGAAGAAAGGAGAGCTGCGTTCATTCGGTAGATTGGGTTAAAGAAAACCATTCGCAGGCTTGGCAATCCTAAGAGGCGGAAGTAAAAGTAAAGGTGAATAGTGCACATTCTGGCTAACATATGAGAGATAGACAGTGCCCTCCAACTGACATGTGTGCTTTACACAGTAGCCGCATCTTCCGGTTTATTTTTGGACACAAACTCTGTCAAGCGCACAGATGCCACATCGCCAGATGCCGCATATGGGCGTGCGCTTCGCTCGCCGTATCGCCTATCTCAAGAGTGTTATCAGTGTTATCCGTATTATCGGTTATCAGTATTACTGTTGTGATATGTCTTCCAGTAATGCCTGGCCATCGTGCATGGTGCACACACGTGCACACCTCCTCACGGCTCTGCCCTCACTGCTCACTACCTATCCACCTCCTCCGGAAAAGAAAACTTGCTCGTAATCACATGCCCTACCAAACGGTGAGTGGTCCGCAAAGGTGAGATCATAGTCCTCTGGCCCGCCCGAGACGGGCGCCTCCCACACAAAGAAGTGCAGGCGAATGTGCTCCCCCTCGTAGGAGCTGCCGCAGTGAATGACGTCGCCGTCGAAGTACACCGCGTCACCTTGCCAAAGCACAACCTGAACGAGCTCACTCCTGTCCGCCGACAAAAAGTGCAGCCGAGCAAGCGAGCTGCTCACATTCAACACCACCGAGCCCGGCCCACGGTCGTTCCACTCCCACCGCCCCTCCGGAAAGTCCCGGTGCAACGCCTGTGCCTCCCCACCCATGCTCCGCAACCGCGCTGCCCGCAGCAGCGGTGGGGGTTCTGCGTCCATTGCCTTGCCAAGGCGCCCCGCAACCTGACGGAGCGGGCGCGCGGGCGCCTCAGCAGAACACGGCATGCCGGGTGGCGCCACAGGTGCGCGGGCTACACGCAGGCACCACGGGCTGCACACCTTGCCGGCCAGGGCCGAAAGCGCTCCACATTCCTCGAGGTATGTCACACGTCGCGAGCGGTCACCGTCGTCCGGCTGGCCGTCCTCCGCCCGGAGGCGGTTGATGATGGGCATCTCCCGCGAGATCGCACGCATCTGGCGGACTCGCCGGCAGTCCTGCGGGCACAGCACACCGTGCACAACGTGCACTTTCGCCTGCAAGCCCACCTCCGCCCATGAGCGCACCTCGCGCGCGATGCCCCTGCTCGTCGAGTCAAGTGCCGGTGCGGTGGCGTCGGTGGCAGGCGACACTGCCGCTGTGTCCCCGCCACCCGCGCCTGAGGAGGCGCCGGCCGCCGGCGCCTCAGCCACAGCCAGAAGGGGTGCCGCTGCCCCCGCCGTGGCCGCGTCGACGGCAGCGACGATGGTCTCTGCCAACAGCATGTGTTGCAGGGCCTGCTGCAGCGCCGGCCGCAGCAGCGCCGCCCACCCGCACCTGTGATGGTCCCTCAGTGGTGGGGCCCGGACGAGGCAGAAGAGATGTGCCAGCGCGCCTAGCCCGAGCGGGCTCCTGTGCACGGCGTCCATTGCGCGCTCGTTGGTGGCGCACACCTCGAAAGGCCGCGCCTCGTCTGCGCACCAAACGGCGAGGACGAAGTGGTCCTTCTGCCGGCGTGGCCTGCCATCCGCTGCATCCGGCCCGGCGCGGTAGCACACCCGGAGGGTGGCGCTCCTTCCCTCCCCGAGCTCCCACCAGGTGATGGGCGTGGGATGCTTGCGCTTTCGCCGCCTGCGCTGCCGCTCTATGGGGGGGGGGGGGGGGGGGGCTCCGGAGGAAAAGAATGCACCGGATAAGGTAAATGGACGTTCCATATCTTGTAAACACACCCCGTCCTCATGGCAACTGCGATATGCAGCACCTTGGCTGTGACACCCACAGCAAGCCCCCCCCCCTCCTCCGCAGTTTCCGGTGTTTCCCCGTTCAAGCGGGGGAAAATACGTGAATGTGGGAGGGAGTTGGGTCAGTGAGGTGGTTTCCCCCGCTCCGCTGTTTCCGCCCCCCCCCCCCCCCCCCCGCGCCCCCCCCCCGCAGCTCCCCCCCCCCCCCCCCCCCCGCCGTTCCCCCCCCCTGCGCGCGCCGAGACGGCGGCTCTCTTCCGCGTCCGCGCGTTGAGACGCCGTGTTCTCTTCCCTCACCCCCCCCCCGCGCGAAAGTCCTCCAGCGCGTCCCTCAGCGTCTCCCAGCGTCCCTCAGCGCCCCTCAGCGGTGTCCAGCGCTGTCTTGCAGCGCGTCCTTCAGCGTCCTTCGGCGCTGCCCAGCGAGACCCGAGGCAGGACTCGCGAGGGCACTGGATTTTACCCCGTATCGGGAGATACGGGCTACGGGAACGAGTCGAGCAAGAAATTAAACTAAAAAATAGTCTTCCTGGCCCCCCGCGGAGATACGGGTACACCCCGCAGAGCTACGGGAACTCCCGCTGTACGAGTCGAGCAAGAAATTAAACTAAAAAATAGTCTTCCTGGCCCCCCGCGGAGATACGGGTACACCCCGCAGAGCTACGGGAACTCCCGCTGTACGAGTCGAGCAAGAAATTAAACTAAAAAATAGTCTTCCTGGCCCCCCGCGGAGATACGGGTACACCCCGCAGAGCTACGGGAACTCCCGCTGTACGAGTCGAGCAAGAAATTAAACTAAAAAATAGTCTTCCTGGCCCCCCGCGGAGATACGGGTACACCCCGCAGAGCTACGGGAACTCCCGCTGTACGAGTCGAGCAAGAAATTAAACTAAAAAATAGTCTTCCTGGCCCCCCGCGGAGATACGGGTACACCCCGCAGAGCTACGGGAACTCCCGCTGTACGAGTCGAGCAAGAAATTAAACTAAAAAATAGTCTTCCTGGCCCCCCGCGGAGATACGGGTACGCCCCGCAGAGCTACGGGAACTCCCGCTGTACGAGTCGAGCAAGAAATTAAACTAAAAAATAGTCTTCCTGGCCCCCCGCGGAGATACGGGTACACCCCGCAGAGCTACGGGAACTCCCGCTGTACGAGTCGAGCAAGAAATTAAACTAAAAAATAGTCTTCCTGGCCCCCCGCGGAGATACGGGTACACCCCGCAGAGCTACGGGAACTCCCGCTGTACGAGTCGAGCAAGAAATTAAACTAAAAAATAGTCTTCCTGGCCCCCCGCGGAGATACGGGTACACCCCGCAGAGCTACGGGAACTCCCGCTGTACGAGTCGAGCAAGAAATTAAACTAAAAAATAGTCTTCCTGGCCCCCCGCGGAGATACGGGTACACCCCGCAGAGCTACGGGAACTCCCGCTGTACGAGTCGAGCAAGAAATTAAACTAAAAAATAGTCTTCCTGGCCCCCCGCGGAGATACGGGTACACCCCGCAGAGCTACGGGAACTCCCGCTGTACGAGTCGAGCAAGAAATTAAACTAAAAAATAGTCTTCCTGGCCCCCCGCGGAGATACGGGTACGCCCCGCAGAGCTACGGGAACTCCCGCTGTACGAGTCGAGCAAGAAATTAAACTAAAAAATAGTCTTCCTGGCCCCCCGCGGAGATACGGGTACACCCCGCAGAGCTACGGGAACTCCCGCTGTACGAGTCGAGCAAGAAATTAAACTAAAAAATAGTCTTCCTGGCCCCCCGCGGAGATACGGGTACACCCCGCAGAGCTACGGGAACTCCCGCTGTAGACCCCAGGGGGGCGCGCCCTTCTCTCGCGCGAGATCCGCGTCTCGCGCCGCCGATGGAGCCCCCAGAGCTCCCCATGCCCTCTCGGCGCTCACCGCCCGCGCTCACGCCGCTCGAAGCGGCCAGAGCCGAGACGGTATGGCCTATGCGCTTCTAGCGCGACGGCTCCGATCGCATGGAGCCGTCAGAATGCAGCCCTAGGCAGTTGGAGCGCGTGCCGAGCTGAGGGCGAGCAGCGAGGATGAGGACGGGAGGAGGGAAAGTGATGGGGAGCCAGAGGGGGAGGGCTGTCACAACGAGAGGGGAGGGGAGGGAGAGAGAGTGAGCAGCTGAGCGATAGTGATGGCGACATTGAGAGATCGAGGGAGAGGAAGAGGCAGAGCGATGGGGAGCGCGCGCCGAGCTGAGGGCGAGCGGCGAGGATGAGGATGGGAGGAGGGAAAGTGAGGGGGAGCTGGAGGGGGAGGGTTGTCACGATGAGAGAGGGGAGGGAAGGGAGAGAGAGTGAGCAGTTGAGCGATAGTGATGGTGACATTGAGAGATCGAGGGAGAGGGAGAGGCAGAGCAATGGTGAGAGGGAGAGGAACAACCCAAAACCCACTGTCATCACTCAAAGCTCCATCAAGCATTTTCTTGCAGATGGCTCAGTCTTTGTTGCACTGGATGTGGGTGGTAATGTTCCTTAGCATCTGGACAATGTGCAGGGTGTGTTCCGTTGTTGCACTGTGCGTGGAAAATTGGAAAATGAATTAATGCATCCTCTCAAGTATTGGGACCGAAATGTCCTTAAACTACCACAGGATGCATGATGCGTTACGTGTAACTCTCTTTATGAGAGACCGTGCCTTGCATTCCTACAAGTTACCATCACCCACTGTTATGAGGGGTGGGGCAGCCTTGCACAAGATCCAACCTCATGATGCGTAACGTGTAACTCCCTCTGGGAGACCGTGCCTTGAGTGTTGAGACCAAGGCTGCCCACTCACCCTTCATTTTCTCAATTGTTCCTCAAGCACCCTCCTCGGCCCAGCCTCACAAGCAGCATGTGTGCCCTCCCAAGCTTAAGTGGGGGGGGGGGGGGGGGGGGCACCCACCACTGCAAAAGACAAGTTTCATTGGCTCAAATGGAGAGCTAGATGATGCATTAGCCCCTGGTGGGCTCCTAGCCCCGGGACCCCCCCCCCCTGGGGGGATAACGGATAAAGGATGGAATCTAGAATTCCCCCCTGGAGCTCCCTTTGGGGGGGGGGGGGTAATTGATAATCGGCAAAGGATGGAATCGAAAACACCCCCCCCCTGGAGCTCCTTAGGGGGGGATAATCTATAATCGATAAAGCAAAGGATGGAGTTCGGAATTCCCCCCCCCCCCTGAGCTCATTCACAGCAAGACACTTTGAAAGCCTCCTCACATCCTGCAAGGGGGGGGGGGAGGGGTTCATTGTTTTGGGGGGGGGGGGGGGGGGGAGGGGTAGTACAACGGCCATAATTTATCTTCTAGTGGCAGTGGGCGTTGCTTGGCAGTGGGCGATCCCGCTCTCAATGCAAGCCTTCGAAGAGATTGTCACCTGGAAGCTGCGTGAGGTAGTGGCACAGGCAACGCAGCCATTGAAGGAAGAAATTGCCGAGCTCAAGGCTCAAGCTACTAGCCAATCAACTCTGCCCCCAGGTGCACTCTACTCACCAGCTAACAATGAGGTTGGTGCACGCCCTCCGGGGCTCCCGCGGCGGGGGACCCGAAGGAGAGGTGGGGAGCGGCGGCGCGCTCCATGGCAACCAACTATAAAGTTAGTTGAACGAAGGCCTAAATAAGCTCCCTATAGGTTCCGGTATGGGAGATCAGCAATTAATTAATTTCTTAATAGTCTCACCGCACACGCGACCGTGCATCCTCTACTTTCTACTCACGTAGGAAACTTTCTACACCCCCACTCCCCCGGCCCTTTCCCCCCCGCCATCAGGCGACTCCCCCCGTGCACTACTAGGGGGATAGGGGAAAAGGGCTTAGATATGGTCGGTGGCCCGCGCCCCCCCCCGGCGATCCGTTCCCCCCTTCCTCCTATGCCTACCGGGCTGGCGGCGGCCTCGGTCCCGACTTATCCTGTAAACAGGTGCGGGACTTACCTATTTTCCGGTGAGCGGAGCTCTCGCTCCGCCCACCCCCTTCTCCGCGCTCTCTCTCCCCTCTCCTGCAGGCACGCGCGATGGCGCGCCTGCGACAGGCCTGCAGCTGCCCCTGGCGACCCCTGGAGGCCCCTGGAGGCCAGCTCGGGGGGCAGAGGAGGCTGGGGCTGGGCCCTGGCCTCCCCTGCCTCCCCCTCGCTGGCGCTCCTGTGCCTCAGGGGTCCCCAATCTGCACCTGTCTGCCTGTCGAACAGGGGGGGAGGGGGGGTTGGAGCGATGGGCTGGCCACGACAGGCCAGGACGCGCGAGGCAGGCAAGCCTGCCAGTGAGAGAGTGGGTCAGCAGGGCATTCTGCTCCTGGCAAGCCATCAGGCATGCCAGGAGCATGGGTGGTTCCTCCCCCATTGCAGGGGAGGAGTGGAGAGTGGAGAGAGGGGGGGGCTCGTGCCCCCCCATGGGGCAACCAAGTATAAACTTAGTTGGTATGGGAGATCAGCAAAAAAACCTGGGGACTTCTGGCAAAATTTTCGAAAAATACCCGATTTCAGGCCTCTGACGGCCGTGCGGAAATATATGTCAGGCCCCCTCGATCGACCGAATGTGACTGGGACTTCGCTCTAACTGGCGTTTTCATTTCTAGGGTGACACGAGCGATCTGGTGAGAGATGGATGCGTGGAACACAAGAATGGCTTGTTCACTTGGATTTTGTATACACATGGACGCGGTGTACCCGTCCCACCCATATGTGAACGAGTCGAACGATTCGCACTGAAACAAGCGCACGCACGTCCATGCGACCCCACTCGCATATACGCTTTGCAGCTGCGCTATACTATGTGTCCGCGGCACTTGTCTGTCCCTCGCTCGTTCGCTCTGTGTGTAAACTTGTCCCATGCAACCACCACCGCTCCGTTTTCGCCCCCGCCAACCCCGACGGCACCTTTCCCACTGCCTCATTGCGTTTCACCTCGCCTCACATCACCTCGAGGTGGTATAGCTCCCCCGATGACGCTCCTGCCACGACCCTCGACCCGTGGATCGCTACAGATACCACCGGGCTTGGAGCGTAGAACGCACCGCCACCCTCTATCATGCGCACCGTTGCATTGTCGTGCTCCACCCTCTCACCATCGCTTCCGAAGACCATGCCGTCGCCGCGACGCGATTCGGTGGTGTCGAACGAATCTGCGTCCTGGGATGCAGGTGCGATTTTGGCCCCAAATCACCCCTCCTCGGCCAAAGCTGACCCCTCCTGCCTTCCCACACAGGCACGCTCGAGCTTAAGAGCGAGAAGACCAACGCCCACAGCTCATTGATCACCTCGGTGGCGTTTTCCCCGGACGGGGCCAAGATCGTGTCTGGATCGTGGGACAAGACGATCAAAGTCTGGGATGCAGGTGCATTTTTGGCCGCAAATCACCCCTCCTCGGCCAAAGCTGAACCCTCCTCCCTGCCCACACAGGCACACTCGAGCTCAAGAGCGAAAAGACCAACGCTCACAGCGATTGGGTTCGCTCGGTCGCGTTTTCGCCCGACGGGACCAAGATCGTGTCCGGATCTGATGACAAGACGATCAAAGTGTGGGATGCAGGTGCGTTTTTGGCCCCAAATCACCCCTCCTCGGCCAAATCTGACCCCTCCTGCCTTCCCAAACAGCCACACTCGAGCTCAAGAGCGAACAGACCTACGCTCACAGCAATGATGTTTGCTCGGTCGTGTTTTCGCCGGACGGGACCAAGATCGTGTCCGGATCGGTTGACAAGACGATCAAAGTCTGGGATGCAAGTGCATTTTTGGCCGCAAATTGCCTCTCCTCGGCCAAAGTTGACTCCTCCTAACTTCCCACACAGGCACACTCGAGCTCAAGAGTGAGAAATCCAACGCCCATAGCGATCGGATCTTCTCGGTGGCGTTTTCCCCTGACGGGACCAAGATTGTGTCCGGCTCGAAAGACGAGACGATCAAAGTCTGGGATGCAGGTGCATTTTTGGCCGCAAATCACCCCTCCTCGGCTCAAGCTGACCCCTCCTGCCTTCCCACGCAGGCACACTCGAGCTCAAGAGCGAACAGACCTACGCCCACAGTGGAATGATCACCTCGGTCGCGTTTTCGCCGGACGGGACCAAGATCGTGTCCGGATCACATGACAAGACGATCAAAGTCTGGGATGCAGGTGCATTTTTGGCTGCAAATCACCCCTCCTCGGCTCAAGCTGACCCCTCCTGCCTTCCCACGCAGGCACACTCGAGCTCAAGAGCGAAAAGACCAACGCCCACAGTGGAATGATCACCTCGGTCGCGTTTTCGCCGGACGGGAGCAAGATCGTGTCCGGATCATATGACGAGACGATCAAAGTCTGGGATGCAGGTGCATTTTTGGCCCCAAATCACCCCTCCTCGGCTCAAGCTGACCCCTCCTGCCTTCCCACGCAGGCACACTCGAGCTCAAGAGCGAAAAGACCAACGCCCACAGTGGAGAGATCACCTCGGTCGCGTTTTCGCCGGACGGGAGCAAGATCGTGTCCGGATCATATGACCTGACGATCAAAGTCTGGGATGCAGG
>CM030932.1:88574-204062 GCA_018136815.1 Isochrysis galbana
CGTCGTGCGTCGATCACCATGCCCGTAGTCACCCCCGAGGAAAGCTCCATGAGCTCCCCACAAGAACCGCGCATTCCGCGCTAGCTGCCGGCGCGCCCTCGCAGGCCATCTCCAAGAGTGAGATGAGCCTTGCTCTGACAAGCACAAAATCTTCGCTCGCGCCTTCGGCTCCGGTCGTCACGTCGAGTTCTTCCTTGAGAAATCTTCATCGTCCCCGCGTCATGAGCCCGTCTCTTCTTCTTCTTCCCGAACTGTTCGGGTCGAAGTCTCCTGGGGAAGAGAGCCTCGTGGGACCCCTCCCTTCTTCAAAGGAGAGCCTTTCCGAGCCAGTTCTCCCCCCCTCTCGCCTTCCGCGCCGACGGTCGAAGTTCCGCCGCCTCCGCGGGCCTCTACTCACACCCCGTCAACTGGAGCTGGAATGGGTCCTCTAGCCTCGTCCGTTGCTCCACCGGTGGCCTTTCCTCTCCTTTCTTTCGCTGATCCTTTGCCAAGTGTTCCTTCCTCTCTCAATCCCTCTGTGGTTGGTGCTGAAGATGATGTGGGTTCCGTCCGGTCCCTCCCTCCTTTCGAGCCCCCACCATATGAAGAGTTTGTTCCACCCCCGTCGACGTATTCGTACCCCAAACGTAACGTCGTTCCACCTCCGACCGCCACCGTCGGCGCCGCCCAAATCATGGACCAACAAGTCCAGATCGAGGCTCTCCGCGGCGCTGTCGACCGCCTCGAGTCCTCTACCTCCAAGCCGCCCAGCGCCACGAAGAATTTCAGCGAGAGGTGGGGTCTACCTTCAACACGATACTCAACATTCTACAGGGCCAGCGGCACTACGACTTCGTCTCGAGTCGAAACTTCGCCACCGCTTGTGGAAGAAGGAGCAACTCCATCGGTGTCCCCTGCCTCGGCCAAGTTTCCTTCTCAACCTTTGCCCGCCGCGCCGTTCTCCGTTCCGCCAAATCCGATTTCGATCCCGTACCCCATACACCCGTTCCTGTCCCGTCTGTCAAGCCTGTTTCTGATCCCCAACCTCCCACTCACCGTCGCGGGCCTCCGCTCGCTTCCAATCCGGCGACTCGGCGGCATCCCGTCGATCCAAGCCTCGCGGGATGTTTCTGAGCGAGAGGTCATCCTAGCCTCATGGGACCACTGTTAACATGTCCCCCATGAGGTAGCTTCTCTCTACAAGAACTCCGACGATTTCGAGCTAATCCACGCCATTCTCAACGGCGGCCTCTCTCGGGCCGGCAATGTTTGGCACTACCGTGTGTTTTTCGAGAAGGAGCACGTGACCAAGTGGCTCGAGCCGCTTCTCCTCGACCGCACCCTCCATCACCAAGTCCGAATGGGCAAAGAGCTTTCCGAGATCAAGTTCCCAAGGCCTGGCCTCGGACAACGTCCAGACAGCGGCCACCTCCTGGAATGATTTTCGTCTGTCCTTCATCAAGCCACTCGAGCGCGCCCTCTCGCTCGCTGCGACCACCGTGAAATCTTTACATCCTTGCTAGCGGCCGCCAACTTGTGCACCACCGGCAACCAAAGGATTTACGCCTTCCTCCTCGATCTCGCCGAAGATCCGGTTCTCTCTCTCAATCCCGCGCTGGCCTGCGACGTGCTTCTCCGCAAGTGCGACGCCACCTTCGCGGCCAACGTGCCCGGCTTCGCCAAAGACTCCGCTCCATGGAGTGGGACCGCCTCGTAGCCCGTGAAGCCGGCTCCGATCTCTTGAGTTATCCAAGAATTTGGTGCGCGCGTACGTCCGCAAGATGGGTGACGCGAAGGTGGATGCCACGACGGTCTGGACCACCCAAACATGTCGCACGATATCAATCAACGATTCGAGTCCATCATTCGAACGACAAGGTCGACGCGGCTCGCGGCGTGGATAACGCGACCAAGTTCGGCGAGTGTCTTGCGAAGACTCGCTTCCGCGTCGAGACCACGAGCTCCCTCGTTCGGCCCTTTCGTGCGTCAACCTCTGCCAGCGCTACCTGAGCCCGTACGAACAAGCCCGCGCTGGCCAACAAGCGTCGGTCACGGTCGCCGCCGTGACGCCGCCGGCGACTACTTCCAAGTCCACCAAGACCGCCAAGGTTGCTAAGACTGCCTCTAACCCCGCAGACACTACGGCTTCGATGGTCGCCGCCGTCCAAGCGGCGGTGCCGAGGCATTAAATCGCAAAACAACAACTCGAACCGCAAGCGACTGGCGCTGACAATCGTCGGGCTCCGCCTCCGCCTACGAATTACTCCGCATCGTCTCCGTTACCGGACGCACTTCTGACCGTCCCTCGGCAAAAGCACGTCTTCCCGTCGCCAATGTGATCCCCCTCCGAACGGCCTTGGGCTTCCGGCCGATTCGGGCCTCTCGGAATGGATCCAGTAGCTGGTCTCGAGCGCGAGCCCGCTTCTGGCAAATCTCTCGTTACGCGGGTCACCCGGCCCTTCGCGCTGCGCTCACGCGCTGCCGTCCCTCGGATGCCACCATGACGGCGCCGCGTCTCGACGACTTAGACCGCGACGTCAAGGAGTGGACCGACGCCAACGGCTGCGCGTACTGCGCCTTTCGTCCCCGGCTCCATCTGGTACGCCCGAGGCAGACTTGTGGAAGTATGGCACGGGCGACGGAGCTCATAACCCCGTCGTTTGCCAACCATACATTCGTTTTCTCTGCGAAGGCGCAGTGGCGAGTGTGGTAACGACCCAGAAGTCCACCGCCGCCTCCGCACGATGGTTGTTCTCCGTCCGGCCCAGTAGGTCGCCGGCGGGGCCCACGTCCGCGCTGTTACCCCGCTACCAGTCCAGGGTAGTGGGCCTGAACGCCACCCACCAAAAGATCGTATTACGCTACGGCCGAGTACTTCTACGGCCTCCAACCGTACCCCAAGATTCCCCAAGTTCCAGACAAGCCTGCCACCTCCATCCCCCTCTTTCTCCTGCCTCCTCGCCGATTGCCCCTATTTCTCCCAATGCCGATGATTCCATCCTGATTCTCGATATCACGCACGAGTCCTCAAAACCAAGTCAACCGTCACCGCCTCTCTATCAACTCAAGCCGCTCAACCGCTACCCCCCGCCACTCCTCAAGCATCCCCAGTCCAAGACCTCACGGTCTGCGAAAATCCAGCCGCCGCAGGCCCAATCCAACCTTCAATCCTTCAAATCAAATTTCGCATGTCCGAGCCACAAAACGTCTCCCGAGTACGAGTCCGAGTCCAAGTCACGTTCAGAATTACCCTCTTCGTCTTACGCCACCGCGAGCCCATCTACGAGTCTGAGCCCAGTCCAGTCATCACCGGTATCACCAGTCTCCATTACTACGACGATGGAGGCGCAGTTCTCCGGTTCTTCCCCACTTTCTTTCGAGTCCGAGTCCAAGCCTGTTTTGAGCAAACCCCGTTCTGAGCCATCCGAGTCCGAGTCCGAGTCCGAGTCCGAGTTTACAACGTCACCGAGTCCTACCACGCGGTCGACCGCAGGATTAACGGAGCTCCAGCCACTCACTGAGCCTCCGACGACCACTCCTTCCGCGGGAGTGTTCACCTTCGGTCCTCCGCGCCCCGAGTCTGAGTCATTTGGAATCTCCGGTCACTTCCAGAATTCCAACCACAACCGAGCCCCGTTTCACGAGCCACCGCGTATCGAGTCCAAACACAAGCTGACGCCGAAGCCCTCGACGACAGCCACTGTGTCCTTGTCCAAGCCACCGTTCCGAGTCTCGCCGCAGCCGGCCTGCCACTCCAGCAGGCTGCACGCCGCCGAGCCGATCCCTTCCGTTTCCGTTCCGAGTCCGAGTCCAATCGCACGAGACAGTGCATCCCGAGCCCGCGTAATCAAGCCCGTCACCGAGTCCGAGATTTCGGCCGCACCGAGCCAACCGGTGCTGGCCACCGTGCCCCTATTGTCATCACAAGCTTCAGCTTCGTCCTCACCGACGGTTGCGACGCCAGGGGCTTCACCTTTGAGCCGGCCCCGTCCGTTCCCATTTCGAAAGTTAGCCCTGTTATTGGCGTCCAGCACGCCAGAAACGACGAGTCCGAGTCCGAGTACAAATTAACGTCACCGCGGAGTCCGCGGTCGACCACCGGCGTTCCCACGCCACCCCATCAACCGAGAGCCCTGGAGGAGCTTGAACAGCCGTCTCCTAGCCCCTCTCAAGTCGCCGAGTCTTCCGAATTCGAGTCTGAATCCACCGTAATTTCAGCGGTCCATCCACCCGCTAGCCCGAGCCAAGTCCTCCGAAGAATGCTTCGCATTGCAGAACCTCTTCGGCCACTACCCACGCCAGCCGCTGCCGCAGAGCCACCACCCTGGCCCCAGCCTTCCCCGCAGCCGGCTTCTACGACAGCCACGTCCCTTCTTTCGCCGGCGCCGACCCCGCCGACGACAGAATGCAACGACGTCTCCTCTTCCGACGTGACCATGGAGAGTGACCACAACTCCTCTGCACGTCGAGGAACGGCGGCCTCCCAAACCGAGCTTCTACGCCCATTGAGCCAGCCCAACCGAGTCCCTGAGCCATGTCCTTCATGTCTCTCACCGGTGGTCTCGCGGCCGCGGCGTCCGTCGCCGCCGTCCGACACCCCACTTCTCCGAGTTTCTTCGTCAATCCCGTCCTCCGAGCCCGTCTCTACGTCGTCGATATCCGAGTCTTCTTCCATTCGTCCTACGTCGCTGCGGCCACCGGTCGCCGCCTCCGAGCACTGCCTGCCTCTCGATACCACTGCCACCACCATCATGCGCGTGGCAGCGATCAATGCGTCCGCGATCCAGTCCTTCGATTCCTCTCAAAACAACTCCGATGTCGGCACCCGTGATGATACCCCGTCACCCGCTCTCCACGCTCTCGCCTCTCTTCGTGCACGAGCGAGCGGCTCTGCGGTGGTATTACCTCGGCACCTCACGGAGGCAGCCCAAGAGCTTCGCCGGCCTCGCAATGGCACCCTAGCCTCGCCTGCCGCCGCGCTACCCAAGCACTTCGATGAGCTTTGCGCTGAGCTCACGAAGATGAATCAACGAGTCCAAGACGGGCTGACGTCTGGCTGTCACGCACCACGCGTTCTCGTCGTTGGCGAGACGAGCGGCGTCGTCTCCTCCATGTTCCTACTCGCCGGTGCTGATGTAGCTACGTGCGATTTGTATCCTTCCGAGATCGATTACGTGCCCCACTTCCAAGGCGACGCGCTTCATGTCCAAAACCTAGGTTGGGACCTAGTCATCGCCCACCCGCCCTGCACGTACCTCTCCGCTGTCAGCAGTCAATGGCTCTCCCAAGAACCCGGACGTCGTGCCGCTCTTGAGTCGGCCGCTCGCGTCTTCAAGTCAATGGCCTCCGCCACTGCTCCGTTTGTAGCGGTCGAGAACCCTCGGATGCATGCGGAAGCTCGCCGTTTAGTCGGGGGGTTGACCCCGACCCAATTCGTCCAACCCTGGAGCACGGCACTGGACACCAGAAAGCCACCGGGTTGTACCTCACCAAAGGGCTGCCGCCCCTCCAGCCAACTTGCGTCGTGGATGGCCGTGAGTCGGCCATGGCTAACCTCTCTCCTTCACCGCACCGTGGCGCTCTTCGCAGCCGCACCTACGTCGGTGTAGCTGGAGCGATGGCGATCCATTGGATGCCGGTTCTTCTTCGACATTTGAGCCAACAGCGAGACCAGACGTCGACGAAGAAATTGTCCGCGTTAGAGCTACTCGCTTGCGCGCGGTGCAGCCTATTGGACCGGCCTTCACTTAGCTCGACCGAGGCTACCGCCTACGAGCCGTGGTCGGCTCTTCATCGTTATGAGAGGGGGAGGGAAACGAGTGAAGTTTCTTCCGACCCCGTTGTTTCCCGTCCAGCTACTCCCGAGTCAGACAACCACGAAGACCAAAAAGAAACCCACGATAACCACGACAACGACACGCCACTCCACGCCTCCGAGTCTACACTCCACGACCCATTCTCTCCATGGACCGCCCCGCCTCCGGCACGCGCGAGCTCGCCGCGTCCGACGACGCCGACGACTCTCCGGAAGCGGCGCCAACAATGGCAATCATTCGGAGTGAACGGGGACCAGAAATGGTCCAACGTCACGCTCGAAACCGCTGACGAAATAAGAGCGCAAGCTCTAGCCGGACGAAACGCCGACGAGGAATCCGACCTCGCCGCTGCCGTCCGAGCGCCGATCGAGTTCGTGGAAGCCAAAGGCATCCGCGCCGAAGAGCTAGCCTCATTAGTTCGAAGACCCAAGACAGAAGCCCAAGCCCGTCTCGAGAAAGATTGGGAAAAGATGTCCGACCACCCGAGGCACCCCACCGACAAGAGAGGCCTGGGCTACACTAGTCCCAAGCTATCACCCTGTACCGCTACCAACGAGGACGACCCCTCTAGGCCCTCTGCCACGATAGCGGCAGTCGGAGTACCCGAAGAGACGACGACCAGTTTGACGACGAATTCACCCGAGCAACGACGCTGGCGACCAACCCCGTCCCTGTCCGACACCATTGCACACGTGACCGCGCACCGGCCGGAGAGCGTCGTGGATACCCTACCATCTGCCTACCCAAGGCATTGTCTATATGTTCGAGATCTAATGGTCTGCCGCTCCGGCGAGGCTGCCGGCAAAGAAGGAGTAATCTTAGCCGACTCCGCCCTCACGGTCAACAGCACACTCGCTGACACCGGAGCTGGCCCGTCGGTCGTGACCACTTCCCTCTTGTCCAGCCTACCCAACGACGCATGCGTCGAGCGGCTGCCGCAAGCCGTAGTGACACCGCTCCATGGCCCAGACGGCCTACCTCTTATCACGCGAGGCAAGGCTCGAATCGTTTTCTCCGTCGGTGGATTTCTCTTTCGTCATACGTTCATGGTGATTGAAGGCAACCCGATGCTACTGCTCGGGAACGACTTCTTAGCTACGCACGCCGCTTCGATTCAGCTCGCCTCCGACAGCGCGGACGGCTCTATCACCCTCGGTGCCCCATCCACGGTGGCTCCTCTTGAGGTTAATGGCAGTCCAAGCCCCGACGCTCCGCCGATCTTTCGCGTCTCGACGTCACCGATAGCGGTGGTCCCTGTCAGCATGACTTGTGCACAGGTCTGTCCGACCTCCGCGAACCCAATCACGACTGACTTCTTCCGAGGGCCGCAAGCCGCCGAAAACGACAACCAGCTAGTCTCCGAGCCGCTCTTCAACACGGCCGATGAGTTTGCCGCCAAAGCGCCGGCGTCTTGTGGCTCCGAGTACCTCCTATATACCCATGAACCTATCACGATCCCGGCCTATCATCGGGCGACGTTTCACGTCCGAATTCCGCTAGCTCTTCGAGAACACGAAGACTGCGCCATGCTCGTGGACCGGCTCCCTACACGCGAGACTATTGACAGCTCTCCGCTCGTCATCCCTCAAGTAGAGAGGCCGAAATCCGACCACACCATCGCGGTTACGGTGGCCAATACTGACCCCAAACCACTACACCTTCCGTCGTTCCATCCTGTAGCTTCGCTACAGGTTCGATTCAAGATTCACGCTGGAACTTATCACCGCGTCGGTGACAATAACTCGCCGGATGTGATTGAGTCGCTCAACGAGGACCAACGCAAGCTCCTCGAGGCAGCCAAGATCGACCCCGAGGGCCGTCTCTCGATGCCCCAACGTGAACAAGTTCGTCGTCTACTGGCCCGACGTATCGCTGCTTTCGCAATTGACCCGACTAACCCGAATCACACTCACGTGATGGAGGTAGAGCTACCGCTCAACCCCGGAGCCGAAGCTCACCGTCACGCACCGTCTAGAGTTGGACGAGAGGGTGAGAAGATCATAGAGGACGAAGTTTGCAAGATGGAGTCCGCGGGCATCATTAGGAAATCAAATTCGTCGTGGGCCTCTCGAGTCGTGTTAGTCACTAAGAAGGATGGCTCCGTACGTTTCTGCGTAGATTATCGCGACGTCAACTCCAAGCTTCGTCTAGAGGACAGCCCTCTTCCCCTCACGGTAGAAGCCATCGACCGATTGTCGTCCGGTCAAGGCAACCTCGATTCTCTATTCCTTTGCACCCTGGACCTGGCATCTGGTTTCTGGGGTATACCGATCAAAGAATCCGATAAACATATCACCGCGTTCACTACTCATCGCGGCAAGTACGAGTTCAATTACTTGCCTTTCGGTGTTCAATCCGGTCCCTCGTATATGTGCCGCCTCATGGACGCCGTTCTCGGTGGGCTGGCATGGGAGATTTGTATGCCATACTTGGATGATGTCGGCGCCTGGTCGACAGGTGTAGGTGACTCGCTGCAGGCCAGGGAAGAGTCGTCATTCCAACAAATGTTACACCGTCTTGATCTTGTCTTGGAACGTCTCATCTGGGCGGGCCTCACTTGCAAGATGTCGAAATGCGTTTTCTTTGCCACCTCGGCTGAATATCTCGGCCACGTTGTTTCGCGTGAAGGTCTTCGGATGGATCCCAAGAAAGTGGAAGCTGTCTCGAAAATCGACCCAACCCAAATCAACTCGATCGAAGCCGTCCGTTCGTTCCTTGGATTGTGCTCCTACTACCGCCGTTTCATCCGTCGTTTTGCGATCCGTGCGGCGCCGTTAACCGCTCTCACGCGGAAAGGGTGCGACGTCCCGGTCGAGTCGCAAACAGAAGCCTGTCGACAGGCTATCGAAGATCTCAAGCAAGCTATCTGTGAAGAACCCGTACTTGCACCTCCTCGAGACGACCGTCCTTTCCTCGTTAAAACCGACGGTGCTAGCAAGCTCGGCATCGCCGGCGTCCTCGCCCAAAAAGACGACGAAGGGAGAGAGCGCGTCGTTGCATACTACGGTCGTAGCTTGAGTCCGGCTGAGCGCCATTGGACAGTCACTGAAATCGAACTTCTAGCAGCGCTAGAATCGATCCGAAATTGGAGGCCTTATCTTTGGGGTCGCCACTTCACCCTCGTCGTAGACCATTCAGCTTTGCGCTGGCTTCACACGATGAAAGATCAAGTCACCGGTGGTCCAGCCTCGCGCCTCATGCGATGGGTCCTAAAGCTAGCCGAATATAGATTCGACGTCGTGCACAAACCTGGAGTCACTCACTGGGACGCCGACGGCTTATCCCGCTTAGTTGCTCTCGAGCCTGATCACGATCCTCTCCATCTCGAGGAGAGTGACGCCCATTCTTTCGATTCTTCTGAAATTCACGACATAGTCGCCGCCGCGGTTACTTCATCCACCCTCACCGCTCGCCGCCAACAAGCAAGCGATAGGCTCGCTCGTCAAGCATCGGAATCTTCGGAGTCGATTACCTCCTCGTATCTCGATGTGGGCGTGCCTCATGCCGACGAATTACGTCAAGCGCTCTCTACCGACGATCTCGCCAGCTCGATCCTTTCTGAAGTCGAGTCGATCCTTCCGAAAGCTTCCTCTTCGATTGACTCTAGCTCGTCGTCGAAGAAAAGTTCCCGATTCCTCCTTCGCGATGGCCTACTCTACTACCGCTCCTCAGAAGCGGAAGAGGCTCCTCTTCGTTTGTACATTCCGGAGTCCCTTCGTGACACGTACCTCCGCGCCTACCATGACCACCTTGGTCACCCAGGTGCGACAAGGACGTCTACCCTACTTCGTACTCGAGTGTACTGGCCTGGCATGTCCGCCTCTGTATCGGAATACGTTCGAGAGTGCCACGAATGCACTCTTGGCAAACCGTTACCGCGACCGCTCGCCCATCCATCCGGTCTTTCCATCGGATCTTATCCTTTCGACGTCGTCTATTGCGATATTCTTTCGATGGCGCCCACTCACGATTTCGTATCCGGCCGCTCCGGTTTTGACAAGCTGATTGTTTTCGTCGATTCTCTCTCTCGTTGGATTGAAGCTGAGCCTTGCAACGGTAACCCCTCGTCCTCGAAATGTCTAGACGTCTTCATGCGTCTCATCGTATCTCGTTATGGAGTCCCTCGCCAACTTCGAACCGACGCCGGCTCGAATCTTTGCTCTCGATTAGTGGACCTAATTCTCAAAGCGACCGGCACGGACTTAAGCACTACTGAAGCCTATCGCCACGAAGGCGTAGGGCTAGTAGAAAGAGCTCAACAAACTCTCCTCACGATGACTCGAGTCTCCAATGAAGGCGGCGCCCATTGGGTCGATCACCTTCCGTTTCTTCTCATGTCTATGCGAGCGACCGCCGGTCGCGTCGTACCCAAGTCACCCGCGGCTATCTTGTTTGGTCGGGAGCTTCGTCTTCCAGCTCAACTTGCTGACCCTGCTCCTGTTCTTGAGTTGCTTCCATCTAGGCCTCCGTCCGATGCCGTCACTTACGCCACCGAGCTCAATAAGAAGCTTCTCGAGTCGTGGCGTTCCGCCCTCGAAAGTACTCAAGAAGCCCAACGTGAATCGATGCGCTCCGCCTCTCAAAAGTCTAAACTCGGTGTTACCTTCAAACAAGGAGACAGAGTTTGTCGTCGAATCCCTGGCCACGCCAACAAACTTCAATACCTCTACTCCGGTCCTTACCGAGTAGAAGAAGCCATCTCGGCCACTCGATACCGTCTACGCGATCTCGAAAATCGTCAAGTCAAGGATGAAGTTCACATTTCCAATCTTCGTCCATACTTTACCGTCACCGATTCGTCTCCGCTCGCTGGAGATGAGTATTTGGTCGAAGAGTTACTCGATCGCAAGGGCGATGGAGTTTCATTCAAGTATCTCGTCAAATGGCGCGGCTATCCTCGTTCTGAAGCTACTTGGGAGTCTCGAATTGAGTTGCTTCGGCGTTGTGCTGATCTAGTTGAGTCGTACGACACCACTTTCGACCGCCGTCCGGTTCAACCCCAAGCTCACTCCGCTGTAGACTCCTCTTCAAGTCCAAGTTCAAGTCCCCAGTCTAATCAAGTTCCACGTCGAGTTCAAGAGTCAAATCGTATTCCTCCTGATCTGCCTTCAAGTCGTACCCGTTCTCGTTCACGTTCGTAGCGCTAAGTGCTAAGTCGACCGGAAGTGGATGATTAGCGTCGCGTCAGCGCCTGACCCAGCGCAACTGCCCGAGCAAAACTCCTGTAAAAGGGAGAACGTGGTAGGACGTGGCGTACGAAATCGGGGGCCGCCGCGCTAAGCTGCCGATTTTGTGCTCGCTTTGGATCCATGGGTTAATCCTCCTCTTCTAAGTCTCTCGTCTCGTATGGTTAAATGAACTCTCTTGGCTCGACATCGGGAGACGTCTCGATTTAAGTCGGGGGGTGTTGTATTCCTGCCCATCTGAAGGCTGTAGGCATGAATATTCGTGTAAGGTACGCGCTCACAATTACAATTGAACAGTTCCCCGTGTTGCCACTGACGCACAAGACACACAGATTCGGATTCCCCATGGTCTCAAGTCCAGGTTTGCAGATTTTGGTCTCGAAATTTGCGATTCGAATTTTGTTTTTGCTGTTACTATAATTGTTGGCTCGTTTAAGGTAATAAACCGGCATGACTTCGACTTCTCGTTCCGCAGTTGCTCTGCGAGACTCTCTCTCTCTCTCTCTCCGTCCTCCTCTCCTCGGCCGACGGAGGGAAGTTTCGTCCAAAACATTCTCCGGTCCCAGGATGTTCCGTGGGGGTCTCTCTGCGCTCCGCGAGGGAAAGGACGCGATCTCGCTCCGAGATCACCCTCGCGCCCTCCCACGCTGCCCCGCCGTGCCCTCGGTCCCTCGCCCCCCGCGGCAGGTTCTTCCTCTCGGCGTGCCATCCGTCGCCTCCGGCCGTTATATTATTCCCCCCCCCGCGCGAGGTTCTTCTCCTCCGCGCGCGGTTCGTTTCCTCCGGCCGTCGTTCGTTCCCCCCCCCGCGCGCGCTGTTTCCCCCCCCTCGCTTCGATTCCTCTCGCGATTCCTTCGATGATTGCCTCCATCTCGTCCGTTCTTCTTCGCGATTCTCGCGGAGGGGGTACCGATGTTTAACGTTAGTTTCGCCGCGTTTTCGGTGAAAGAAAGGAAGAACGAATGGCACGCGCCCCGCGTCTCGCGTCTTGTTTCGTCGCCCCTTGCTCGTCGCTTGTCTAGAAGGTCTCTCTGCACATCGCCTTCTTCCCCCGCGCGAGTTTGGACCTCTCCTCGACCCTCCGCGTTGGCTTCAGCGGACGAGTTTTCACTTTAACGATAGTTTGAACCCTTCGTTTGCGTAGTTTTGCGCTCTCTTTCCGTATTTCTTCGCGCATGACGAGCGATCGCGACCTCAGCCTTTGTCGCACGGGGAGGGTTTGTTTATCGTATGATTCCGGAGTGTTTACGTTAGTTTTCTGAGCCCAAGGTCGTTGGGGTTTGGGTTTCTTGTGAGTGTTTTTGTAGCAACTTCGTCGAGTCCCACCGTGTTCCCAAGCGAGTCCCCCCGAGTTCCCGAGTCTATACCCCGAGTCAACGAGTCAATACCAGCCAAGCACGCGCCTGAGCCACCCCCAGTCGCCTGCCACCACCTCCCACAAGCCTCCTTCCACACTTCCGCGCCCTCCGTGCGTCGTGCGTCGTGCGTCGATCACCATGCCCGTAGTCACCCCCGAGGAAAGCTCCATGAGCTCCCCGCAAGAACCGCATTCCGCGCTAGCTGCCGGCGCGCCCTCGCAGGCCATCTCCAAGAGTGAGATGAGCCTTGCTCTGACAAGTTCCCGAGTCTATACCCCGAGTCAACGAGTCAATACAAGTCAAGCACGCGCCTGAGCCACCCCCAGTCGCCTGCCACCACCTCCCACAAGCCTCCTTCCACACTTCCGCGCCCTCCGTGTGTCGTACGTCGTGCGTCGATCACCATGCCCGTAGTCACCCCCGAGGAAAGCTCCATGAGCTCCCACCAAGAACCGCATTCCGCGCTAGCTGCCGGCGCGCCCTCGCAGGCAATCTCCAAGACTGAGATCAGCCTTGCTCTGACAGATTCTGCCTCGAGCCTCGAGGAACCTTGGTGGTGGGGGAGGGGAAGGGGGAAGGGAGGGGGGTTGTAAGTTGTAAGTTGTAAGGGAGGGTTGGTTGGGAAGTAGATAGAGCATTGCAATTGCAACACTAGCACGCCTACCTCACGCCGTACAAACAGCGGAAACAACTGTTGTTTCAAGATTTTTCTTGCCACCCCCTACCTACCTCCTACCTACCTGGCCGGTGGCCTGTGCCCGTGCCCTTGTCCCTCGTACGCTAGACGCTAGCTAGTTAGTTTGTGAACCCCCTCCCACGCCCAAATATGCAGTAAATATGTGAAATATGCGCAAAAATGTAATGATATGTAATTTGGAAAAGTTGACCCAAATATGTAGTTCAATATGTCACATATTTTTGCCAAAGCCTATCAATTACATGCTCACCTCTCACCTCCCCCCCCAAAACGGGAACGCGCGTATTTCTTTGCCACCTACTACTTTACTTGTACTCTAGTCGGCCACTGTCTCGAGTGTGCGCGGGGTGCTTCCTACTGGTAGGAGTCAAAATAGTACCACGAGAGAGACCGGGGGGGGGGGGGGGCGCGCGGGGCGGGGGGGGCGGGGGGGGGGGCGCGGGGGGGGGGAAGGGGTGTGACGTGCGCCCCCCCCCCCCCAGACACTCTCCACAGCCCCTGCTACCCCGCCCCGCCACCGCCCCCCGCCTCCCACGTACGCTCTACTCTCAATACACCCCTCTACTTTCTCCTAACCCACGACCCCTCTTTTCCCACTTTCTCCCGGCCGCTTCCTTCTCTTTCTCTCCCCAGCTGCTGAGCTCCTCCACCCCCACACATACCTAAGGAGCCCCGTTTCTCTCTCTCTCTTCCCAATCCCCTTCCTGCTCTCTCCTTCTCTCCCTCTCTCTCTCTCTCCCTTTCCTCCCCCCCCCCTTCTCTCCCCCCTCCCCCTCCCGCGCGCGTCTTCCCCCCCCTCCCCTCGGTCCCTGCGCGGCGATGGCGGAGCGGATGCGCGAGCTGCTCTCCCGCCTCGGCTCCAGCATGCCAGCGGGCGGCGGCGGCGTAGGCCGCGCGATGGGACTCGGTGTCGTCGGCATCTCCGGCCTCGCATACGCCTCCGCCTCCTGCCTCTTCAACGTCGAGGGAGGACACCGCGCTGTCATGTACCACCGCTTTGGCGGAGTGCAGGAGAGGGTACGCAACGAGGGGACGCATATCGTCATCCCGTGGTTCCAGAGGCCAATCCTGTATGACGTGCGCGCCAAGCCGCGTATGATCCAGTCACTCACTGGAAGCAAAGGTGCGGCACACACTCAATCTCAACGCTGCCTCCTTTCGTCTTCCTCCACCTCTTGCCCCCTTGCCCTCCTGCACCGCCTTTGACAGTACCTGGCCGTCAGGGTCCGGCCGCCTTGAGGCTTGCGTGGCGCGCAACTCTCACACACAAGTCTTGAACATGCAAAGACTCCAACCATGAGGCCTGTGACGATGCTTTGAGCGTTGCATCTGCATCTGCATCATCAACCCCCCCCCCCTCAGTTACCCATTCCGGTGTAACCCTCATTTCGCATCCCCCGCAGATCTTCAAATGGTTAATATCTCCCTACGTGTACTCTCCCGCCCGGACACGATGCATCTGCCCACGATCTACCGTGAGCTGGGCACCGACTACGATGAGCGCGTTCTCCCTTCGATTGTGAACGAGGTGCTCAAGGCGGTGGTTGCACAATACAATGCTGCCCAGCTCATCACCATGCGCGAAGCGGTTTCGCAGCGCATTCGCACCGATCTGCTTGCTCGGGCGAAGGAGTTCCACTTGGTCTTGGATGATGTGTCGATTACGCACCTGTCCTTCGGCAAAGAGTATACCGCCGCTGTAGAAGCGAAGCAGGTTGCACAGCAGGAGGCAGAGCGCGCCAAGTTCATTGTGGACAAGGCAAAGCAAGAGAAAAAGTCAACCATTATCAAGGCGCAGGGTGAAGCCCGTTCTGCCAAGCTCATTGGAGATGCCGTGCGTGACAATCCGGGTTATATCCAGCTCCGCAGGCTGGAAGCCGCGCGTGATGTCGCGACGACGCTCTCCAAGTCGGCCAACCGCGTCTTCTTGGACACATCATCGCTACTCCTGAATGTCACTGACAAGAGCGATGTCAACCTCGAGACTCTTGCCGACCAGCGTGCGGCCACTGCCGCTGCTAGCGAGGCCGCTGCCGCAGCGGCTGCCGCTGCCAGCGCTGCTGCTAGCGCTGCCAACGCCTTCACCGCCAACAACATCGACGGAGCCCCATCACCCGCATTGTAAAGTGGGAGAGGGGGGTATTGCAACTGTGCCTCACCACAATACCGCTCTAGACCGCTGTTGGGCCACCATGCTCCATCTGGATAGTTGCTGCGAGGACCGCCTCGAGACGACGCTCCCCGAGACCTCACTTGTGGCCGGTCAAGAGTATTGGGGCCCCGAGCGCGGTATGCTGCTCATCTAGAAGTTGACTTTTGGGGCTGGACGTGGCACAGAATGGCTTCCAACTGTGTTGACACCACTCCATTGACATAAGTTCTTGGTTAACTTGTCCTTCTCCACTTGCACCTCACGCTCAAGTTGAGTTCGTCATTCGCCTGGAGGCCTCGCCCGCAATCATCTCGACGAGATTCGCTGCGAGACAAGGCCTTCAATTGGTTCTCCGGCCATAGCGCGGATACACGGACCGTTGACGTCATGCGCCTTGGCGGTTCGAGATCGACTCCTCCAGATATTGGGCACCTGGCTCCGGAGCTCGGCGACCTTCTTGCAATCGCTTTACCGCGGACACCTTTTCCGACGCATTGAATACCATCAATGTGAGTTGACACATCTACTTCGAGTGACGACTCCAGGGATGGCACATACAGCAACCCCGGCAAGTATCCGTATCAGCGACTATCCCGGGTTGTTGAGAGGGAGGGGATGCGGGGAAGGAGTGACAAGGTGGTCCGACGGGGAGAAATACATGTGAAAAGATGATAGGGTATAAGAGTCAAGTGCGGTTCGAGTGAGTCGTCGTTGTGTTGTTGAGGGTTTGGCGAGTGGGGCAACAATGTGCTGGAAACAGGTGCTGCCGAGCGATAGAGGGAAGAGTGAAGAGCGCGGCCGCGGTTTAAGTTTTAAGAAGTTGAGCCGGAGCCAAGAGACAGCTACTACAATGTTGTAATCATATGATGATGATGTTGATGATTATTGAGCATAAGTACCGCTACTCTCACTAACCTTGCCCCAACACGCCAAGCCATGACGCACATGACCGCAGCCAAATCCTAAGGCGCCTTACTAAGGCACAAAGCCTTTGTCATTGTCACAAACAAAACTTTGCACCTAATTGTACCTCGTACCTCGGCCCCCCACAGGCCCCAAGCTCCCGTTTGAATTCCCCACAAGCTTATTGGGGTGTTGAGAGGAAAATCCAATCAGTCAGTCACCAATGTACAATGTAACGTGTGCATTGAAGACTTACGAGGGACCAGGGAAAAAAAAGGATCTGAAGATTCAGGGCTACACACCTATCGCTAGACGGTAGGGCCTGGTAAGAGTTTCGCGCCGGACCCCCCCAAGTTTCGCGCAAAAGTTTTGCAAAGTTTCGCACTAATCCGCCCAAGTTTCGCAATAAGTTTCGCAAGTTTCGCGTCTTTTTCGAGGAGTTGTATGTTGTATGTACGTACATGCAATTTTAAATGTAGCTGTAGTTGGTTGCTGGGGCGCCATGATGCCCCGTACGCCCGCCCCCGGGCTCTGCCAGGGTGCCAGGGTCTTTGCACAAACTTTGCAAGGCCTGCGGGGATATCTTCACCCGCACCTTCACCTGCGTCTGCGAGTGATACACTTGGTTGTAGCCACCCCGGAAATCAACCGGGAGACGAGACGATAGGCACAAGGCACAACTAAGAACTAAGTGCGCACCCAGGACAATCCCGACACGAGGAGGGAACCAAAACGACACAAGTATACGAGCACGGCGCACAAAATACCTCGATAGGTAGGGCAACGACATCTATAGATAGTCTATAGCGCATAACGAAAGGCCTCCGGCTTGCCAAGGCACCATGATCGACCAGGCAGACGTTAAGGTATTCACTCACGATGTGCTCGCATGGTGGGCATCGAACCACACCGACTTTCCGCATTGGGCGCAAGCTGCTAGAATAGCCCTATGCCTCAGCCCCAACTCGGCAGCATGTGAGCGCGTGTTTTCTCTCATGACCTGTATGTTTGGTCGTGAAAGGGCCCGCTCTCTATCAGATCAAGTGCAGGCGTCTGTGATGTTGCGCTACAACCGCAATGCGCGCCGCAACGAAGAATGACCGCGTGCTAATGTGTGAGCGTGTGTGAGGTGTGAGGCGTGAGATGTGTGTAGATGTGTATGTGTACGAGCCTATGTAATAATACTATACTACAATACATGCTGCAATGTTTACTATCTATACCACAGGCGAGCAATAGCAATAGCAATAGCTGCCTTCCGGCCTTCCGGGAGGGCGGGGTGGCAGCTACATAAGTGCGCGACTAGACATTTATGCATGTCTAATGGACATTTCATGGGACATTTGGGTGCAAAATTTGGATGTCCCGAGACATTTTTTTGGGACATTTGGGCAGAAAAAACGGGACATAACCGCCTACCCCTAGTCCGTTATGAAATTCTTATCGGTCTCGTTTGCACTTTCCTTATTTCATGATGTTCGTTGGCCCGTCTCCGAACCCGTGTCGGAGTTGGCCGCTTGACCATGTACTCTACTCCTAGCCTTGAGGCCAGGGATAGGAGTTGCTCCGCGCTGGGAGTGAGGTTACCTTTACCTTTGTTGTCCGAATCGTACAAAGGGCGAAACGCACCCAGGTCGATTCTTTTTTTCGGTTGTCGCCCCATGCCGGCTTGGGCGGTCCTCCTCGACGAGTCCGTCGATTTTGCGAATAGGAGGTAGGAGGGCGCAGCATAGGGGAGTTAGAATGGGAGCCGGGGGCTTGTTGCGAGGGGGGCGAGATTCGAAGGGGGGCATAGGTGTATGTGTCTGAGGCATCAACACGCGCCAAGGTGTATTGGCAGGTGCGCTGAGGGTTGTCGTGTTAGTACTAGGGCTAGTGAGAGTAGTGGTAGTAATGCTCAGTTATATTATCATTATATGACAGGAGGGAGAGGTAAGGGAGTGACTCAAGGTCGAGGAGAGTAGCCCCTGAGGGCTGAGGGTGGCACAAGTTACTCGAGTCGCAGTCATTTATTTCTCGAGGATCCCTCACGGCGCGAGCTGGCAAGGGCCGTTCTCCTTTGGCCTTTGGTGACGAGAGTTCCCCCCCCCCCCCCCCCCCCCCTTTGCTTTTCTCCTGGCGAGTCGCCCGACGTAGGTTCACTAGTCACTAGGTTATTTTCCCTCCTTGTAACTTGTGGGGAGTTAGAATGGGAGCCGGGGGCCTGCGAGGGGGGAGATTTGAAGGGGTGCATAGGTGTATGTGTCTCTGGCATCAGCACGCGTCAAGGTGTACGGGCAGGTGCGCTGAGGGCTGTCGTGTTAGTACCGGGCTAGTGAGAGTAGTGGTACTTATGCTCAGTTATGTATTAATATTATTATTATCTATCCACACCACCACAGCTTCCAACAGGCATCTTCAAAGGTTTTTTATGCATTCCTCAATATGGAAAAGGTTTCAGACGGCATGTGGATGGCATTGTGCTGAGCGTTATGCAGTATGCACTATGATAATGATAATCATCGCGCATTGTGCATTGTGTGCAAACAAAAGGCAACGCGATGGCGCCACCGTTGGTTGCGGTCGCAAATCTATTTTTCAGGTGTGGTGATGGCTCGAAATCCAGTGTTGTGATATAAAAATCATCTGGTCGTCATCCCTCAACGACCATGATCGGGGAATGATCAAAGCAGTTAGAGTGAAAGTGTGAAAGTGCACTCATGGTGGCGAGACCCATGCACTGTTGTGATGCCAACCACTTGCACCTCCCATCCTTCTTCCCTGCTTCTTGTTCACCAGCCGTGTTTGATACCAGGCACTTTCACGCGGTGAAAAGGCTTGCGTCGGACATGTAACGTTTCAGCCCGAGGACAGCGTTGGCTAGAACAGCAATAGACAGGGAGAGAACAACGACAGTTGATCCAATGCGATCCTCAAAGGAGGCCAGAGAGTCTTTGCTGAGAGTCTCGATGTTGAGCGTGCGCCGTCGGTATTGCAAGCCACCCCATAACGCGCAGAAGATTGAGGGGACCATGAGCAGTAGTCCCGCCACCTTGATGGGAGGCTCGTACTGCCCCGCAGCGAGAAGGCCAAGTGCTATGCCACCGCTCTTCAGCCCGAGCAGGATCCATTGGTTAGTGGTGCGCTCCGCCGAGAACTGCTTTTTGTAATCACCTCGAATGATGACCTGGTCTGCTTCGTCGTCGTCGTATGGATCGGGCAGCCCGACATCGTCTGCATGGACAGGCCCCGGGTATTCGTCAGACTGGTCGATCGCCGCCGGCATCGCAGGGCGCCGTCGGCCGATGGACGCGAAAGAAAAGAAAACTGCTGGAGATAGAAAGGAAACGCTCCGTCAAGAGTGTGTAGGTGTAGATAGACCACGGTGACCCCTGTCTACTTTCTACTATCCATTGTACCCCTGTGTCTCCCCCCCCCTCTGCTCTCATTTCCAGGGTGCCTGTGGCGGCGCATCCGGGTATGTTGGTGACTGCACTCACCGCTACAGCTACAGTTGGGGATTGCGAGATTGCGGGCTGATGGCCTAGCGCCTAGGCTAGCCTAAGCCTATTAGGCCTAGGGCTAGGGCGTTTAGAGTGTGGAGTTGTCAACTCGAGTTGTGAGGAGAGCCCGCAACCTCAGCTCATTTTTTTCCCGGCTGACACCCCTACATCTCGGGTATAACTTCTCCGCCCCCCCCCCCCCCACCCTTGGTAGCAGGGTACACCTCACCCACATTTTTGTGGCTTTACGTGTGTGTCTCAGGCCCCAGGGCGGGCAGAAAACCTAAACCTATAACCTACACTCAAAAATCCGGCAGAGCTCAGCACTCCCATCTTTTAGAGGACAACAAGGGCAAACTGACAATGAATGACAACCTCGGCCTCGTGGCGAAAACGCTCGGCCTCGCCGAGAGACTCGCCTGAGGACGTGACACATCTCCCTCTCTCCCTCCCCGAGCGAACCCCTGACGGTAAATAATAGCGACACTGTCACAAGCGGAAGGCAACCCACTAACGACGTGGCACCCACGCAACAACGTACAAATGTGAGGAAAGGAGTGGAGCTGTGGATGCAGTGTTGGGGTATCAGTACTGATATCAGTTTTTGATATCAGTATCAGTTCAAGATGAGCTGATATCTGATATCCGCTATCAGCTATCAACTCAAAAAAAAATTCAATAAGAGAGTACTTTTAACAGGGGGAAGGGGTGGGGGGGGGGGGGACGTATCGCTGGAGCGCAAGCATGTTGGCGGAGCGCTCCCTTGCTGAATCTCACTCCTCTGACGAGGACAAGGACAGCCACCCCTTGGCCCGCTCCCACTCCCACGCGGCCAACATCGCGCATGGCGCATGGCGAGCAGGATGACACATCGGGCATCCGCTCCTTCAGCGCGTGGGGGCTCCGCCCTCTTCACAAACTTGAGGGCACAGCCCTCGAGTGGTCGACTGTCGAGGAGACGGCTGGGCGGAGCCGTTTGGTGAAGCGCAAGCAATGCCTGCCTCTTCTGTGGCGTATGCACTTCACCGGCGGCCCCTTCCAAATCCGCGTCCATTTGGACGCCGCGATGCAGCCCCGCAGCATCCGTGCGTGCAAGCCGAGGAGTTGGAGAAGAGACAGCAAAGCAAATGGGGTGACAATGCTCTCACACAATGACAATGACTGGCAGCATGGGGGACGTCACTCGAAAGAGTGGCACCGAACCCCAAACGGTGGCTGACGATCTTGTCGAGCGCCTCCCTCATCGGCGCGATCGGGACAAGATCGACAAGTTTGATGTTGGAGCCCTGCATGATGGTGTGCCTGTGCCTCTCCTCTCCCTCCTCGGTCAAAGTTACGTCCCACATGAAGATGTCGTTCATCCAACGCAAGACATTCCAGGAGAGCCCGGAGCACAAGCGCAGCAAGTTCCACTTCTCGACGGAAAACACGCCGCGCAGGTGCTCGTTCACTTCTTCGAGCACCTCCTCCTTGACCTTCTTCCTCAGGGACTCGAACATGCCACAATTTGGTAACATTGCCAGGCCCTCGCTTAGCCGTTTGCCATTGATGCCACGCAACTTGAACAACGCGCGGAAGCACAGCTCCGGGAGGTCGTCCGGATGCGTCCATCGAGCCATCATGGTCGCCAAGATGGTCGCCTCCTTATCCCACATCGATGGCGACGCGAGTGCTGCTACCTTGCCAGCCCGCATCTCCGCCGCCGCTGCAAGAACTGCGCAGCGGCGACGCTGCGACTCAAATTGTGAGCGCACATGCTTGCGGTGCTTCTCGAGTTGCCGCACCCGGCCTTCAGCCTCCTCAAGTAGGCCCTTCAGCCGCGCGACCTCGGCCCAAGCCTCGCTCTCGCCACAGCCCCTCATCTCCCAACAAGAGAGGCTGGCCCTCCTACCGCTACCGGCTGCCGATGCCGATGCGCCCCAAAACTGCTCTCAATGTGGAGATCAGGTGCGGAGAGAGACACACCTCACATGAGAGATGAAAAGAAGGTGTTTACTATGAAAGAAGAGTGGAGGGAGAGACTCACGGGAGTGCTGAGCTTCGTGGCAAAGGGGGACCCCCACCCTTTCTCCTCCGTGGATCCTTGGTGGGTCCAAGAAAATGCTAGTTTTCCTTAACGGACAAAAAATTCCGTCCTAGAAACTAGGACCACGTCCTAGAAAATTCTTGGATTTCTAGGACTGCCGATCATGCCTCCATTATAGCTTATGGTGAGCTTATGAGACATCCCATCACCTGAAGCAAACCATCTCCACATCCCATTCAACCTTAGCTCTCCCCATGACCAACTCTGCGGAGCTTGTCTTTGCTTACTTTTGCTACCACATTCAGCATGCGGTGCTGCACTCGGGCGTCCGCTCGCACCAGAGGAGTTTTATTTTAGACATTTTGGAGCAGTAGGCTAGCGGATTGGACACTTAGATGACAAAACCAAGCTTGGTGGTCACTGAAGGTCTCAAAGAGGGCAGTCAAAGCAACATTTCATCTCCTGGGGACCATGGGTAGAAGAGCTCCCCATTGGGTGGTATCAGCCATTTCTCTCGTTTCTAGGACAAGCAGCAATTCCGACCAGGTGACCCATAAACGCGACACAAAACTTGGTGTTGCTGAGGGAATGGTGCCTTGGTGCACCTGGAACATTTAATGAGGACATGCATGTGGTAACTCAATAGCCAAGGTTTGGGACAAAATAACATGGTATGCTCATGCTCTCACCTAGCAAAGTCCGTCCTAGTTTCTAGGACTGGTCCTAGAAAGCTGGGTACCTTTATCCGTTAATAAAAGGGCTCCAAAACCTTGATATACCAGATGCGATGCCCTTAGCCCAACCCCATCGACCTCCACCTTATGATGAGATAAATGTTCTTCCCCTCACACATGAAAGATTGCAGTCGCCGTCGCTCTCCTTTTTTAGCTGCCGGTTGGGAGCGGAGGAGAGGCTGCGGCCGAGAAGGCGAAAGCCGGAGGAGGGACCCATGTTTTGTTTTTGGGGGCGGTGGCTGGCAGACCCCCCCTTTTTGCCACAGTGACAGTTGATGAATTTTCGATTGGCGATTGGTACTTCTACTGAAGCCCACAGGGGGCCCAAAAGGTGGCTCCCAGAGGGTCCCCAGGGGGCCAGGGGCCCGCCAGAGGCCCTTAGCCCGCTTAGGGGCTCCCAATATAGCCATATGTACTCAAGACGCAATCAGCGTCCTCCAAGAGGACTGGGCATGCACGATGGCTATTATCTTGTAGATGAGTTGATGTGCGACACACATGAAGGGCAAGTTCAAAACTCGAGTGGATGAAGCTCACTCATTTTGCTCATTAGCCGGAGCATTCCCAAGCAGCATATGGACCAAAGGCGACCACCCTGTAAACGATGACGGGTCGCGAGTGCTTGGGCGTTGATTTCGCGTGCAATCACATTGATGTCTGGGGTAATAACGTCGAACAAGAGAACAGATGTGGCTACTTGCAGCACGACCAGACTGCAGAGTTGCACTTGAACCCGGAACCGAAGGCAAGCTGCATCACCTTTTGCCCACGACGCAGCCTAGCATGCTCTTCAATATACCGAAGCTCATACCATATGGAAGAGGACGAGGTGTTGCCACGTTCGTACAAGACGGTGCGGCTGGGGAGCATATCCTTAGACTCTAGCTTGAGATTCTTTTCAATGCCGTCCAAAACGGCACGCCCGCCGGCGTGGATGCAGAAGTGGTCAATTGCTGACTTGAAGTTGGGCACGTAACGCTTTGGCGAGCGATTGACAATGGACCACACGACGCGCAGCTGCTCGGAGAGAGGCAAAATAAGCGGGCCGAGCTGAGTCAAGTTCACCTTCATCGCGTTTCCAGCTACCTGGACGATAGATTTTGAGAGGCGAACTCCGGCAAGGCCGGTCTCGTCCTCGCACTGAAACACGGCGCTATACGACTCGTCATCCGTAATTTGCGTGCGAACCAAATGACGAAGCCTGTACTTTGCGCGGCCGATGAGGCGCTTTTTGTTGGTGAGTGCAATGGCTGCTCCACCGCATCGGAAGAGTGTGTTCTGAAGGAGCATAGAGCGCTCGTGGCCATGATATAGCGACTGATGGAAAGCAAAAGAAGGCAAAGGGTGTGAGTGAGTGTTTGTGGGCATCGATGGCATGTTGCACCATTCTCGAGCCACAGCGGATTCGCCAGCGGCATACCTGCGTAATGAGTTCCGTTGAGACCACGACCGCGATGGAATTAGGGTTGTTTTGGAGCAATTCAGCGGCTAGATCAACTGAAAGGAGCGATGCAGAGCACCCCTGCCATGCATGTTTAGGCGAAAATGGCTTGGCGTTGCCGAGCTTCCCATGGCAGACAAGATGACACGAGAATTCCAACAAATTCACTGCAGTCTTGACACGCACATACGGGCACGTGTTGTCCCAGCAGAGGAGCGCGTACCTGGCCTGACAGGTTGAATGTCCTGCAGTTAGAGCGGAAGCGGAAGCGATTGCTCGCCATGGCACAGAGCGACGGTGTTGGTGAGAAGAGTGAGCAGTTGATGATGAGGAAGTCCACCTCCTTGGGTTGGATACTGGTGCTCCTGAAGAGTGACTCGAGGGCCCCGCACACAATCGTCTCTGCCTCGTGCCGTGCGCAAGCCAACGACTCATCTTGGGAGAGCGCCGGATCCAAGCAGCGCACGATGCCCGGAGGCCAAGCCGTCTTGTCTCCAGTGCCGGAGTTGCTGAGAACCTTCTCCATGAACGCAAGGTCCTCCTCGTTGAAGGAGCACTTGGCATGGCCGATGCGGCGGACGAGCGATATGAGCTCCTCCTGAGAGACCTTCCACTCTTCGGGCGGCTCGAAAAGGGTAAAGTCGAGGAGGTAGACTGTCGACTTTCTTCGGAGCACGTATGCCAGTCCTACAAGGAGAACTGGCAACCACAGCCACCCCAGCTCGTCATAGGCTAGCCTGCAGGCGTCCAAGACGCGGAGATCGCCCGCAGCGCGGGAGGCATCTCGGACCGCCCGGCCCGCGACGCGCGCGTAGTTTTCTGCCGCGAGGACTGTATTGTTGGGCAGTTGCAGCAGCTCGGGCTCGACCACCTGCAGCCCTCGGAAGAGGACGGCCGCGAGCTGGTACGCGAGCACAGCGCAAGCGAGCCCAAAGAGTGAGTCCATATAACGCGAGCGGAATATGGAGATGTAGTCACGGAGCGCGGTCATCCTAATCCGTATGTCTGGCTTGTACGCCACTGCCTTCTGCCCGGTCGTCAGGCTGGGCGGCTGCCTGTGGCCCGCAGCAGGCGAGAAGCCAACACGCCGGTGCAGACCATCGTTCATTCTGTCTGCTGGTAGGAGGAAATGGGTGAGAGAAAAGCGTGCCTGGTGCTGCTCCAAGCTCTTGGCCTCGGCTGCCCCCGTCGCCTCTGCTCTCCCTCACGTCTCCCCCCCAACCCCCTTCCCTCTCCTCTCGCCTTCTCCCGCTCCGTCTCGCACTCTCGCTCTCGCGCTCTCTCCCTTCCCTCTTCCCCCCCCCCAACCCCCAACCCCCACGACTACTCCCCTGCTACTTCTTGTTCCTCTTTCCCGCTTTCGATGCCGTCCCCCTCCCACCCACAACCGACCCGCCTCTAGATATAGAGGCTTGAGCTGCCTCGTGGGCGGGGGGCGTGCCCGTGCCCTCCTCAGCTTCCGAGGGGCGGACGGGATGATATTGTACTCGTTTAGTCGATGGGCTTAGAGAGGGAAGGCGGCAAGCGCGGATGACGAAACTGATCACTACTGGTATAAGACTACTGTGAACTGAAATTTGAATAAGTGAGACCGGCACGGAGTGGTGGCAATTTCCTGATAGTGTTCATTGAATCAAGTACTCTCACTAGATATCAGATCTAACACTTTTCTGGGGCGGTCAACAACCTACTTTTATGAGTGTTGGGGCATGAGCATGAGCTTGTCACTTGTCAGTTGTCAGCTTACATCTTACATCAGTTGAGGGAGCGGATCACCGATATCAGTTTATATTAGCTTACAAACCTCTATCAGCTATTATCAGCCCCACGGCTCCAAAGCAAGACAATATCAGCTTCCTGGATGGGAAATACGGTGTTGGGGCTTGGCTCCGGCGAGAATTTCGAGAATTTTTTTTGAAATTTGGGTCCATCATCGAAATGAAAATTTTGACCGAAATTTGGGTCACGCGGGAGCGAAATTTGCAAGCCCGCAGCCGGATGACGCCCGCGAGCAACCCATCATCGGCCGGCCCGTGAGCGGGTGTTTTCTTTGCTTCGTGTAATGTATGGTGAGCAGCAAACTAGGGTGTTGGCAGACCATTTGCAGGTGTCTCTGATGAGTCGGTATAACAAGAGGGTTGTGGGCTGACTTTACTTTTGACCGTTGGTCTGAGGCGAAATGGCGATGTGTGAGATGTGAAAAATATGTGCTGACGATCAATGCGTAGTTAACGATGTGTGTGCTCTGGGTTGACTAGAGCATCTTGATCAAAACAATATTTTATTGTATATTGTATGAATATCCGTTATCTGTTAAGGCCGCCTCTAAAATGATGTGTATAGTGTAGTGCCAAAAAGTGCGGCGGGCGCGCATATGTACGTAGTAAGATGTGTAAAAGCCACACGAGCACATACATGTGTGTGTGTAGGTCATAGGCAGCCGCGTAGTCGCCTGCCGAAGTGCCGCCGAACACACCGACCTAGGGCACCGACGCGCCGGCGTCCGTCCGCGGCGGCGCTCGAAGCAAATTTCGAACGAAATGACCCCAACCTACTTTTATAAGTGGGGGTCAATGGGGGCCTCGCGCCCCCCTCTCTCCATCGCGGACACCCCCCGGGGTGGGCCCGTACATTCAACCCCAGCCCCTGCCCTCTGGCAGGGGCAGGGCACTCATCAATTCAGCCCAGACCCCTAGTGGGCGCGGGTCGCGAGCCGCACTCCCAGGCCCGCATGGGCCTGCTCTCGTACTGACTCCCCCCCCCATCCCTGGTCGCCAGGCAGACAGGGGCCTCAGGGCTGCACCCAAGGCCAGCGAGGCGAGCGAGGGAGAGGCAGGGGGGGCCAGGGGCTGAGCCCCAGCCTCCACTGCCCCCTGAGCTGCCCCTGCTGGTCCTCGGGGCGCCCCTGAAGGACCTCTGAGAGCAGGCCATGGCGCGCCGCATGGCGACGCGCCGCAGGGACCGGGGCGGAAGAGAATGGAACGAGGGAGAGGGGGGGATTTGCACCCCCCCCGATGGAGTGTGGTGAGAAACGAGACCCATTTGCGTTAGCAAATGGGCGGAGGGGGGCGGCTGGCGACAGGAGGAAGAGGAGGAGGGAGAGACTCAAGACGCCTACGGGAACCACTGTGGCAGGTATCTCGAGGCGCAGTCTTTTATTTCTCGAGGACAGCTCGCGGCGAGAGCTGTAAGGGCCGTTCTTCTTTTTTGACGAGAGGTTCCTCCCCCCCCCCCCCGGTGCTTTTTCCCGGAGAGTCGGCCGGCGTCGACCGGTCCGCCTCAATGGGTTTTCCCCCATTTTAACTTGTGGGGAGTTAGAATGGGAGCCGGGGGCATGCGAGGGGGGAGATGTGGAGGGGTGCATAGTACATAGTAGTATGTATCTGTGACAACAGCACGCGCAAGGTGTACGGGCAGGTGCGCTGAGGGCGGTCGTGTTAGTACCGGGCTAGTGAGAGTAGTGGTACTAATGCTCAGATAGATTGTCGAACGAAATGACCCCCAAAATTTGGGTCAGGGCAAGCAAAAGTTCGAAACGAAATTTGGGTGGGTCCGAAACGAAATTCTCGCCGGAGCCAAGTTGGGGCGTGCAAATACAGCCAAATACAAATACATATACCTGCGTGTGTCGTGTGAGGCAGGGGAGGTGGAGGGGTTTGTCAGTCAGAATGTGAAATGCACACCACTAGGCTGTAAAATTGTCGCATTCGCGATGTCTCAGAGGCAAAAAGAAATAACAGTAAAAGAGAAACAGTAAAACAGTAAAAAGAACAGAGGAAGAAAGAAGAAGAAGAGTGGAAAAGAAGAGAAAAAAACCCAGAGTATATAGGGCGGTTCTCAGCCCTTCCCATCGGCCCTATGGCTACGTAAACTCTCGCGTGGCATAGTGGTTCAACCCACCGCCTCCACCAACCTTTTGCTCTGGGTCGCGAGTTCGAGTCCGGACGGAGCGCTCTGCAGTTCGAGCCCCGCTCCTTCTCCTCTCCGCTCTTCTTCTACAGTTAAATTCCACGCTCTTCTTCTACCGTAAAAAATTCCGCACTCCGTCTACCGTTAGAAATCCTGCCTCTTCCTACAGTTAAAATTCCTGCCTCTTCCTACCGTTAAAATCCTGCACTCCGTCTACCGTTAAAAATCCTGCCTCCGTCGCCTTGCCAAGACATTTCCTCTGCCTTCCTGCCGACTTCCTTGCCAGTTCCTTCCGCCCCGGTTTCCCGCTTGTCTGCAAATCGGTTTCACCGCATTACGACCAAGCTTAGTGGGGAAACTCCTCGTCCAGTTCCGTTACCCGAAAATCTCGTTCATCTCGTCGGGCCATCAAGGCCATCTCGTTCATCTCGTCGGGCCATCAAGGCCATCTCGTTCATCTCGTCGTCGGGCCATCAGGCCATCTCGTTACATCTCGTTCACCTCGTTACAATCCAAGCTGAGGCGTTGATTTCCACAAAAATCAAGCACTTTCATCTCTATTATGCATTTAGAAAGGGGGGAGGGGAGAACTTTGGTTAGTTGGGGAGTGAGGCAGGCGTAGATGCGGGGAGTGAGGCAGGCGTAGAGCTGCTGGGCGGGGCCTGGCGGGCATTTTTTTTCACCCCATCATCTCGAGAGGTTGTCCAACTCTGAGGCTCAGGCAGGTTGAGAGCCTCATGCAGCGGCACAAGTGCAAGTGCGCAGCGCCTCTCAAAGGTCATGGACCCATAGTGTGTTAGGGGGTTGAATCCCATATTGTATAGATCGTTATTGGATTCAACACAGCCACAATTCGGAGAGAATGCATCGTGCGAAAATGTCCGGCGGCCCAGGATTTTGCAGAGGGCTGACTTGTCAGCCGTGATGACAATCTGAATGTGTGTGGATGTGAGCTGCCCATTTGCATCCCTAATCCTGCCCCCATTGGTGTATATGTCGCACATCTGCTTCCGGATGTGTGTTGTGCGAGCTCTCACTGTGTGCCAGCTCTCTGCACAGTGGCCCTCTCGCTTCTTGGTGCCGTGCCTCCAGAAAGCTAGGGTATGGACACCATGTGCGGATTGGTTGAGGCGTTCCACAGAAGCCACCTAACATTGGGATGAAGATGAAGAGGGGAGGGCAGCACATACAGAGGTTGGTTAGAGCAATGAAAAGTTGTGCAGCTCATATGCATATGAACAGCAAAACAATTCAATGCTGCACGCACCACCAAAGCTAGCCTGACTCCAGTGTCATCTTCAGTGAGGTTGGCACCATCATAAGTCAACACGATTTGGATGGGATCCTCCTTTGTGCCCTTGGCCGAGAGGCCACCCATGGTGGAGTCAATGGTCTGGTCTATGGCCTTGCGTATGGTTATGTGCAATGACTCTACCTCTGCGCCGCGCCCATCATCGTGTGAGCGTGTGGCAAACTCATCACTTACAATCTGATCGGCTGCCTTGCGCATCTCAGCCAACGGGACAATGGGAATCAGCCTTGTGATGGAGGTCTTTGTGATGGTGTGCCTCTTCCGAGCCTCCTCACTCCTCACCCTCCTCGGTTGACCCCACATCCCACATGAGGATATCGTTGAACCAACGCAACGTATTCCATGATAGCCCCGAGCACAAGCGGATGAGGTTCCACTTCTCGACCGAAAGCACATTGCGGAGGTGCTCATTCACCTCAGTATAGGCTGCCTCCTTCACTTTCTTCTTCATGCTCTCAAACATGGCTGAGCCTTCAAGCTCACCAATCCCATTGCTAAGCCGTTGCCCATTTGTGCCCCGCAACTTGTAGAGTGCACGCACACAAAGTTGGGGCAGGTCTTCCGGGTGGCTCCACCTGCCGAGCATGGTTGAAAGGATCTTGGCCTCCTTATCCCACATTGAGGAGGACCCAATCTTCCCTACACTTCCGGTGCGCTCCGATAGCGATGACGCCAAGACGTCGCAACGACGGCGTTCTTGCACATATTTTGAGCACCACTGTTTTTTGTCGGTCTCGAGTCGGCGCACGATGGCCTTCAGCTCCTCCACCCTTTGCTTCAGCTGTGTGATTTCAGCCTCTGCCACATTCAGGGGGTTGGTGCGCATGAGAGCTTGGGGTTGGGAGGCTGATGGCTACCGGCCACGCGAACACTTTTTCTTCGTGCTCGTGGGAAGACCTCCCACGGAGGAATTGAGGAAAAAAAAGTCGTTTACTAATAGAAAGTGCAGAGCCGGTGCACCAGAGTCGGGGGGCAAACCTCGCGCGGAAGCGACGGCGAGAGGGCGGTGCAACTGGAGAACGCACCCGTCGGACAAGAGACATTGATTTTACAGTGTTAAAAAGGCCTTTTTAGAGAGGTTTTCGTTGAGGAACACATGCTCATATATCAAGTGGCGTACCCACTGCGGTCACTAGCATGAAACGCCCTCAAACCAGAATTTTTCTTGGAGTTCTCCCTACTGATTTTCACTTTTCGTGAAGAAACAGCGGAACCCGGGACTGTCGGAGCTCGCGAGGGGGTGGAGCGGGGTTCTTTTTTTTTTTCATGCCCGGTGGCTGGCAGACCCCCCTTTTTTGCCACAGTGTATTTCCCATCTAGGATCAGCTTATATTGGCTTTCTCATTCTCACTCACACCAACACAACTAAGTTTATACTTAGTTCGCCCATGGGGGGCCACGAGCCCCGAGCCCCCCCCCCTCTCCACTCCTCCCCTGCCATGGGGGAGGAACCACCCACTCTCCTGTCTCCTGGCACGCCTGGTGGCCTACCAGGAGCCAGGAGCACACAACCTTGCTGACCCATTCCTCTCCCCACAGGCCCGCCTGACGCCTGACTCGCCCGCCCTGGCCCGTCGGGGCCAGCCCATCTCTCTGACGTCTGACGCTCTGACCAGCCCCTCCTCCCCCTGGGCCCCCCTGATCCCCTGATCAGGACCACCGATGACGTCACCCCTCGGACTAAAAAACTCCATTATTCAACTGCGGTTAAACACTAAACACCCGCCCCTGTTATCACAACGATGTGCTCCGCTCATCCGGACCTGCGCATGATTGGGTCGCCGGTGGTTTGGTCAGCCGCCATCGGGAGGTGATCAGCAGTGATCGGGAGAGGGGGGGGAGGGTTGCACGGGCGACGAGGAGGCGGCGCGCGCGCCTCGGGGGAATCCCCCCCCGCCGCCCCTGCGCCCCCCCCTGAGCCCCCCCCCCCCCCGCGTGCGCCCCGTCTGACGAAGTTGCCCGAGGGGTGCCCTCCCCCCCCTCTTGCCCTTTCAACCCGCTTCTCGAACGCCGCAGAACGTCCGACAACTTTGCCCAAGTTCATGAGATTTGCCCGGAGAGCCGAGAAGCACACGGGGGCAGCGAGCTGTGGTAGAAGGGAAGGGCGAGCGAGCCACGAGCCCTCTCGATGTCCCCCCAATCGAGACGGCAAAGGTGGTGGCGGTTGCAACGCTTGGCGGTCGGCTCCATCATGGTTGGCACATCTCTCCCGAGGGGGTGGCGGTGGGATTTCATAGTCACCTCGTTGAGCGAAACCTACCTCGCCCTCGGAGATCTGTCTCCGCGCATCATCATTTGAGGGGAGGGAGAGAGGGGAGGGGCGGGGGGGGGGGGCATCGGAGACGGGGGAGGTGGGAAGGAGGGTGGGGGGGATTCGATGGCGGCGGCGGGGGGGGGGGGGGAGAGGGGAAGAAGACACCAGAGAGAGAGAGAGAGAGAGAGAGAGAGGGAGAGAGAGGGAGAGAGGGGGAGAGAGGGGGGGGGGGGGGAGAGAGAGAGAGAGAGCCTGTCCCGCGCCTTCTGCACGGATCTTCTGAGGTTGGGAGATCACATACAGCAGAGAGTCTCAACTCTCTCTCTCCTTCAGCCCTCCAAATCGAAAGATTTGAAGCAGGAGTACTCCTACTCCCTAGTACTCCTCACCAGAGTGAGACGGAGAGAGAGAGGGAGAGAGAGGGGGGGGGGGGAATGTACGGCGACCCCCTCGTCCCACGCCCCCCCCCCCTCCCCCTTCCCTTGTCCTCCTCCCCCCTCCCATTCTTTACACCCACGCTCTGCCCCTTCGCCCGCCCGCCCGCCTTCCCCCCCTTCCCCCACATCCCATTGCTCCCTCCTCCGCCTTTGCGGCGGGAGCCGTCGAGTCGGCCATGATATCGGGCGCGTCGCCATCCCACCTGCTACTCGCCGACCTCCGCCCCGCAGAGCTTCGCCTGCTAGCTCTGCTCATCCTGTGGCCTCTCGCGTTGGGTGCCATCCTCATTGCACTCATCCGCTCCACCTGGTGGAGGAGGCTGCGGGCGAGAGGCTCATGGGACTCATCGGCGGACGCGCCAGAACTTAACCGGCTGCTACTTCGCCTCGAGCAGGCAGTACTCGCAGAAAACGACCGCAGGCTCCGCGTGATGGTCGTCGGGGCCGCCTTTGGAGTCGCGTGCCTCTGTGTGGTTGTCTCACCCGGCATCATTCGGCTCATCCGCAGTGGCGATGGCGACAAGGCCGATGAGGGGGAGCAGCTTTCGCATCGCATGCTCGCCCTTATTGTCACGACGATATGCTCGCTCATCAAGTGCTCGACTGCAATGGGACTGATCATTGCGCTCCGGCCAACTGACCGCAAAGCCCTACGGAGTGGAGTCATGTTGCTCAGCCTGATCGTGCTAATGGCAGCACTTGAGGTTAGTGCTTGGAACCATGCCCGCCCCCCGCTCCCCCTGTTCTTCCCGTGCTCTGACTGGGCTGAGAGAGCCAAAGTGGTTCTCAACTGTGCTGGCCCTCACCCGCTAGCGCTGACAGCTCCTCTGCTTCTACTTATCTTTGCAGGGTCTCATTGAGCTCCGGGATGTGCTCATCCCACTGGCGGAAGACGGGGCTGACCTGCCTTCCCGGTCATTGAGAATGATCCCCTGCGCAAGCGCGATCTTCATCATCTTATCGCAGATTGTTCTCGTCGTAGGACTCGTTCGCATCGCGGCCACTACTGCGCCGCGATCATGTGTTGATGAAGCGTGGAACTATGTGCGCCGGACGGTCTTTTGCATCCTACCTGCTCACATCATCCGCAGCATCACGTACAATCTGATATTAGCACTCGACGGCGAAGCAGCGTCCGCATACGAACCTCTGTATCAGAACCACATTGGCAAACTCCTAGAGGCCGTGGGCGTGTACATTGCCTTCTCAATGCTGACTCCGGCTTTACGGGGCAGAGTTCGGCGTGCGATCTCTGAGTGGGGCTTGCCAGAGAATGCTCGAGGGCTCGCGATGATGGCCATGCTGATGTCGGAAGGACCGCTCGGTACCGACTTCCGCTCTGTCGCTCGCGACGCCGCTCGCCGCTTCCGTGGCATCCCATTTAGTGCGCTGAGACCGGAACACATGTCGAAAGCTCACGCCACCGAGGAGGAGCGGGCGGAGCTGGCAAAGTTCGTCGTCTTTCCTCCCTTGAATGGCGTAGACGCCTTTGTGTGCCACTCGTGGAGCGACGATGGCTCTGCAAAGTACAGCGCTCTTGCATCGTGGGCTGAGACATTTCGTATGACGCACAAGCGCGAACCGATCGTGTGGTTCGACAAGGCGTGCGTCGATGGCCAACGCGCCGGAAACCTGGGAGGCATCAATGCGGAGCTTTCCTATTTAGCGATATACGTAAGGCGCAGCCCGTAGCCGCATCCAGCATGCTTTGGCAGACCGCGTATGCTCACCTCTCAATGTCTCACCGCAGGTGAGCGCGTGCACCACTCTGATCGTTGTGGCCGGCAAGACGTGCACGAGCCGCTTGTGGTGTATCGTCGAGATATTTTGCTTCCTAACCATGGGAGGCTCGATGAGCGACATCATTGTGCTGGATGCGGGGCATTTTGCGACTGACGCGGAGACAGGATCTGCGATCAAGGTACCCGCATCGCCTGCGGTCCTCTCGCATCGAGGCCGCATCAGCGTGCGTTCTCTCTGGAAGTCCGCCGGCAGGGAGCAGGCGGGGGCGGGCAACCGCAAGGGGCGGATGTCCTTTCGGCTTGAGGAGGCCGGATGCGAAGTCCAAGGGGAGCGGGATCGTATCCTGGCTGCCATTGAGGCTACGTACGGGGACACTTCAGTATTTGATTACGAGATGGAGAAATTATTCTCTGAGGCACATGGGAAGCGTCGTTGGTCGCAAGAGCCAGTCTTGCGTCGGGGGGAGACACGAGAATTGTATTATGACTGAGTGGCAAACGTGTCGGACATTGCGCGGATGATACCCGACATCACAGTGCCATTGATGCCCCAAGGACGAGTGCCAAAGAATGCCTGACGGTACGCTGTCGATTTGCTTGGATAGCGCCAGGCTCATATGAGCACGCTATCTCGGCGAGTTGTTTTATTGCGGCTATTCGTGCAAGTCGTGACGCCCAAAGGCACACGCAAGCCTCATACATTCCGTGAAGCAAACACCCTCTTACAGACCCATCAAACTTATGCCGAAGGCATCACGAGCACCAATGACGTGACGTACGCACTCCATACTGCTACCTGAGCTCGCGACGTATGGGTTTATATCGTAGCGCCGCGCCCCAACAACGGTCCGTGCAAACACAAACACGGTTCGTGCGAGAGTGTTACTCGATCTCTAAAAGCATGCACACATAAAAAAAAATATTCTTGAAGGTGCCTACTACGTTGCTAGCCGCCATCCCCTTTCCTGGGGTCTACACCTGACATCGCCTTCGCCCTACCCTCTCTCCCCTTCCCGTTCCCCCCCTCGTTCCTTTTTGTTTGGTTTCGGGGGGTCGGCCCACGTACACTACTTTGGGTCTAACGCTGGGGGAGGGGGAGGACGGGCCTTTTGTAATCTGTTTTGTGTGGAGCGCACTCGTGTGCGCCGCTGTGTGGGGGCCCAGCCATGCGGCTTTCCCCAAGGTGATCTTCGTTCGCGGGGTGCTTCATCTAGCGCCCCCTGGGGTTATCTCAGGTTTTCTTCTTGTTTTGCTTTTTCGTGTTTGATTATGTGTTCTATCTTTAGTTTTTGTGCTATTCGTGTTAGTTTGAGGCTTGGTGCTAGTTCTTCGTTATCTATGGGTTGGAAGAGTGGGCGGAAGTCGTTTGTGTCTATTCTTTTTTTGGGTTGGCGGCCCATGTCAGCTTGGGCTCTTCTAGACGTGTCGGTGGAGTTGCCTGGGTATCCAAGGGAGGAGTCGAACGTCTGCGCATAAGTGATGGCTGCATTGGGAAAGTATTTGTAGAGCTGGGCTGCAGCGCACTTGTGTAGGTAGAGGCACTCCGGGCCTAGAACGCATGTGCCCCCCTTGGGGCGCTTGGCTAGCGGCAGCGTGTCCGCCTTTGGGAATGCGCAAGGCACGAGGCAGACGCCGTCTGCCCATGCCTTCTCGTAGTTATGCGAGCGGTTGCAACGCTTTCCTTTGATGTTCATCGGGCATTTGCCCAAGGGGAATCGCGTGCTCGCTCCGAGGGCGTCCGGGTTGATGGTGTCGTGGAGGGTCTTTTTGGGCGGCGCCAGCTGGCGTTGCTGGACGCGCATGAGGCGGGCTTCGCGTTCCTCTTCGCAGCGGTGGGAAGTTGGGTACTCGAGCGCATCTCGGTACGTTAACGTCGACGCGGTTTCTGCGCCAAGGCCGATATTCGACAAGGTGCAAGGTGCGCGAGGGTAGACTACGGGTAGAGAGGGCAATTGGCTCGGCCACTCGGCCACTAGGGTTGTATGTTGTATATCTTGATTGGACATTTTGCTCTGCCACTAGTCGAAGTGGATGAACAAAGAAGTCCATGCCGCCCGCCCGGTCGCGGTGCCAAGTTAGCCGTTCTAGCCCTCGGTGACTAGTGGTTCACGTGACACGTGAGCGTCTTGATTGAGTTTTTTGATACTTTCGACTTTCGTGCACATTGAAGTCCAACCAACCATACGAGTATGGCTTATGGTCCAGTGTGCATAGAAGCAGGCCTTGTGGACCCAGTGAGTTGGCGTCACAAATTTCCTCGTCATTCGATGTATGTGCCTCGCATGAAGGGCCTCACTAAAATTATACCGGGGGGGGCTGTATTTCGCGCTCCGCCTTCGACGGCCCGAAATTCGATAATTTTATTCGAAAATTTCGCCGGATAACCCCCAATTTTTTCGCTGATCCATCCCACCGGAACTCTTAGGGAGCTTCTTTAGCCCTTCAATCACCCATTGTAGCTGGTACCATCCGCACCCCCACAGTGAGTTACCGAGCTATCTGAGTGTCACTGAGAGGGGGCGCGCGCGTTGGCATGTCAACTGCCAGAAGGAAGGGCTGGATAGCTGGGGCGGGTGTCGGGTGTGTGTATGCTGGAAGTGACACTTTTATTTACCCTTTGGCTTTGGGGACGGCAGAGGACGGGGTTCCAGCCCCGCAACCCCGAAAGTGGCCTTTGGTGGGCACTAGCATCTTCCATTGTGGCTCCAACGCGCCAAAATCTACTAAAAAAAACTCCCTGGCCACCGCGAAAAAAACACCGCATTGTCTTCGCTCGTACTCGCCACCATGAAACAATTGGCTTCTGAAACTTTGCAAAATCTCTTATGATAGCATAAGACACCTCTCCATCTCCATGCATTCACATCGACTTTTGGGTGCGATTGTGAAAAGTCGATTTTTGCCGTCCCCACCTCCACCTCTCAGCGACTCCCCTCGTGCACTAGCTAGCTAGGGGGGTAGGGATAGGGGTGAAGGGCTTCGATATGGTCCGGTGGCCCACGCGCCCCCCCCCTGTGATCCGTTTCCCCCTTCCTCCTATGCCTTCCGGGGTGGTGTAAACCGCTGATGGTACCAACACTTGCAGATTGAGGTGTTTAACGCATGTGCCACACCTAGCCAATGGAGCAGGTGGTAAGCCGCAAAGTGGGTCAACACCGGGTCAACGTGAACCCATACGCCATACGCCCTGGACTGAAGCTCTTGCCAAACCTTTTTTTTGAAATGTAAAAGGTGCCGACCGTCTGTGGTTTGTAGGACTCTTAATTGCACAGTACATATAGTGAGGTTGCACAATGCTACGGTGCTGTCCATTTGGCTAGCTCTCTGATTGATCACAAAAGACGCGTCGCTCCATGCCGCGCCGCGGACAAGAACCTCTAGCAAACAGTACGGAATCTTGCGCGATGTTGCATAGATGCTTGAGCGCCATGAAAAGGAGAAGACAACTTCTGCTCCCTTGACGGGAGCGCTCGTCGCATTGTCAATGTGGGAGATGGCCACCGGGGATGGCTTCGACTATGCTGGTTCATAGAGGAGTTGGTACGTTCTCACATCGATAGCAACCTGCCTGCCTCCCGGACCGCGCGCTAGCTGGACAGCTTGTTGCTCTGCGAAAGACGCATCGCTTGTGTAGCTCGCATCAGCGGCAAGGAATGTGGCTGTGCGCTGATAGCCTCGCATCACTCCATCAACCGGATCGAGCTCATAAGTGCAAATCGTCTCCACCTCTTTGACCATTGGTGGGCGGGCTATGCGGGCATCCGACTTCTCACCCGGTACCAAGACGACAGTCTGCCGCACCGTCTCAGCGCAGTCAAATATTTGCGCGGGCGTGCCGACTGGATCAGTCTTCCTGTCCAGGACAGAGGCATATTGTGCTCAGAAGATCGAACAAGCACGCACAAATGGCGCAATCAAGAAGTGGGCAGCGCATGGGCCTCCTCGTGCATGTGCGCCTAGCCTCCACGAGGCGCCAGCGACGGTATGCATACGCTGAACGGCAGCTGCGCTGAGCATGGACACACACCGTGCAATAACGCGGAGCTCGGCACGATACACCGCACTCCCGGGTGCCGCCGATGGGCGGATATACAAATGGCACCTGTCCGGACTGTCTGCCTGGATGTCCTGAACTGCCCTTCCCCCCATGGAAGCCCTGGTGATCGAAGCCAGATTAAACTCCCTGTCGACAATCCACTGACCTGAGGTCTTGATCCAGCGCACGTCGTACTGCAACGCCTCGCCGATGCCCGCACGCGCGTTGGCAAGCGCGAGTGAGCCATTCCTTCCTGGGGTGAAGAGCTCCGGTCCTGCAGGAGCCAGCACCTGCAAAAGCGTCGAGGTGGCGCGCCATTTACGGCCGAACCAGTCAGGGTAGTAGATGTCGGGCGCGTCAAGCCCTTGGAAGAGCTGCTGCACCAGCCGCACGGGCAGACGCTCCTGGTCACTCGCAGAAAGCGTTCTCTCGACCACTTGGCGGAGCGAGGGCGGAGTTAGCGGCGGCGCAGCGAGGCCATGCCGCGTCCACGGGAGCGCGGCGGCGGTACACGAGAGAAGTGTGGCACGCCGGCATAGCCGCACTTCTCCCGCCCCCGCCTCCGAGCCCACCACCATCACAGCGAGGAGAGCCCGGACGAGCGCCGACACCCTCGCCGACATCTCCGAGAAGGGCCCCCCTCCTCTGCCTCCCCCCGTGGTGTCGGCTGCCGTGTTAGATGTCAGCTTGCTCGCATGTCAGCTAACACCACGGGGGGAGGCATCTAACACGAGGACATCTGTCGGCAGCCGTGTTAGCTGACATCTAACACGAGCGGAAAATGGACAGGCCGTTGATGTCAGCTTCCTCCACGTCGCCCCGAGTGAGCACGTGCTTCGGGTTGAAGAAGCGCACTGCCTTCATGCGAGCAAGCTGCCCTCCGCGCTTCCCCTCCATCACGGTCTCAAAATATTTGGCGGCAGGGGCGAGGATGCACCTTGCGCGCGCCACCAGCACCTTGAGGTCGGTGAGATTCGTACTCGAGACGAGGTGAACGTCGGCGGCTTGCTGCTGATCCACCACGGAGAGCTTGGGGGGGGGGGGCGCCGTCGTCAAACGGCTCGAGGCGAAAACCGCATGAGGGCTTGAGGAGGTCCGTGAGGGCAAACGTTCGCATAGCGGCGAAGCCCGGAAGAATGCTGCCGTCGTCATCGCAGCCGTTCTCCCATTTGATGCGCAGAGCTTCCGCGCCAATGTCCTGGCACGCCCAGCTCGTCGGCTTGCCTCTATAGCGTGGCTGCGGCGGCGCTTCTCCTCGGCATCAGGAACACGAACAGGCTCCGCCTCCTCCGCCGCGTCCTTGGAGCAGGAGGAGGAACGAGTCGTGCGAGCAGCGCTTCCGCTCGGCGTCCAGTCGACAAATAAAAAATAATTACAACTGGGAATATCGGCGGCTGCACTGAGCCGCTGGCCGATGCCGCACGCCGACGCAGGTGAAGACGCAGGTGAAGATGTCCCAGCAGGCCCTGCAGAGACCCCGGCAGAGCCCGGGGGCGGGCGGGCGGGTCATCTGAGCGCCCCGGCTTGCATTAATGGTCATGTCTCGGGCCTAGGCTCCTTCAGACGGCGAAGGGGTAGCGTTGCGCACTCCCAGGGTTGCTGGAGTGCTGCAGCGGCAAACTGCGAGGATGCTGCTGAGGCCGTAGAGGTCGCCAGTCGAGCGCCCGAAGTCAGTGGTGTCGCAGATTTGGCAACCAGTGGTGAGTCAGGCGCTCTCCGGCTGGGCTCCTTCAGAAGGCGAAGGCTTAGCGTCACGCATTCCCAGTGTTGCGGGAGTGGTGCAGCTTGCGAGAGTGCTGCAGCGACGAACGGCCCGGATGCTGCCGGGGCAGCAGAGGTGGCCCTTTGCACGCCCGACTTCAGCAGTGGCGCAGAAACGCCGTCGATGAACGGGGAGGGCGGAATGCGCATAGCGGACGCCGATCGAGACGCCTGCACGAGCGGTGGCATGGATGCATGTGCTGCTGCAGGTGTGCCAACGCCTGCGTCGAGCTGCAGTGGCAGCGGGACGAGTGCACGTGCTCCGATAATGTCAAACCTTATGAGCAGCGAGCGTCGGCGCAAAAGGAAGGCCATAGATGCTTCGGTAACTTGGCTTGCAGCCCGGTCTGCTCTTGTCTCGTGCCAGCTTGTTGCTCTCCAAAGCCCGCCGCCGTCCGCAGACGTGTCTGCTGCACCTTCACAAGACTGCTTTGCAGAGTGCTCACCCTGCGAATCAGAGCAGGAAGTGGGCATGGGAGAAGGGGATGAAGTCTGGGCTGAGAGGTCAACCGTTCCCCCCGTTCTTCAAGACGTTTCTCGTCTCACCCCTTGTCCGGATAGTCGGAAAGTGCATCTGCACAGTTCGCGCCGAGTCGTCACGAAGGAGTCGTGGCGTGCACTGCGCAGGTGGCAGTCAAACTCGTCTAGTCTGTGGTCTGCGGAGTTTGCCTTTCCTGGGCAGGGCTCTTCCACACAACTCAAGGATAACACGGCGTCGTCGTCGATCGAAGCTGCCCTGACCTATCTGTGCCCGTCCAGCTGCAGCAATGGCGACTGCTTGGCAGGCTTGTCGGTCCTCAACGTGCTGAGCTAGACAGGCAGTAGGAGCCTTCTCTCTCTGGTCTCTGGCTCTCTGGTAGGTCGATGAGAGGGGGGGGGGAGAGGGGGGGGGGGAGGGGACCCCGGGGGGGGGAGAGAGAGAGATCAAAAGACCAGACAGCTGTTTACGTTAATGTTCTCATCATATACTGTGATAATCAACCGGTCCCAGGGGGTGCCCCCAGGGTTCCCGCCCGTCCTCCGCGCCCAGAGTTCCCCCGCGGAAAGAGTGAACGCACGGCGTGCACCTTCCTGGAAGTTGCTATGCGCACGCACGGCGCCCCCGCGGGGGGGCGCCGATGCACATCGCGCCGTGCCCACGCACGGCGTGCACAATGTGATTGCAAGTCATCACGCGTGCTGCGCACAATGTGCACAATGTGTGGGCCTTAGGGGGTACGCAGAGGGAACGAGTTGACATGCACGCACGGCGTATCCGCGGGGGGACCGATGCACATCGCGCCGTGCCCATGCACGGCGTGCACCGATGTGATTGCAAGTCATCACAGGTGCTCCGTGTGAAATATACCTTAAATTGTGTGTTTATGTAGTTGTCGGCCTTAGAGGAAACGCAGAGGAAAAGCCTTGACACGGCGTCTCCCTCGGGGCGCGGGGAAAGCAGAGAAAAAAATTGTTATTCTATGATAATTTTAAAACAATTTAATTTTAAAATTTAGTTTTAAACAATGCTCTAATACAACTGTGGACATTTGATCGCTCAATTCGACTGATGTCCCACAATTGACGGACGACACCTCCTCTAGAGCTACTCTACTCTAGAGTAGAGTAGAAGTACTCTAGCAATACTCTACTCTATCCCACTTCTCTCCCTCTAGTTCCTCGCTGAGGATGGCGGCCTCCCGGCTACTGCTGGCGCTGCTGGTGTGCGCCGCGTGTGCGGAGGGCGTGGCTTTGCGTCCGGTTCTCACTGCGACCGCCAGCCTACGTGGGGGCCGACTCGGCATGTCCGCCATCCCCGAGAGCTTCTCCTCTCTCCTCTCGGAACCGTCGCTCTCCGCTCTCTCCTCTTCAATTTCCTCTCTTTCTCTCTCTGCAGTTCCACCCGCCCTCCTCGCGAGGGACACGGCGTGCGCGGTGGTCTGTGCGCTCGCCGCCAAGCTGTGGGTCTCACTCTGGTCCGAGCTGGCCGCCGCCGACCGGATCGACCCCAAGCTCAGCCGGAAGATCATTCACACCTCGAGCGCGCCTCTCTTCATGCTCTGCTGGCCGCTCTTCTCCGATGCACCGACCGCCAGACTGCTCGCTAGCGCGGTGCCGATGCTGCAGATGATGCGGCTGTATCGTGCCGGCGAGGCCGCGACAGCCAATTCGCCCAATGCTATGGCCACTAAGGATGCTGCACTTGTCAAAGCCATCTCACGCAGTGGGGAGCGCTCGGAAGCTCGTGGCGGCCCTTTCCTGTACACTGTTGTCCTTTTTAGCGCGACACTCCTCGGATGGCGCAGTCCGCTGGCCACCACCGCCGTGTGCCAGATGGCGGTGGGCGATGGCATCGCTGACATTATCGGGCGGAGATTCGGCAAGGTCAAGTGGCCGTTCAGTAAGAGGTGAGAGAGCTGCCAGGTCTTGATGTCGCGCCATCAGCGCAAGTTATTACACCGCTGCCAAATGCTCATTTTGTGACCACACAATACGCACCCTTTCGGTCCTGGTGGCACTGAGTTGCTTTGGCCTACGTCTCTTTCAGTAAGTCATGTTGCACCACTCGGCCGCTCTGCTAATTTGACTTGTCTTTGCATGCCTAACGTCTCACGGACCCACATCTGTCTCGTAGCAAAAGCTTCGCCGGTAGCGCCGCCTTTGTCGCCGGGGGCTTCGCAGCATCGCTTGGATTCGTTGCGCTATTTCACACGTGTGGCTTCACATCACTCACACCTGTCGGTGCAGCCCCAGCGTTACTTTTGGTGTCGCTGACCTGTGCTGCCGTTGAATTGTTGCCATCTGAGATTGCGGACGACAACTTGAGTGTTCCGCTCACAGCTTGGGTTCTCGCTTTTCTGCTCCTTTCTCGATCTTTCTAGGTCATTTCAGAGCGCGATGGCAACGACGACGAGAGAAACACCGATGTCGACTGGGGAGGGGGGCATGCATTCCCTGTGATGCAGCTCGTTGTAGACGGCGCTCTCGGCATACGCGCCTCCAGCTTAGCGCAAACTTGACCTGTTCGAGACGAGGGGTAGGAGCTTTTTGCGTGAGGCTTTTCGTGACATGTCGAAGGAGTGGCATCCAGCCATGAAGCCAGACTGCACTATTTCTGGCCGCTGGCTTGTTTACCAATTGCTGTTGCAGACGGACGGGCCGGCAGCACGGTTCGTTTCCTGAAGCTAGGCCCCAAGCGAGCATAGGGGTGGGGGTCATGGATTGATGGTCACATCTCCGTACACCTGTGCTAGTTTGACCGGGCTATTGTGGCTGCGTCAATGCGGGGGTAGCTCTGAGCGCAGTACACTAGGTGGTCTAAGCCGACAAGCTTCACTCCTCGCTCCTCGCTCGTGGAGATCAAGGGTTGATGAAGCTGCCAGACCGGCTGCTTCAGTGGGTGCACGTCGCCGCGGATGGCCCCGCTGTTGGAAAGGCTCAAGCGGCTGCTTCGCTGGCTGCGCGGCGCTGACCGCGGTGGTACTGCCACAGTAGCGACTGTTGCTGGGCCGGTTCGCCTTTGCGGACTATACGTCGTCGTATCGGGCAGGAGCAGTATCGGTAGGGCTTGCTAGGCTTTGGGGGGGTCTATGTTAGCGGTGTTGGGCAGCATGCGGCTGGCTGGGCTTTGCGCCGCGAGGTAGGCCGGATGAGGCGGTGTGAAGCAGAGGAGCGAGGCAAGGACGGCCTTGACCCTGGCGCTCGCAGGCCACACATCGACGGCCATGGTGAGTATGGCAAGACCTTGGCGTCCGGTTCGAGCGAGGGCAATCCAATATGGCGCGGGTCGGGAAGGCGAGGGAGTAGCTCAAACTCAATGTTTTTGCGGCCAAAGTGGCATGCGTGCGTGCGGGACGCTAGGAGTGTGGCATCGTGCGCGAAAGATGTGGCCACTGCATACTAGTCGGGGAAATTGTCAAGTCCGCAGAAGGTCGCGTTCTATCGAAAGTGGCACCGTCCCAAGGCCAAGCTGATGCGTTTTTTAGTTTTTAGTTTTTAATGGGCATTGTGATAGGCGTTTATTTACGTCACATACGGCGCTATCTACCTCGTTTGTAGGACTAATTCTAGATGTTCACCCTCTTCGCCGTCCGGCTTGCTGGTGACTGGTATGAGTACAGCTAAGCTGACCCACGCTTTACGCCGGCTCGGTCACGCGTGTCACGCGCGTGCTGAAACGGGTTAGTTGTGTTGTGCTCCTTGAGCCTCTGCTAGCTCTTGCACAGGTGCAAGCTGGTGGTCTTGAAGGGTCTTGCAGCACTTGCTGCAAGACTCCATGGGAGGTTTGGTGGTGGTCTGTTCGACCGGCCGGGCCTGTGCCTCGTGCTTGCGCACGTGGTCAGTGCGCCAGTGCCGCGGCTTTGTAGGGGCCCAGCCCGGAGGCTTTCCCTATGTAAAAAAACATCTGAAGATTCAGGCTACTACCGCTAGCTATAAAGGACCACGCACTCACGGTACCGACTCACGCCATCGCCTATACCCCAGAACACTCACTCCCTTTAGCCACTACCCCCTTCATTCCTTTGTCTTTGGTATCGGGGATCGGGGGGGGGGGGGGGGGGGCGTGCACTACGACGGGCCAAACGCAAGGGGCGGGCTGGGGCAGAGCCCTGTTGTTGGGTGTTCCTGTGGCAGACAAACGGAAAACGCCTTCTGAACTATCTTATAGTGACCCCGGGGCCTCTCGCCTCTCGGCCCCCGCCCTTCGGCTTTTCTTCGTCCGCTGCCGCACTTTCGCGGTCGTGAATGGTATTGAGTTGTCCTCCTCCCGTACCTCTACAGACGCCAAGGAAGCGGCCGTAAAAGCATGGGAGGCGGCGGCGCGGCGCGGCGCCGGCGCGCAACACCTCCGGAGGTGCTTCTTAAGTGACCGAGATAGATATAGATATAGGCTCAGGCCAAAATATCCCGTTTTTTACCCCCATATATCCCGGGCACATATCCTTTTAAAATCCCGCGCGACCCCCCAAATATCTTTGAAATATCCCGTTCTAATACGACATATCTCGTTTATATCACGTGCGACCCCCCAAATATCTTCGAAATATCGGGTTCAAAATTACGTCTTTTACGTATTAATTATAAGCCGAGTACCCTAGCTTTAAGACATATCTTTGTACATAGCAATAGCGCTTACAATAAAGTACATAGTGCTCATTGCCATTGCCCACGACGCTTGCTCGTGTTATAGCGCAACATAATGGAGGTTTGGATCTGGTCTGCAAGACTCAGGCCGTGGCTAACGGCCGACCCCTTCTTGTACAACAGGGACTCGTCCGTGAGATCAACGTGGTCGTTCGCGCTGTCGCTCTCGCTGTCCGTGCTGCCCTCGCTCTCCTCGTCCTCGTCCTCGTGGTCCTTGTCCTCGTGGCGCTGCATGTTGACCTGTGGGTGCGTGCGATCTGCAAACAAGTATTCACACTCACACTCTCCCATTTATTACTGAAACACCCCATTTCACCTAATGGGGAGCAAGGGGGAGGGAGGGGGGCTCATGGGTTCGCGTTCGCGTTCGCGCCAACGCGCCAACAGCCAACAGCCCCCCCCCCCCTTTGTATTCGCCCCCCCCCCCCCCCCCTATATTCGCCCTTGGGCGCCCCCACCCGCCCAAATATCCCGAGATATCCCGGATACCCCCAAATATCTTGTGGTGTTTTGGACCACTGCAAATATCCCCGGGACTGTCTAGATATTTTGGCCTGAGCCTATATAGATATAGCCCCAATACGCTAGAAAATATCACTTCAAAAAAATAACAAATATCAAATAAATATCAAAACCTCCCATCCAATTGCAGGGAGCCGACCAAATTTCAGTGTGCCGTGGCACTGCGACATCTCCGCGAGATTTTGTGCAGTGAGGGCTGATCAATTTCCATGCGCCCACCCACTCGAATCGCGTCACTTTTCCCGCCTCGTCTCATAATACGGGTTGGGAGGCACGCTCGCCTCGAAGGGTTCCTCGTTCACGAAGCATTGGCGCCACCAGGTGCGTGATGCATCTCGCACGTTACCTGCTTCGAGGCGATGCCATTTGACAAGGTGGAAGACCAAGCACCGCTTGTCCTGCAACTCCCAAACCGAAGAGTTGTCATCCGCATTTGAGCCGACGTAGATCCTCATGTACAGTTCCTCATCGAGGAGCGGAGATTCACTTCCAATCGAGACGGTCAAGTGCGTGGGGCGCATTACCACACGTAGATCACGAGCGGAGGTGCCCTCTGGCACCTTGACCTCCAGGTAGACCATCGAAGTTGTCTGCCTCCAATAGAAGTTTTCCGTCTTGTGACCCAGCCCATCTTGCCGAAGCGCGTCCCCGTCGACATCGACCCACAAGGGCTTGAGCTCCTTGATGCGTGGAGGAGGGTATTTGGGCTTGATCTCCTCACCCATAATATTTGTGAGGATGGGCTCAGGGTCCTCATCGGGCCCGTCGTTGCCAGCCTCGTAGTCCGGGAGCGGCTTTTCATTGGCGTTTAGCCAGAATGGATCTCGCGAGGGAGGAGTGCACTCACCATCAACATGCTTGTAAAGATTCCAGTCGTTGACCATCACGTCATGCCCTCGGCGAGCGAGCCACGAGCGCCACTTCACCTCATTTTCTGTCCAACCACGCTTCCGGATCGACTCTCGCGCCTCGCGGAGCTGTTCCTCGTCACGGAGCTTTTCGCGCTGCGCCTTTGTAAGCTTCCGACCGGCGGCACCGCGCTGCGACACCGCCTCATCCGCACCCTCGCAGGTGGCGTCAAACTCGCGCCACGACACGTCATCATCAGGCGGGCCTCGGTCGATGTCGTCCCAACCGAAGCCGTTTGCCTCCACCTTGCCCTGGCCGTCAGCCCCAGCTGCCTGCAGCGCAGCGAAGCGGCGGCCCTTTGTGATGGGTGGTGCGTCCCATTGCACCGAGCCCATCGCGCCGCGGAAGCCCAAGAATTCGTCGAGGTCCTCCCCTGCGAGCGCGGCGGGTGCCACAGAGCCGTGTGCCATACGCTCTCTCTCGCTCGCTCTCGCTCTCTCGCTCTCGCTCGCTCTCTCGCTCTCTGTGGTGGCCGCGATCCCACACACACCGTCGCCACGGCGCGCGCTCTCTCTCCTTCCCTAACGCCCTCTCTCTCTCTCTCTCCACCCCCCCCCCCCTCTCTCCCTCTCCCTCCCTCCCTCTCCCTCCCTCCCTCCCTCCCTCCCTCCCTCCCTCCCTCCCTCCCTCTCTCTCTCTCTCTCTCTCTCTCTCTCTCTCTCTCTCTCTCTCTCTCTCTCTCTCTCTCTCTCTCTCTCTCCCCCTCCCTCCCTCCCTCTCTCTCTCTCTCTCTCTCTCTCTCTCTCTCTCTCTCTCTCTCTCTCTCTCTCTCCTCCCTCCCTCCCTCTCCCTCCCCCCCCCCTCCCTCTCTGGATCCATCACGTGCGTCTCCTTCTCCTTTCTTTGCTTCTTTCCCTCTCTCTCCAATCGAACGATCTCTCGTCCGTCTATTTCTGTCTCCCTCCCTCGCACCTCGCACAGAACGAACAAACAACCAGGAGCGTTCTGGGTTCTGGATCGATCGACACGCAAACAAAAGAAAATCACCGTATGTTCACACATGTTCACAAGGTCTTATTCCAGTGTTTTGAGTGCAGTAAATAGTACACGTTCATACTCTCTCTCTGTCCCTCCCTTCCCTCTTCCCTCTCTTCTTCTTCTTGTCCTCGCTCTCTCCTACGTCTCTCTCTTCCTCTCTCTCCTCGGCTCCTTCCCCCCAGGTTCCAGGTTCCTCAATCGTTGAATGAAGTGGAGGACCACCACTGCCGCTCCCTCGCTCACCATCGCACCGGCTTCGATGGTCGATGGTTAGAAGCAACCAAAGAGCCCCTTTTTGTGGCAATGTTGTATTCAGGCCTCTCGGCGTGAATATTTCGGCATGAGCGCGCTCCTTCTGCGTTATATATCGTCTTCTATGTTCGTCGTGGTCACGCAAGGCGTGCCGATTCGGATTCTCCGTGGGCTCCAGTCCTGGTTCGCCGATTTTCGTCTCGAAATTCGAAGATTTGAGTTTTATTTTTACCGTTACGGTAATTGTCCACGCGTTTAAGGTAAGAGATGCAGGTAACAGAACTGGCCCCCCCCCTTCTGCAGTTCCCTCCCCTTCTGCAGTTCCCTCCCCCTTCTGCAGTTCCATCCCCCCTCTGCAGTTCCCCTCCCCCCCTCTCTCCATTCTCTGCGTTTCCCTTCTCTATTCCATGCGTTTCCCGGGGCAAGCCGGGAAAGACACGTGAATGTGAGGGAAAGTTGGGTCAGTACTGTGTTTTCACCCCCCCTCTGCAGTCCTCCTTCCCCTCTCTCCATTCCCTGATTTTCTCGGGCCAGGCCGGGAAAAATACGTGAATGTGAGGGAGGATTGGGTCAGTATTGTGATTCCCCCCTCCGCGGTTCCCCCCCCCCTTCCGCTCCTCCCCTCCCCCCCCCCCCTCCGCTCCTCCCCTTCCCCTCCGCTGTTCCCCCCCTCCGCCGTTCCCTTCCCCCCCTCCGCGCGGTTCCCCCCCCTCCGCGCGCCAAGACGGCGGCCCTTCCCCCCCCTCCGCGCGTTGAGGCGCCGTCTTCTCTTCCCTCAACCCCCCGCGCGAAAGTCCCCCAGCGCGTTCCTCAGCGTTCCCCAGCGTCCCTCAGCGTCTCCCAGTGTCTCTCAGCGCCCCCCCCCTGTCCGTCAGCGATGTCCCGCAGCGCGTCTTGCAGCGTCCTTCAGTGTCCTTCTGCGTCCTTCAGCGCTGTCCCGCAGCGCTTCCTTCAGCGTCCTTCGGCGCTGCCTCGCGAGACTCGAGGCAGGACTCGCGAGGGCACTGGATTTTACTCTGTAGTCCAAAACGGAGTCCGAATTGTGTTTTGACCCCCCGAGCCCTCGTTCCCTCGCTCTCTCTCTCTCTCTCTTCTTTTTCTGGTGGGCACTCCTGAATCTGCTCACCAGAGGGGGTTCGTTTAACGTATGTTTCCGGCCTGTCACCGTGAATGTTTGAGTGCAGAGTGTTGATTTGTGTGGTTTTTGAGCCATTGTATCGCCTGTTGGTGACCTGCAGCCCCTGAGTACCCCCAAGCCCCGAGTCTTCCGAGTCGCCCTTTCGAGTCTACGAGTCCCTACGAGTCCCAAGTAAGCGGTAACTGCTCGCCGCGCCCTTTCTTACATCCTCCGACCCTCCGGTTCGCGTTCCGTGCCACTCTCCCGTCCATCTCTCATGCCCGTCATTTGCCCTCCCCGTTCTTCCGATGAGCCCGTTCCGGGCTCCCCGGATGGACCGTGCGCCGCGCTAGCCGCCGGTGCGCCTCCGCGGCTCGTTTCCAATGAGGAAACGAGCTTCGCTCCGACAAGCACAAAATCGGCGCTCGCGCCTTCGGCCGTCGCCCCTCCTAGTTTCCAAGGTGGAGAGGACCTTTCATCCCCCGCCCAAGAATCACCCGATGCCCCATCCGAACCCGAGCCACCCAAGCCACCCCAAGCCGAGGTTGGAGCTCCAAAGAGCTCCGCCTCTCCCCTTGAAGAACTCCTCCTTCCAGCACCGCCCAAGTCCGCCCAAGTGGCGCCTCCGCCCACCGAAGCCGCGCCAACCCCGTGTGGCCCCGACTTCACTCCCCTCACGGGAGCGGGCATCGCACCACCCGTAGCCGAAGACCCACCGCCGGTCTTCGCGCTACTTTCTTTCGCCGATCCGTTGCCAAGTGTCCATACCTCCCTCGCTCCCTCCGTGGTGAGCGCGGCGGACGACGCCGCCTCCGTGCGATCGGTCCCCCCGTTCGACCCCCCGCCTTACGAAGAATACGTCCCGCCACCCCGATCGGGATATTGGCATGGGCGCCAAAATTCAGTCGCCTCGCCGCCGGCTGCAGCCGCCCGGGCCGTTGATCAACAAGTGGAGATCGATAATCTCCGAGGTCTCGTGCGTCACCTCGAAAATTCGACAATGCAAGCCGCCCAACGCCAAGAAGATTTCCGGCGGGAGGTGAGCTCAACTTTCAACACAATTCTCAATCTTCTGCAGACAGGCGCTGCTACGCATCAAGCCACCGCCTCGCCGCCTGCTGCTGCGGAGGCAATGCCCCCAGCCGTTCCTTCACCGGCTCCGTTCTCATGGTCCCAACCCGGGCCGGCCGCTCCGGCCTCCGTTCCGCCGCCCCCCATTCCGCCGTCCGACTATGTGCCCGATACCCCGTTTCCCCCCGTTCCGCCTGCTCCCGATCCCCGACCGCCTCCCACCGCCGCGGGCCTCCGCTCGCTTCCGAACCCCATCACCCCTCGCCATCCCATCGATCCCAGCCTCGCGGCCGACGCCTCCGAGCGAGAGATGGTCCTAGCCGCATGGGACCGCATCTTTACCATGTCTCCGTACGAGGTGGCCTCGTTGTACAAGGGCTCCGACGACTTTGAGCTCATTCACGCCATCCTCAAGGGCGGGCTTTCTCGAGCCGGCAATGTTTGGCATTACCGGGTGTTCTTCGAGAAGGAGCACGTCACCAAGTGGGCGCGCAGCCGGTTCTTTCTCGACCGCACCCTCCATCATCAAGTTCGCATGGGCAAAGAGCTCTCCGAAATCAAATTCCCTACTGGGCTGGCATCTGACAACGTACAGACGGCCGCCATCACCTGGAATGATTTTCGCCTCTCGTTCATCAAGCCCCTCGAGCGCGCGCTCTCTCTCGGCTGCGACCACCGCGAGATCTTCACCTCCTTGCTCGCGGCGGCCAATTTATGCTCGACCGGTAATCAACGAATTTACGCGTTCCTCCTCGACCTCGCCGAGGACCCGGTCTTGTCCATGAACCCGGCGCTGGCCTGCGACGTTCTGCTGCGCAAGTGCGACGCCACCTTTGCGGCCAACGTCCCGGGCTTCGCGAAGGACTCCGCGTCCATGGAGTGGGATCGACTCGTCGCTCGCGAAGCCGGCTCCGATCTTCAAGAGTTGGCCAAGAACCTCGTGCGCGCATACGTCCGCAAGATGGGCGACGCCAACGTGGACGCGACCTCTGTTTGGGATCACCCGAACATGTCGCACGACATCAATCAAAGGTTCGAGGCCATCATCCGGAACGACAAGGTCGACACGGCCCGCGGCTTGGACAACGCCCCTTCGGCGACCGCCGCCCCACCTAAGTCCGACCCACCGTTCCATCCCACGCTGCCCTCGGCCAGTCACCCCAAGGGAACGCACGCCTCCGTTCTCCTTTCGTCCGAGTTTCCGAACCCGAGTCCTGTTGAACGGATGACTGATCCCCGATCCGTGCCTGAACCCGCTGCCAAGTCCGAGTACGAGACCACGCCGAGCCACTCGGTCATGGCCACGATTCCAATGCCGCCGTCCCAAAGTAGTATTCCTTCGTCTTCGTCGTCGACTCCGGCGGCGAGGGGTTTCACATTTGGGTCGATGCCCCCTTGCCCCGTATCACGCGTCAACCCTGTTCCTGGCGTCCATTCGGTCGAAATCGTCGAGGATGCACCCCCAGTCGAATCTCCGTCTTCGCGGAGTTCACGAGCAAGTACCGGCACGCCCACGCTGTCCCCACAGTCCGCGACCACCCAAAGCTCAGCGCCGTTCTCCCCGCGCCCCTTGAGCACCGCCGCGACATCCAAGTCCGAGTCCGAGCCAGCTGTAATTCCGACGGGCCGTGCGCCTGATAGCCCCAGCCAGATTCTCCGAAGGGCGAAAGGGACCTGTGCCCTGGTCAGCACCTCGTCCACGAACCCGATCACCACCGACTTCTTCCGGAGCGCCGCCGCCCACGAAACCGGCGCCAGTCTAGTCCCTGAGCCGCTCTTCAACACCGCCGATGAATTCGCCGCCAAAGCGCCGGCGTCATGTGGCTCCGAGTACCTCCTATACACCCAGGACGCGGTCACGATTCCGGCGTTGCACCAGGCGACGTTTTATGTTCGCGTCCCCCTAGCCCTACGAGAACACGAGGGCTATGCAATGCTAGTGGACCGTCTCCCTGTCCGCGACGCCTTAGAGAACCCACCACTCGTTCGCCCTCAAGTGGAGTTTCCGCGCGAGGACCACACGGTGGCGGTTACGGTGATTAACTTCGAGCACAAGGCCCTTCACATCCCATCCTTCCATCCAGTAGCCTCCCTCCAAGTTCGATTCCAAATACACTCCGGAACCGGCCGGAGCGAAGGAGACGACGAGTCGTCGGACTTGATTGAGTCGCTCACTAACCCTCGACGAGAACTTCTCGAGTCCGCCAAGATCGATCCGGAGGACCACCTCTCGGAATCCCAACGTGACCGTATTCGACAAATGCTGGCCCGCCGCATTGGCGCCTTCGCTGTGGATCCGACCAGTCCGAATCACACTCACGTCATGGAGGTGGAGTTGCCCCTCAACCCTGGAGTACAACCGCACCGCCACGCGCCGTCCCGAGTGGGGCGCGAGGGCGAAAAGATTATTGAAGACGAGGTTTGCAAAATGGAGTCCGCGGGCATCATTCGTAAATCCAATTCGTCCTGGGCTTCTCGTGTTGTCTTGGTCACCAAGAAAGACGGCTCGGTACGCTTCTGCGTAGACTACCGTGACGTTAATTCCAAGTTGCGGATCGAAGATAGTCCTCTCCCTCTTACGGTCGAGGCTATCGATCGACTAACGTCCGGCCACGGCCGTCTCGATTCACTGTTCTTGTGTACCTTGGACCTGGCTTCTGGGTTCTGGGGTATCCCGATTAAGGAGTCCGATAAGTATATCACAGCGTTCACTACTCACCGCGGCAAGTACGAGTTCAACTACTTACCGTTCGGCGTTCAATCCGGTCCCTCCTACATGTGCCGCGTGATGGATGCCGTTCTAGGTGGACTCGCGTGGGAAATCTGCATGCCCTACTTGGATGACGTCGGAGTCTGGTCTACAGGAGTTGGCGCGTCCCTCGAAGAGAGGATAGAAGCCTCCTTCGAGCAGATGCTGCGTCGTCTCGATCTCGTTTTGGAACGCCTCATATGGGCCGGCCTTACGTGCAAAATGTCAAAGTGCGTCTTCTTCGCCACCTCCGCCGAGTACTTAGGCCACGTCGTCTCGCGCGAAGGCCTACGGATGGACCCGAAGAAGATCGAAGCGGTCTCGAAGATTGACCCGCGGGGTATAAATTCACTCGAGGCCGTTCGTTCCTTCCTAGGGCTATGTTCGTATTATCGCCGTTTCATTCGCCGCTTCGCTATCCGTGCCGCATCATTGACCTCGCTCACGCGCAAAGGATGCGACGTCGCGTCCGAGTCGCAAACCGAAGCTTGCCGCATGGCTATCGAGGACCTCAAGAAAGCTATCTCCGAGGAACCGGTCCTCGCCCCTCCTCGAGAAGACCGTCCGTTCATTGTCAAGACCGATGGCGCTAGTAAACTCGGCATAGCCGGCATCCTAGCCCAAAGGGACGACGAGGGACGCGAGCGCGTGGTCGCATATTACGGCCGTAGCCTGAGCCCCGCGGAACGCCACTGGACTGTTACAGAGATTGAGCTTTTGGCCGCGTTAGAATCCATTCGGAATTGGAGACCCTACTTGTGGGGCCGCCATTTCACCCTCGTCGTCGATCATTCCGCGCTACGATGGCTCCACACGATGAAGGACCAAGTGGCCGGCGGCCCAGCCTCGCGGCTTATGCGTTGGGTCTTGAAGCTAGCGGAGTACCGCTTCGATGTGATTCATAAACCAGGTGTTACCCATTGGGACGCCGACGGCTTATCTCGCCTAGTAGCGCTCGAGCCGGAACATGATCCATCTCCTTCCCCCTCAGAGACCGGCGCCGATGTTGTCGCGGCTATTGCCCCTCCTCCTCTCACGGCCCGCCGCCAGCTAGCTCGTGAGCGTCAGGACCGCCAGTCCCCTAATCCCTCGGAGTCTATCGTCCGGTCGTACCTCGATGTCGGTACGCCGGATGACGATGAGCTACGCCAAGCACTCGCCGCCGACGAGTTCGCTCAGTCCATTCTTCCTGAGCTCTCGTCGCGCTCGCCGGAAAATGGTTCGGTGACCGCGGCAGAGTCGCCTCAAAATCGCGATGAGCCATCCAGTAAAAATTCTCGTTTCCGTCTTCAGGAAGATTTGCTTTACTACCGCTCCCACGGCGAGGCGGGGAACCTCCTCCGTTTATACATCCCGGAATCTCTACGAGATTGCTACCTCCGGGCTTATCACGACCATCTAGGTCACCCAGGCGCAACTCGAATGGCGTCGCTTCTCCGTTCTCGAGTGTACTGGCCAGGCCTCTCCGCCTCGGTCGCTGAATACGTCCGAGAGTGCCATGAGTGCACCCTTGGCAAGCCCCTGTCGCGTCCTCTCGCCCATCCCTCCGGTCTCTCTATCGGCGCCTATCCGTTCGATATCGTCTACTGCGATATCCTCTCGATGGCCCCTACCCACGATTTCGTAGCCGGCGGTTCTGGTTTCGACAAGCTGATTGTTTTCGTGGATTCTCTCTCGCGTTGGATAGAGGCCGAACCTTGTAATGGAAACCCCTCGTCGGCCAAATGTCTCGACGTTTTCATGCGCCTCATCGTCGCTCGTTACGGAGTCCCTCGTCAGCTTCGTACGGACGCCGGTTCAAATCTTTGCTCTCGATTAGTGGTCTTGGTTCTCGAAGCTACTGGCGCTGATTTAGGCACCACGGAAGCCTACCGCCACGAGGGCGTAGGATTGGTCGAGCGAGCCCAACAAACTCTAATCACAATGGCTCGAGTCTCGGATGAAGGCGGCGCGCATTGGGCGGATCACCTCCCTTTCCTCCTTATGTCCATGCGAGCGACGGCCGGTCGCGTCGTTCCCAAGTCGCCGGCCGCTGTCTTGTTCGGACGTGAGCTGCGTCTCCCTGCTCAACTGGCGGACCCAACGCCAGTGCCCAAGATGCTGCCGTCACGCTCGCCGTTGAACGCCGTCGCATACGCTACCGAGCTCAACAAGAAGCTCCTCGAGTCGTGGCGTTGTGCCCTCGAAGCCACTCAAGATTCACAGCGCGAGTCCATGCGATCGGCCGCGCAAAAATCTCGTCTCGATATCACCTTCAAGCCTGGTGATCGGGTGTGCAAGCGAATCCCCGGCCACGCTAACAAACTTCAATACCTCTACTCCGGTCCCTACCGAGTAGAGGAAGCAATCTCGGCTACGCGCTATCGCCTCCGCGACCTCGAAAATCGCCGCGTCAAGGATGAAGTCCATATCTCCAACCTCCGTCCGTATTACACCGTGGTGGATGAATCTCCCGTGGAACCTGATGAGTATCTCGTCGAAGAGTTACTTGGTCACAGGGGCGATGGATCGTCGCGCAAATATCTCGTCAAGTGGCGCGGCTACCCTCGTTCCGAAGCTACTTGGGAGCCTAGGATTGAATTGCTTCGTCGATGCTCCGATCTGGTCGAGTCCTATGACCTCGCCGCCGACCGATCTCGTTCGTCTCCGTCCTCAGAGTCTTCGGAAATCCAGCCCGCTCCTTGGCTGTCTTCTCAAAACAGCTCAAGCCCAACGGAAAATCTTCCGGACCTTCCTTCGAGCCGAACGCGTTCTCGTTCTCATGCGTAGCGCTAAGTCGTATAGAGACGGAGGAAGACGTAGCGTCGCGTCAGCGCCCTAACCCAGCGCAACTGTCCGAGCAGAACTCCTGTAAAAGGGAGAAAGTGGCAGGATGTGACGTACAAAATCGGAAGCCGCCGCGCTAAGCTGCCGATTTTGTGCTCAACAAATGGATCCATGGGTTACATTCTTCCTCAGTTTCTTCAGTCTCCGCATACGTCTTGACGTAGTCTTCTGTCTTCGGGCTCGACATCGGGAGACGTCTCGATTTGAGTCGGGGGGTGTTGTATTCAGGCCTCTCGGCGTGAATATTTCGGCATGAGCGCGCTCCTTCTGCGTTATATATCGTCTTCTATGTTCGTCGTGGTCACGCAAGGCGTGCCGATTCGGATTCTCCGTGGGCTCCAGTCCTGGTTCGCCGATTTTCGTCTCGAAATTCGAAGATTTGAGTTTTATTTTTACCGTTACGGTAATTGTCCACGCGTTTAAGGTAAGAGATGCAGGTAACAGAACTGGCCCCCCCCTTCTGCAGTTCCCTCCCCTTCTGCAGTTCCCTCCCCCTTCTGCAGTTCCATCCCCCCTCTGCAGTTCCCCTCCCCCCCTCTCTCCATTCTCTGCGTTTCCCTTCTCTATTCCATGCGTTTCCCGGGGCAAGCCGGGAAAGACACGTGAATGTGAGGGAAAGTTGGGTCAGTACTGTGTTTTCACCCCCCCTCTGCAGTCCTCCTTCCCCTCTCTCCATTCCCTGATTTTCTCGGGCCAGGCCGGGAAAAATACGTGAATGTGAGGGAGGATTGGGTCAGTATTGTGATTCCCCCCTCCGCGGTTCCCCCCCCCTTCCGCTCCTCCCCTCCCCCCCCCCCCTCCGCTCCTCCCCTTCCCCTCCGCTGTTCCCCCCCCTCCGCCGTTCCCTTCCCCCCCCTCCGCGCGGTTCCCCCCCCTCCGCGCGCCAAGACGGCGGCCCTTCCCCCCCTCCGCGCGTTGAGGCGCCGTCTTCTCTTCCCTCAACCCCCCGCGCGAAAGTCCCCCAGCGCGTTCCTCAGCGTTCCCCAGCGTCCCTCAGCGTCTCCCAGTGTCTCTCAGCGCCCCCCCCCTGTCCGTCAGCGATGTCCCGCAGCGCGTCTTGCAGCGTCCTTCAGTGTCCTTCTGCGTCCTTCAGCGCTGTCCCGCAGCGCTTCCTTCAGCGTCCTTCGGCGCTGCCTCGCGAGACTCGAGGCAGGACTCGCGAGGGCACTGGATTTTACTCTGTAGTCCAAAACGGAGTCCGAATTGTGTTTTGACCCCCCGAGCCCTCGTTCCCTCGCTCTCTCTCTCTCTCTCTTCTTTTTCTGGTGGGCACTCCTGAATCTGCTCACCAGAGGGGGTTCGTTTAACGTATGTTTCCGGCCTGTCACCGTGAATGTTTGAGTGCAGAGTGTTGATTTGTGTGGTTTTTGAGCCATTGTATCGCCTGTTGGTGACCTGCAGCCCCTGAGTACCCCCAAGCCCCGAGTCTTCCGAGTCGCCCTTTCGAGTCTACGAGTCCCTACGAGTCCCAAGTAAGCGGTAACTGCTCGCCGCGCCCTTTCTTACATCCTCCGACCCTCCGGTTCGCGTTCCGTGCCACTCTCCCGTCCATCTCTCATGCCCGTCATTTGCCCTCCCCGTTCTTCCGATGAGCCCGTTCCGGGCTCCCCGGATGGACCGTGCGCCGCGCTAGCCGCCGGTGCGCCTCCGCGGCTCGTTTCCAATGAGGAAACGAGCTTCGCTCCGACAGGCAAACGGCCTCAACTTGGCCCCGGTATTGATGGCTCGCGCCCTTTACCCTTTAGCTGCTGAGAGCTAATCTTAATCTTAGCCCGACCGATCGCTGCCACATGCCGCCAACGTCCAACGTAGGGTAGGTCTCAGCCTCAGCTGTGCCCGCGCATACCCTATCCTCGTCTCCACTTCATGCTAGTGCTATCAATGCAGTGTGTGCCTTTACCATGTACCATGTACCTTTAAGGATGAAGGTTGAGGAAGCACGCTTCTCCTCTCTTCAAACTAGATAGGTTTGTGCAAGTAGCAAGCGCCTACCGGCACCTGACCCCCATCAGTGCTTACATACCTAGAATAAACTCATTCATCACAAGACGCTTAGAATGTGCTCCGCTAGTTGCTTTGAGAAGTCTTGCGAGCTCGGAAACTTGTGGCCTTCGTCGTGCTCCATAACCATTGGGTGCAAGAAGCAGTCCTTCAACCGTTGCCCATACCTAGCGCATGAAGTGGAGGCGTGATCTTTAGCACCTAGACGAGGGCCGAAAAGATGCAATCGGCAATAGTGGCAACCGTGGTAGCTCCATACTAGAGCATGCACCTGTTGAAGGGGTCCCGCTTCCCAAAAACGAGCGTTGCTGGGAAGTTGAGCGGAGCGGCACCAAAGAAACGGCTGATGTAACGCGAATCCCGTGGGGGCATCCCGCAGATGAGAACGACGCGCTTCCACGGCGGTCCTAACCTGCGAACAGAGGCGTTGCGAGCAAATTCGGATCGCGTGCAGCTGCAAGAGTGTCGGATCAGCTGCGCTTCTGAGGGGAGCGTTGTATGGGCTGCACTGAGTAGCGATTGTCCACCGGGCCGAATGTTGCGCTATTGGCCTAGTGAGCTCGGCCTCGGCAAAGAAGCCATGCCGCCAGTCCGGGCTCGCTACGGTGAGACATGGGCGTGCTTTGCTGCAAAAGTCGTACCCCTGTCCCAGTTGTTGGCGCTCCAGTGCGATGGCAGTCGCCAGCGTTGCTACTATGGCACCTTGGCTGAATCCGATGAGGGCATCGAAAGGGCCTGCGTTCACAGCGAGTGGAATCGGTGCCCAAAAGTTGGCTAGGTTGTGCCATGCTGTCATGGTGGCTGGGACCGAGATATTTTAAACGCACCATGTCCCGCCACGTGGGTCTCAAGCTTTGCGATGGCGAGCTCTACGTCGCTGTAGGTAAACTTCACATTGTCGATGTCCTCGAGGAGCCCAATGTATGACATGAATGCTGCAAGTCCGGTGGCCTCCGACTTGGGGCCGTCGTGCTCAACACCGTACCAGCCATAGTATGGCCCGTCACCAAACATGCGGCGCACGACGGGCTCCACATCCGCATCGTTCCACGGCCGCCCACCCTCCAAGAAGTCGAAGCTGGCAGCGGAGCCCATTGTCGACCTGAGGAGTGCCGTCTGATGCTCCATCACCTTCCGGTTCGTGCCACCGCCGTGAAGGCAGAGCACGCGTATGGGCGAATCGTGAGTTCGAGTGGCAAGGCCAGCGGCCCGGTTGGGTCGTGCGACGCCGCCTGACTCAAAGAATCCCACGAGCTCTGCGTCCGTCCAGCCGTTCATCTCCTCGCTCAGCTGGAGGTCGTCCGCCAAGCATTCGCTCTGAATCCGGAGCACCCTCGGGTGCACGACCATAGCGGGCGGGCGGTAGGCAGAAAATGGGCGAAACGGTGCGACGGCAGCCGCCAGCGCCGGCAGCCACGCCCAGCACAGCGAGTAGGGAGTCGTCTCGCCTGTGGGACGGGAGCGACGAGCGGCGCCGCGCCGTCGGCGCCTCCGCCTGCGCGTAGAAAGTACTGAGGAGAACGCTAGAGTAACCTCTCCAAAATTTCGCGCTTTCCCCTTGGCTTCCCGCCCAAGATTCGGTCAATTTTTTTCCTCGAAAACTAACGAGCCAACCCAATTTCTAAAGAAAATCGCGAAACCCTGGCCGGGCCAAAGCGCGCTACGAGGTGCGAGGTGCGCTGAAGGCTGCGCAGATGTGTTCGAGTATTGTAGTAGAACGGCGGACCCTCCTCCTCCAGACAATATTAGACTCTACAGGGAGAGCAAGATGGAGAATGAGCCCCTCCTCCTTTCGTCTAGGAGATCCCCATATCCCCATCATTCTTGACGAGAGAGTGCTAACCTAGTACTCCTAGAGTAAAATAGGAGAGTTCGAGGAAATCCGAAAATACTCTCGCCCGCCGAGAATCATTCTCAGAATAGAATAATGTCCATCCTCAATCCTCAAAGTGGTGGGAAGGTTCCCCAAAAGATCGCGGGGGGAGCGGGAAGCTTTTCACTGGGGAGAGAAGAGAAGACAGGCGGAGAGATCCTCTTTGAAAGGTGAGAAGAGGGGAGAGGATGAGAGAGAGAAGAGAGCTCTCTCATTGTAAAAGGAGTTGAGTGTGAAGAAGGCGGCGAGCAGCGAGCGACCAAGGGGGCGGGGCAGAGAGAGGAAGGGGGCGGCGTAAGCACAGAAGGAAGGGCGAAAGAGAGAGAAGAGAGAGGAAGGAGAGAAAAAACCAAAGGAAAGGATCTAGGAGGGAGAGAGAGGAAAGGGAGAGGAGAGGAGAGAGTGTAGAGGAGAGAGAGTGGAGGAGAGAGTGGAGGAGAGAGAGAGGGCGGGCGAGGGGGCCTCACCGTGTGCAGCCGCGCCCTCCCCCACGATCACGCTGTTTTGGCGAGGTTTTACGGTGGTCGCACGCGCGATGATCACGTCCTCGTCTCGCCGCCGCGCCCGCCCGCTCCTTCTCCCTCTCACCGCCCTCCTTCTCCTCTCTCTGCTCGTCTCGCTCCGCCGCCACTCACCACTCTCACTCGACCTCTCGAGCTTCCTCCCCTTCTCCTCCTCCCCCTCCTCCTCCTCCTCATCCCCGTCGTCGTCGGCGGCGGCGGCCGACGAGAACGAAAGCGCACGAGCCAACGGGACGGCCGCGCAACCGCCGGAGGTCCTCGGCGATGGCAACCTCGACCAGAACGAATTTGCGCAGTTCATGCGCTCAGTGCGGCTTCGCGGAGACCGCCTCTTTGACAAGATCGATCTGGACGGAGACGGGCAGGTTTCATGGAGGGAGGTGATCCGGCTCCCCCAATTTCATCGACCGCCGCCGCCGCCGCCGCCTCTCGCCAATGGCACGCGCGCCCGCCTGATGGACTGGAACATGGCGTTCATCTCCGTTGACACCCACACGGAGGTGCCTGTCTCAGTCAATGTGGGCGACACTGCGCAGAAGCAGGCTCTGGACACCACAAAGGATATAGTCGAAATGTCTCTCCGCACGGCCTCGCCACCATCAATCTGGCGTAGCGCCCTCCCGCCCTGTCCTCCGCCTCATGTGCCACCGAGTCCACCCATCAAGCGTTTGCCCATCTGCAACAACGAATGCACCCGATACCTCCAGCACCTCAACATGGTGGGCGTCACCGATTATGCCGGTACCGGGCAGTGCGATGATGGCGGTGAAGGCTCTGACTGGGGAGCGTGTAGCTATGGCACGGACTGCGACGACTGTGGCCCGAGGCCACCGCTTGCTCAAGATGCCGATGAGGACGCAGCAGATCCCTCCGCAAGGCGCAACGATCCTACACATGACGGCCTATTCGCGCAGGGCTTTCATCCCGGAATCAACTGCAATCCGATTGGATTTGGACCGGACGGGCATCCGCCCCAGATGGGACGCTACGGAGGTGGCAGTGGTGCCCCGGGAAGCTACAGTTATACCTCTACCAACTATGGTGGCCATATGGGCGGAGGAGGCATGCCCGGCACATACTACGGATCTCAAAGTTACAGTAAAGGCTATGGTGGGAGCTATGGTGGGAGAGGGTTAGCGGGAGGGCAAGGCGGGGATCCCCAGGGCAGCGGTCATGAGCCCGTCACCGGTAACGACTGGTACGACGGCATGGTGTATGGTGGAGCGGGCGCGTATGACGCGGGCGGCCGCCAGGGAGTGCACCCCGATCTCAACCAAGGTATGGCGACTAAGATTGTCGGTGCGTCAGCTTCCACGCTATCGACCCTATCGTCTGCCTTTGGCATCAAAGACCTCATCACCCCGCCGCCGCCACCACCACCATCAGCCTTGGCTGCATTTTTTGCCGCCCAGGCCGCCAAGGTGGATGCAGGTCTTGAAGCGCATGGAATGGGCACATTGTTCACTGCCCCGCCTCCACCACCCCCGGATGTCCTGCACTCAATCTTGTTCCATTGAGCCGCCCACGACCTTCTGATTGAATCTTGCCTGGAACCACTTGTCTTCTTATGCGTTTTGTGCTGTTTGCATTGCTTGCTGGTGCTGGTACAAAAGGGCTCGTAATCTTTATGTCTGCCTACGTGTCGGATCATGCATGGGCGCCTCTCCTCCCTGGTCTTGAAGCGCGGCATCAATTTTTGCCAATTTGCTCGAATCCATCTCCTTTTCACCTGTGCGACTAGCCGGCCAAGACGGTGCTTGAATTTATGCGCACTAGCGTGAAAATCAAGCCACAGGCAGCTGAACACCGGGTGCCTTTTTGTGAAGAATCGCAATGCAGCCTCGGTGCCCTTTAGCTTGAACTTGCTGTGATGATGCAAAGCTAGCCTGCAACCAGCGAGCATCGAATTGTGCGTGTTTTGTGGCGGTTGCGTGTTTGGAAATCAAGCCACGGGCAGCTGAAGTAGAAACCATAGCCCCCCCCGGCTGGCTGAAAACCTTATACTTCTCTAGGTAAGCGTAGGCGAGAAGCGTTCATTTTCATACGCGCGTGTGCGGTCCCACGCCTTCATGCATTCATACAATTAGTGATCAGGTGCCGCGCTTCATGAAAACCTTCTTCCCTTGAGCATGCGCACGGACTGATCCCGACCGGGGATTACCCTCCTCGGGGTGAGACGCCATTACTAATGGCCATGTAGTGTCGTTCTCAAATCTCACCCCACCCCACAGGCAAGATGGGGCGACGGCTTTAACTCCAACAAAAGGCTCGAATACCCGCTAGCCGACGAATACTCGCTAGACGCAAGACGGCAACACGCCCGCTGGATGAAAACAGGGGTGGAACACTTAACGAGAGCCTTCCAAGGAACGGCAAACACAAACGCCGACGCCTCACGCCTCACGGGGCCCGACAACTGGGGAAAACGGCTCCCGATCCCCGAAGATATGTACGTGGGCACACACGGCGAAACTGTACACCTCTCCGATGACCGATGACCGATGGTGACGGCGCGGGATACGCACCTCCATTTTAAGCATATCACCCACAGACGACGGCCCTAGGCACATACAACCGATAGCTTGCATATTGGAGATAAATGAAAAAAAATCTTCTTAAAAATTCCCGCTACATGCGCGGCGTGAAATAAATTAAATTTCCAACTGGGAAGATGCGCACCTGCACTGAGCCGCTGGCCGATGCCGCACGCCGACGCAGGTGAAGACGCAGGTGAAGATGTCCCTGCAGGCCCTGCAGAGACCCTGGCAGAGCCCGGGGACGGGCGGGCGGGTCATCTGAGCGCCCCGGCTTGCATTAATGGTCATGTCTCGAGAGTCTTGTTGACGGCGAGAGCGGAATCGACGATATAACGAGTAGGGCCCGTAGCGGATTGACGGCAAACGATAAGATCGCGAACATATAGGCAGTGACGGGGGTAGAGGCTCGGCGGCGTGTCGGAGACAAGCCTCGCCGGTACCTCCCTGGTCACAGAAGCGACAACAGCAGGAAGGCTGAGAGCAGGCGTGAAGCCCGAGGGAACGAAAGCGGCGTGCCGCTGCTTATGGTCGGCAATGACCTCAGCAACTGAGCGGCGAGCGGGGCGGTCGAGCGGAGGCAGCGGCGGGTGCAAGTCCGGCAAGGCACCCAAGCCTAGGCGAGATGGCGGCGTCGGAAGCAGAGCAAGGCGTTCCTGGCCTGACCAGGTTAGACGCAAGGCGGCATGCCAACCCTCTGGAGTAAGCGTGTCCGGAAAGGAAACGGAGGCACACGTCTCCAAGAGAGGAGGCATCGGCACAAACGGCGACGAGGACGAGGGAGAGGGAGAGGGAGTAAGGATCGGCAACGGCTCCTCCTCCACCGCGGGCGAATGAAGGCGGACCTCTGCGTCGAGAGCCGACGCTAGCGACGGAGACAACGGCAGCCAGGCATACGAGATCGAGCCGTGCGCACCGCGCACCGCCGTCCATACACGCCAGCGGTTGCGGACCTTACGAATCATCCGAGCGGGACGAACGGGTAACAACGACGAGCGGGGCGACCCTAGCCACGGCCGCCACTCCCTATCAATCGCGGCGACACTCGAAACATTCGAAGGCCCGAGCCGCCATCACCTGGTATTCGAGTGGGGCATTAGCGGATTCGGAGTAGGCTTTGCCGTGGCGCCCATAGTGACGTAGCCATTGTTCAAGAATGTCCGGCTCATCAGACAGGGCTGGGTCCGCGGGAGGAGCGGCGTGGCGCTTAGCGTGACGGCGACTCTCCCGGCTACCCCGTTGGCCTGACTTGGATTTAGAGGCGTGGGGGCGGAGAGATCGGCGAGGATTAGAATGCAAACCTTCGGGGGCCATCATAGACGGCCGTCCCTCTTTAGTATGATAACCTTTGCCCGCAGTGGTATAGTGGCCACCCTTGGCGCGGCGAGGCCTGCGGCGAGAGTCCGTAGACTCGGATGACCAATCGGACTCCGAGTCGCTGGTCGGTGAAGAGTTGGATGAACGCGGGCTAGAAACCGGGGACGATGACGAGGAGGACGAAGAAGTAGAGGGACTGTAGCGGCGGCGGCGGCGGTCCTTCTTCTTATCCTTATGAGGCTTTTTAGATTTCGATGAGGAACGAGGGAGCGGCGGTGGCGGAGGCAAAACAACTTCGCCGCCATCATCGGATGGAGGTGGAGGCGGGCTGGCTTCCTGGACTGGAGCAAGAGGGAGTCGGCCCCGTTCGATCGCGCTGGTGACCGCGGCGAGCTGCTGTGAGAATTGTGCGGCCATAGCCTGCATGAGCTCGATGTAGCGCAGCTCGACGGGGTTGAGCCCCGGTGAAGCCGAAGAAGTTGGCGGCGGGACCGTAGCAGACGGTGGAGAAGGAGAGAGATGAAGAAGGGAGTCGGGCAGCAGGCCCGGGGCCTCTCCACAACGAGACGGCTGGCTTGGCGCGACCGAGGCGACCGAGAGGCGTTCGAGCGAGGGATGGTAGGGCTCATAGGCGGCCTCCGAGTCCGATGGCAGGGGTGGCGGTGCCTCGAGGCATGCGCGGGACGAGTGGAGGGACCCCCCCAGAGGATTATCCTCATCCTGGAAAGACTCGGGCTTGGACCCGTCTCCGACGGACTCCGGCGGTGAAGGCGGAGATGATGGCGGAGGCACCGCAGAGAGATCAGGAGGAGAGGCGAGGGAGGGCATCACCTCCCCCTGTGAAGGTGGTGGTGGATGACCGTCCGGAGAGGAGAAAGGGGGCAGGGTAGGCATGATGCCCGACTCTGCAGAGGTGGGGGTAACCCCCATTGAGACGTCCAGCGCGGGACGCACCGGATAGGATTCTACACCTGACGAATTGGGATGGCCCACAAGGCCTGAGGGCAATGAGGAAGGGGCGGAGCCGGCGGCAGGCGCGGCGAGGGAGACCACTTCGGAGGTGCTGACGGGCTGAAGCCCGTCAGCAGAGGAAGGCGGGCAGGCGGGCTTGAGCGAGGGCGAGGACGGCGGCGAAAGCGACATGGAACGAGCGGCGAGAGGCGAGGGCGAGTGAGAGGAGGGCTGTGATGGCAGGGGCTGGCGAGGCGAGGCGAGTTTGTTGGGTACGAGTGTTACGAGAGCGAGAGCGACGAGAGCGAGAGCGACGACGGATGACGACTGACGACAGGCCGACGGACAACGACACCCAGGAAAACACCCCGACTCTCGCCCCACGACTTTCTCACATAACTCGACTGAAATCAAACCCAAACACTCCGATCAGACAACGACGGACGACGATCAAAGGGCGATCTGTCGGCGATCTTGTCTGGAACGGGAATCGCACCATAACGGAAACGAGGGGCACTCCTGCCGCATAGGATTCCAAGAGACTTTCCGAATATGACGAGAGAAGTGCGATATGCTTAAGGGGGAGGTACGAAGAGATCGCAAATTAAACCTGATTGCCCCCAGAAGCAGATAAAGAACCGCAGGGGAGATAGCAAATTAAACCTATCTGCGAGGCGCCTGGGAGGAAGAGAGGTGGGGAAACTTCCCTTCTCTTTCGAGAGAAAGAGAGAGAGCGCTCCACAACCCCCGATCCCATGCATCCAAGCGAAGCTTTTGACCGAGAACGAGAACGAGAGAATTATAACGATAAATACCGAACGACGAAGAGAAGAGCGAAGCCTAACGAGTGTCGATTCGCGAATGCGACAGTCAGGCGGGCCTGTGGGGAGAGGAATGGGTCAGCATGGCTGTGTGCTCCTGGCAAGCCATCAGGCGTGCCAGAAGAGTGGGTGGATCCTCCCCCATGGCAGGGGAGGAGTGGAGAGAGAGGGGGGCTCGTGCCCCCCATGGGCGAACTAAGTATAAACTTAGTTGATGAAGATGAAGATGAAGCCTTGCTTTTCGAAAACGAAAACTTTTCGAACGCCTTAGCCAGCGAGTTCATGGTGATGGCGTCTTTCATCTCGAATTTGAAGTTGCGTACTACGAGGTGCGCTGATACGTCCTTGAACTCGCTGGCTAGCGCTTTTGACGATGAGCGGGTGGGAGCGAGGCGCGCTCCATCTCCCTATCGTTTGTAACGATAGTTGTGAGGAGAGGGAATTCAAGAGCTAGCGAACAATCGTCATAAGATTAGTGGTGCAACAGAGGTGAAGATCGCAGGCGTGAGAATAGTGTGTCCAAGGCAGCGTGTGTGGCGAGAATATCAAAGAGTTTCATTAATATATTTAGTGGCCGCTTCATTATAAGCGGGGTTGACCACGTACTACACTTGCGTCGTGGACTTAGCTCGAGGGTTACAACTCCCCGATTAGCATGCCACCAGACACCAACACGCGGTTCCACATCCAATTCAGGCACTGCCAGCCTTCTTGCGAATCTCATTCATGTCAAGGTCGCCACGGTCGGTGGCCTGATACTCCTCTGCAATGCCTGTGAGCGCCTTCTTCAAGGCGTCTTTCGAGGAGGCGTAGAGCATCTTCGGCTTCACACTAGCATTGTCATCCGACCTGGAATGAGGTCACGTGGGGTCCATGAGGGCGTGTCTGGAAGCTGGACAGCACGTTGCTAAGCGCATCAGGTGCGGTCTGTGGGCACTCACCAGCAAACAAAGATAAGCTTGTTGGTCTCCGCTCCCGACTTTGTGGTGATTGGCACGTCAAGGATACCGTAGCGGCAGTCGTTGTCAGGCAGCTTGGAGCAGAACTCCTCGAAGGACGCACCCTTGTCACCAAGGCAGTCAAGGATGATGTTGGTCTTGTCATCGGATATCTTGTAGATGATGTACTGACACGGGGGGACATGAAGCCAATTGAATGTGCTGTGGCGGCGAGGCTTCGAAGAACCAAACCGGGGGAGGCTGACAGCCGGACCTAGAAAAGTGTCCCGAGAGGCTACTGAGACCACGAGTCTCGGCACCTCCATCAATAATCTATCCCAAGAATAGGTCCAGATTGTCTACAGGATAGGGCACATGCACACCTGGTACTTGCTGCGCAGCTTCATCTCCTCGAAGGGCTCAAGGAGCTTGGTGTCGAATGCAACGCCGGACGCCTAACGCAGAGGGCGGATGACAAAGCGCATGAGCAAATGAAGAGGCAGCAGAAAGGCAGCTGAGCGCCTCCGTGTGCCTTGGGTGCACTGCGACCGGCGCAAGGGGGGGAGCTGGGGCTTTGGCGGCCGAGTGCTTGGGGGGTGAGGCGGTGGGGCCGCGCCTGAGTGCGCGCGTGTGCGTGGGCGCCGGCAACAGCTGATGTCGCCCACGCGCGCCCAGCGGCGGGGGAGACGGGGGAGCGGGGACCGCCGGGGGTGGGGTGGGGGGGGAAGAAGAGGGGGGAGGGAGCGCCGCACCATGGTCTGTCTGTCTGAGTGGATCGGCAGAGAGGGGGGAGGGGGAGAGGCGGGGGGGGAGGGGGGGGGGGGGGGGGAGGGGGTTGGCGCCGTAGGCGCGCGCGCCGTAAGAGAAAAAACGGGAAGAGGGAGAAAGAGAGAGAGATCCGGCGGGGGTAGGATGTTGGGAGGGAAGGAGAGAGAGGAGGGGCGGAATAAAGAGAGAGGAAGAGGGAGAAAGGAGGAAGTAGGGATAAGATCAGAGAAGGGAGGAGGAAGAGAGAGTGAGGAGAGGGAGAGCAACAGGGAGAGAGAGTGTCCTCGGGTGGAGAGGGGGGGAGCGAGAAGAGAGAAGGGGAGAGAGAGAGAGAAAGAGAGGGAAAGAGAGAGAAAGAGAGAGAGTGAGAGAGCCGGGCCGTGTCGGAGAGAAACTTCCCCCATCACACATTATAGTGGAGAGGAAATGGGAGAAGAGAGGAGAGAGAGGGGTGGGAGGGGGAGGGGGGGGGAATATATCAAAAGCATGATGGGTGCCGCCGCCGCAGGCGCGCGCGCGCTCGGCTTCTTCGCGCGCAGAGAGAGAGAGAGAGAGAGAGAGAGAGAGAGAGAGAGGGAGAGAGGGAGAGAGAGAGAGAGAGAGAGGAGGGGAAAATTCAGAGGGAGCAGAGAGTCCTAGCTTTTCTTTTGATGGCGACCGCGTTCTCTCCTCTCCTCATCGCGATATCTCTCTTCTTGCTCGCTCTCTCTCTCGTTCGCCTGCTTGGCCCCCTCTCGCCCCACCTCCTTGTGAGAGTTCTAACAGGTTGTACCCAAATTCTTCAAGTGAATCTCCGAAATGTCGTGAGAGGGGAGAGAGAGAGAGAGGGAGGGAGGGGAGAGAGAGAGAGAGGGAGGGAGGGGAGAGAGAGAGAGGGGAGGGAGAGAGAGGGGGGGAGAGAGAGGGCGGGGGAGAGAGAGGGCGGGGGGGGAGAGGGGAGAAGCAAGAGTAGTGGCGCGGGGATGCGGCCAACAGATTTCCACAGAGCGGTTACAATAACAGAATGACAAGGAAACACCAAGTCCCCAATATCTTATATTATGGTACTCTAGTAGTTAGTGCCTGTTCCTCAGACATCGGAAAGGGGGCGGCGAGGGGCGGGGGGGGGGGGGGCGGAGGGGGAGAACGGATGCGTATGTACAAAAAAAGTACGCGAGGGGGGGGCGCGGGCGGGCGGGCAGCGGAGCTCCTAGAGTTCGAGCTCGAACCTGCCACCCTAGATGTTAAACACGGTGGGTCAGGTCTAGAAACACACCAAAAACAGCTGTTTTTGGCTTTTTTGGAGACACGGTGAAACACAGTACCGAAAACAGCGGGTCATATATATATAGTGTATTATGCATATATATTTATATCCATCTCCCGTAGGCTCACAGCTCACAGCTACCGGTAGTTCCTGTTCCTGTGGGAGTGTAATTGTAATTGTAACTGTCAAGCATGATTGTGATTGATGATTGATTGTCTTGCATCCAACTACCAACTAGGTGGTAGGTGGTAGGTGGTGGTGGTAGCTAGTGGTGTAGTGGTGCAGTTGGGAGGCCAGGCAATCAGGTGGCGGGATTGATTATGATATGGCTATGGCCTCGCTCGCACGCTCACTAACCGCGCGCGCGCAGCGCGCAACCCTCTGTTCCGGACATGGGGGTCTCCTAGAAACACGGTGAAAAACACTGTTTTTGACTTCCGTAGAAACACACTGTTCTTGTGTTTAACATCTAGGCCTGCCACACAACACACAACACCAGACTAACTTTATCGTCAGTTGCCATGGAGCGCGCCGCCGCTCCCCTCCTCTCCTTCGGGTCCCCCGCCGAGGGCGGCCCCCCAGCCCCCATGGAGCAGTCGCTGTCGAAGCGACCGCGCCCACCATCAGAGGCCGAGCAGGTGCGCGCGACCCCCGTCGCGCCACACGGCCCGCGGCTCCGGCCGCGCCACGCACAGCGGCCATGCTGGCCCCCCCCATGGGGGGCAGCTGTCTGCAGACTTCAGCAGAACAGGAACAGGCCCACAGAGCCACTCCTCCAATGGGCATGCCTTATGGCAGAGGCCCCTCCCGCCCTAGCGACGGCCGTGCTGCCAAGGCAGCGCGGCCCGAGACCAGGTGGCCCTTATGGGCACCAACACTTGACAAGACATCTCAAAATCACGTACATCACAAGGCTCTGGGGCACCAGATCAGACCACAAGCAACACCTACACCCACTGTCCCACCCCACAGCTCCTCCCCATACGCACCTCGACGGCCTCCCTCCACGCCACGTCTGACCCTCGCCCCACTCGCCCTTGACACACAGGACCCAGATCAAGAAGACAACAAACAAATGCCTGACTCAGACGCCAACTTCGAACTTTCTTTCCATCAAGATGTGGGGACCTCGTACTCAACGACACGGCGGTTTATGCCGCCATTGTTGAACTACTCCTAGAGCTCGAGGGCGTAGACCCTGAGCCAGACTTCTGGGCCCGCTCAAACAGGGGGCCATGGCACATCGCGGTTAATGAAGATTGCGCACAACAATTCCAGGCAAAATATGTGGTGAGCAAACTAACATCCGCATCCAAGGCACAGACATAGCTGTACGCACTAAAATTGACTCGATCGAAGACAAGATCAACAAAAAAGGCACTTCAAACCGCAAGGCCCTATACGACGCGCTCCAAGACGTAGCGGCACACTTAGTCGTCGAAGCAGAAGGCCTAGCACAGGCATCTAAAATCACCCTGAGCACTATCGTCAAGGCGATCGAAAGCAACGGCTTCACATTCCTCAAAGGCAACCGCGAGCGCATGAAGCTCGAAGGAGAATCCGGAACCTTCGTGTCCAAGGTGGCCCACTCAGCCCGCTGGCACCTCTACATCTCGGCGACGCAAGGGACCTTTCTAAACGGGAACTTTCCGCGCAAGCTGCTACTATCGATCGACGGCAAGACAGTCCCCATCAACTACGCCGTTCGGGCGTGCAAGCCCCTGCAAATGCCCCCCGCCTTGCAATCGCCGCACAAGCTCGCGGTTCACGGCTCACTCAAAGGCTCCTCCCGCCATCAGATATCACTGATGCCATCAGGCGGCTCCCCCCGTACACTACTAGGGGGGGACGAGGGACGATAGGGGTGAAGGGCTTAGATATGGCCCGGTGGCCCGCGCCCCCCCCCGGTGATCTTCCCCCCCCTTCCTCCTGTGTCTCCGAGTGGGCGGCCGACTCTGTACGTCCCGACTGATCCTGTAACTGTAAACAGGAGCGGGACTTACCACAATTTAATTCCAATTTTTCGGTGGGCGGAGCTCCCCTTCTCTGCGCGCTCTCTCCCCTCTCCTGCGGCACGCGCGATGGCGCGCCTGCGCGCCTGCGGTAGGCCTCCAGCTGCCCTCTGGCGACCCCTGCGGAGGCTCCTGGAGGCGAGCTCAGGGGGCAGGGGAGGCTAGGGCCCCTGCGAAGGCTCCTGGAGGCGAGCTCAGGGGGCAGAGGAGGCTGGGGTTGGGCCCTAGCCTCCCCTGCCTCTCCCTCGCTGGCGCTCCTGGGCTTCTGGGGCCCCCACGCTGCACCTATCTGCCTGTCGACTGTCGACCAGGGGGGGAGGGGGGGTTGGGGTTGGAGCGTTGGAGCGATGGGCTAGCCACGAGGGGCCAGGACGAGCGAACCAGGCGTGCCTGTCGGTGGTCAGTGGGAGAGTGGGCCAGCAAGGCAGTGGGCTCCTGGCAAGCTATCAGGCATGCCAGGAGGATGGGTGGTTCCTCCCCCATGGCAGGGGAGGAGTGGAGAGGGGGGGGGGCTCGTGCCCCCTTCGGGCGAACCAAGTATCAACTTAGTTGTGCGTGACGAGTGACGAGAGGCAGACGTCGGGTCGAATACTTGCCCACTCAGCACCCCACGCGCGCCGCGGCGCGCGCCGCGCGCCGCGGCCCCAAATTTCGATAATTTATTTCGCTCAAAAATGTTGGTTTCTATGTGGCCCCCAAACTTAAAATCGAGTTTCTCGAAAAACTCCGGACTCTGGACTTTGGCCGGGGCCAAAACGTGAGCAAGGGCAAGGGGCGGCGGCGCTCATGGCCATGTGCAGGCCTCAACACCGGAGTATATTTCATATTTCCCATCAGCCGACGCGAGAAAGGACGGACCCAAAATGTTGAAATTGCCGCGTGTTTTGTTGTTAACTGCTTCTCCCTATTCCTCTGCTATCTGCTACTGCTACATATCTCATATCTCATATCTATGAACCGCAACCTCTCATCCCTAAATGGCTTCTCTTTCTGTGAAGGAGACAAGAAGCACTCTTTCTCTGGCGGTGTTTTCATTTTTTTCGGGAAACGTTAGGCTAAACTGTTTAAAGAGAGGAGTGCCACGAGATCAAGAGGGCGAAGTGGGAGAGGGCGTTCGCGCACGTGCCAGTCGCCGACCACATGCCCGACGTGGTGGACACGGCAGCTGGCTGCGTGGGTGCAACATTTGGCACGCTCGGTGGCCTCCCATTCGACGTTGCAAAGGCGCGACTGCAGGCGAGTGGCGGCGAGCAGCTGTACAGTGGGCTCGTGGACTGTCTGCTGAAGACTGCACGGAGTGAGGGGCCCTTTGCACTCTACAGAGGCCTGTTGCCCGCCCTATCATCGGCGCTCGCCGAGAATTCGGTCGGAATCACAGTACAGCGCTCACTTAGACGCTCATTCGGCGTTGATGAAGAAGGCAGACCCTCGATGAGCACAGAGGTTGCGCTTGGAGGCGCAACGGGCATCTTCACCTCAGTGGCCATCTGCCCCTTCGAGGTGCTAAAGGTCAGGCTACAGCTCGAGCATAGCACTGGCACTGCCACCTCCTCGGGCTTAGGACATGTTTTCCGATCGCTCATCGCCACCGAGGGACTAGGAGGTCTGTTCCGCGGCATTGTCCCGTTGATCGGGAGGGATGTGCCTTTCAATGCGTTGTTCTATGGGTCATACGAGACATTGTGTACGACGTTCATGCGTTTGCGAGGGTTGACCACAAAAGAGCAGTTGGGGACGGGCTGGGTTTTTCTCTCGGGCGGTCTGGCCGGATGCATCGGCTGGTCCGTCGTTATTCCGCTGGACGTGGTGAAGACGCGCCTGCAATCTGGGCAGTCGAATAGCGCGCCAGTGGCATTGATGCGAAACATCGCTGCCACCGAGGGAACCGCCGGGCTCTTCCGTGGCTGGACTGCGGCTGTTGTTCGTGCATTTCCCACCAACGCATGCCTTTTCCTAGGTGTCGAGCTCACTACGCGTTTGTTGCGATCATCGAGCTAGACGGACCACAAGTGAGGAAGGTGGTATTTTCATACAAGTCTTGAACGTGTAGCAACACCATCGCAGCTCGAGCAGCGATATCCTGCGCCAAGGCGGTGTTCATAAAGTCCACTCGGAGGCATATTGTGTGCCCAGGACCGGTTGAATAGAGGAAGCAACTCTTGTGGTAGGTGAAATAATTGTCACCTTCCATCACACATCACATGCACCGGTCGAGGCGCGTGGTGCCACGAACCCCCTCTTCTCTCCACTCCCACTCCCTTGACTGATGGGGGGAAGGAACCTCCCACCCACCTGCCATACCACGTGGCATGCTGGTATGGGTCTAAACGAACCTTACGGCTTACGGCCGTAACAACTTACGGGGTTGCTCCACCAATGCCACCGCAAGCATCCAAGATGTGCTGCCCGCATACTATCTATGAGTTTCTTCCTCATACTACCGCATCTTTATTACAAAGGAGGTGTCATAGATTATGTCAAGCATTGCCTTTATCTCACTTACTGCCGCCACTGTATCTAACGGTCGGCATCAAGCGTGTCCGCGATACGTAGGCTTGCATACGATTTGTGAGGCCTCACTGTGATGGGCGTCTTGCGTCCGAGGGTGCCGACGTCGACACGAGAAGTATCAACAGCAACCCCGCACTGCAAGTGAGGGCGCCCGCGAGCACACCTAGAATGACAGTGGAAAAGTCCAGCCTAGTGGAGAATAGCCGCGCTACCGCGGTGAGCAGCTTCCAGCTTCCAATATCGCCTCCACCCACACTTTGCCAACTGCTACCAAGTTTTGGTTGGGCATCTCGTTCATCGCCCCTGTGTGACGAACCTTTGGCTCCGGCAGGGTCCAAATGCGTGTCGATGAAGTCGACAAAGCTTTCATACGTACGCGGGCCCTTGTGTGTTGCCACTCGCCTGCCATCCTTAAAGAGAATGATGGTCGGGTACCCATCGATGTCATAGCGCTTCAGCAAAGCGGTCTCCGCTGTGCCGTCCACCTGTGCTACTGTTAGCTGAGAGGTGACGCGACCGTCGTCCGGACCGTTGTACCTCACGGCGACACGCTCGTATGCCGGCGCCATTCGCTTGCAATGACCGCACCACGGCGCATAGAATTTGACGAGCCACATGCCATGTTCTGTGCGTGCCCACGTCTGCGAGCGCAGCTGCACTACCTTGGACATGGAGGGGGCGCTGTCAGGCTCGGCAGCTATGCGCGTGGCAGCGACACTCACGAGTAGCAGCACCATCCACACGGCCATTCGGTCGAGAACGTGATCGAGTGAGGGATAGGGAGAGGGACGACAAGAGATAGTAGTAGTCGAGGGGAGCGCCAGCTGGCCACGGCCGCCAAGAGATGAGAGGGAGGAAGAAGAAGGAGAAAGGGAACAAGAAGAAGATGGAGGGGGTGGTACGGTAGCCTCACTACTTGCGGTGTTACATTACGCGCCTTCACTTACTTTACTCCTACTCTACAGTACTTCTTTTCCCTTTATTCGCACTGCAAGGGCCTCTATCCGGGTAGCCTTTTCTTTCACACGAAGGGGGGGAGAGGGGCAAGGCGGCAGAGAGAGATACTTGATACTACCCTCCTGATCTTCTGATGTTCACAGTGGCCGTCGAAACGCGCGGTGGTTGCGGCTGCTGAGAAGACAGAGAAGAGAGGACCAAAATGTCCTGCTGTCTGCCCAGCTCGGGAGTGCCATCGGGACTGAGGTTCGTGAACAGCGCGAACACCGCACGTGGCGACTCGTCCATCCCGTCCTCTCGGCGCGTTTACTTTGCAATCTTCTTTCCGGAGTCGGAGGATGCGCAGCCGGCATACTTCTTCTTCGATCGAACCAAGCCGACGGTCTGTGTGGTAGAGCAGGCAACGCGCTACGCCGGCCTTCAGATGGACCGCGGCAGATTGGCTGGATCGCCTGAGAAACTGAACCTTTTCACCATCGAGGGCGAGGTGCTTCGCACAGACCTGGAGATTGACGCACATCTCGGCGGCGCGCTGCATCCATCATCAGTGCTTCTTCTCGAAAAGGGCAACCGTGTCAGCGAGTCACGGCTCGAGACTATCCGACAAGCTGCTGCTTTGCAAACGTCTGGCAGTGTGTGCGTACTTCTCTGAATACTGCAGGCAACACTTTCACTTCTATTGCCTCTAGATCAACGACTATGAAGGACGGACTCTTGCACATGGGTCACGTAGCCTACGCATGGGCGCTGAGGGAGCACTAGCATTGAGTGTGCATTCAACTCAAAGGCACTGTCTGCAATTCTACGGTCGTCCATGCATTGCACCATGGATAGCAGTTGTGCCTAAGGTGCCACAATCTAGACTGCAGATCGTTCGTGGTAGTCTTACCGGTATAAGTATTTTTGTCCTTATGGCTTTTGGCGATCGCATGATTGATAGATGGAGTGGGCCTGAAAATTTCGTTTGCCAGTATTACTCACACCACTCTTCTCCTCCTTCTCCCCTTTCCCCCCTTCTCCACCTTCTCTGTGCGATCCCCCTGTTCTTTACGATGACAAAATTTACGTCTTACGTCCCCGGCTCCCCGGCCCGTGCAGTTCGCAGTTCTTCAAGCTCCAAGTCATTGTTTTCTTCAGTGCATTCCCCCTCCCTCCCTTCTTTCCCGCCCTGTGTTTGTTTCCTTGTACGTCGCACGCCGTTCGCCACTCCGACGAGCCCCTATCCTGTCCCTTGTTTCCGTGGACCGTCCGGCGTCTAGCGTCGGCGTCCGGGCGCGCCCCCACCGCCCACACGAATTAATTGTTAATTGAGCGTGTTGTGGTCCAAGATCCAAGAGGACACACAAAACCCTGTATGCACCTGCTTTCAGGTGAGCCCTACGGCCTCGAAGGGGCTGAAATACCGACGGAGGACAGGGCTGCTGGGAATTGAGTTGATACTGTTGCTGAATCGCAGCGCTACTTTTAGCAGGTATTACTGCTATGAATACAAATACTACTATACTCCTATGGTACTCTACACAGAGAGATGAGTCCTGGCTGCCTGTGTGTGTCGATGGAAAAGCGATCCATCGCAGGAAAAGCGATCGCCTCGCTGACCTCCTGCGCCTTTCTTTCTCTCGCCCTCTCTCCCTCTCTCCTGGCTCCTCCTCTCTTCTTCTTCTCTTGCTCGCTCCCATTTGCTCGCTCCGCTCGTTGTCTCCTTGTCTGTCGCTGGTCAGTCGTGCTTCTCGTAGACGCACACACTCCTCTCCTCTGCTGCTGGCGCTCAGCTGTCGTTCTCTGTCCTGTTGGCTTCCATCTCATTTCCTCCTCTCCCTCCTGGCCCTTTCTCCTGGCCCACGCAATGGGCGATAACTTCTTTAGCTTCACTGTCGCTGAAGACATGCGCCCGGGCGACGTTTTGCGCGCACGCACGCCCACGGGGGTCCTGCTGGAGGTCAAGGTGCCTGAGGGGGCCAAGCTCGGAGACATTGTGCAATTTGCGCTCCCGCTCCACACAGAGGAGCCGGATGTCGTAGCTACACCACGAAGCGCCGGGCAAGTCGCCATACAAGCAAAGTTCAAGTCCGATGTTCCAGTCAACGTGCGGGATATCGGCGAGTATGGGATCACAAATGCCAGGCCAAAGCGAATGTTTTGTGTAAAGCTGCCCTCGCGGACTGAAGCGGGCCAGTCTGTGCTTGTGGATCTGCCCCGGGGCGAGCGCGTGACGGTCACGGTGCCGTCTAGGGCGAAGCCTGGCCGAGAACTCAGCTTTTGCATCGGAGACACCCCTCTACCTAAAACGCTGATCGATGTGCGAATCAAGTGAGTACAGAGCACACACAGGTTGGCTTGGCAGATGATTGTCAAAGCACATATTTAGGCCTCATTTTTTACATCGCCGTGGATTGTTTGTCAATTTATGCCAACGTTTGATGCTTCCGTGCATTCACCTTCTCACACATCTCCATCCTCGGTGTAGGGGCTTCTTAAAGAAGCGTAGCTCCAATAAAGGCCTCCAAAAGTGGCAAATCCGATGGTTTGAGTTGACGATCCACCGCCTTGCATATTGGGAGGTGGCAGCTGACGGCGCGGTAGATGCGCGCGGCAGCTTTGCTTTGCGCGAAATAGTCGATGTGCTTCCGCATCATCGCAACGTGCTCCGATTTCATCTGAAACTGCGGTCCGGGCGCGTAGTGTGGCTCTGCGCGCCATCTACGGGAGACCGGGAGGTGTGGCTATCTAGCCTCCGTGATGCTTTGCGCGATGCGGCTCTCTCACGCCCATCTCCTGAAGCAGCCCTTAAGGACATCGCCGCCAAGTATGTGTACCCCGAGCAAGACGTCTTTTCGCAGCTGTCTTCAGCAAGTGTCAGCCCTCACAGCGAGTGCAGATCACGTAATATGAGCAAGCTCGGCAACCTGTACAACCTCCAAACTCAAGCTAATAGCAAGGTCAATGCAGGGGAGGCATGCCAGGAGGTGGCCGAGCCCAACGCTTCATGCGAGTTGTCGCGTGAGTGTGAGAGCTTGGATTTAATTTTCAGTTCTACAAGGCTCTCCTCCGATTCGACTCCGTGTGACTCACTCTTAAGGCGGAGCCCTTCTTTCGCAGAACGCGAACCCCACCAAGTTGGGGGAGAAGAAGAGGAGGGTGCAGATGGAGACGACGGCGAGGAGGGAAGCACGGTTGGATCATCATATAGCCTGAGTAAGAGCGACTCGTCAACCTCCTCCTTCTCAGCCATGCGTACGTCGCTCTCCAGTCCCAATTGCTCATTCAATTCAGCTTCAGCCATGCCCGATGAAACTGAGCCGATGGCGCACGTGGGCCATGCGAGCAATGTAGAGATTGACATGGGCGAGGCCTTGCTTTCACCACGTTCACGGGAAGTCCAACTCCAAGCATTAGAGGTTGCTGCGTACATGTCTCGTATCGAGCGGAGCCGAAAGACCGTCTCCGGCTCCAGCTGTCGTGAAATAAATGTGGCTGCAGCTGCGTAGCTCGCATTGAGAGTTCCTTCGAAATGTAGTCGTAACCCCTTCGTCAGCTTCATTTTGCGGCACCTTGAGTACCCTGCAGCAAGGAGTTGTAATACCTCTTGGAGTGAAGACTCTGCAATTGACAGTTCGACGCTCGCCTATGAGCGTATGCGACACAGCGCACATGAGGTAGAGGTAGGGCGCGGGCGATGGGCGCCGTCTACCACATGGCACATGGTACAGAGGTTTGAAGTCATTTTGTCGATACTTTTTTGGGGTTGTCGGTCCATGTCAGCTTGGGCTCTTCTGGAGGAGTCTGTAGAGTTTCCATGGATAGCTGCCTTATGCAGATTTGTGGATGTATCTATCATGCAAATTATGACGTGTAGTCTGCTTCTACTTGAGAATTGGATATTGTCAAACAACGGATCCTGTAGAAGTCAATGAGAAGCAGCTGTATTTTCCCAGGGCCGCTGTTGCGCACGCTGCGGGCGCGGCCGTCGTAGATTATCAAGAAGTAGATTATCAAGAAGTCGTGTGTGTGTTTGTCAAATAATGTTTGTGAACTAAGTTTATACTTGGTTTCGATGGAGCGCGCCGACGCGGCTCTTCTCTCCATCGGGCCCCGCCGCCAAGGAGCGGTTCCTCCCGAGCCCCCCAGTCCTCATGCTCATGCAAAAGTCGCTGGCGAAGCGACCGCGACCAGTAGAGGCCGAGCACCGAGCAGGTGTGTGCGACCCCGGTCGCGCCACACGGCCCGCGGCCCCGGCCACACACACGCACACAACACAGCAGACATGCTGGCCCCCGCCCCATGCTATGGGGGTTGCAAACTGCAGCAGTCACTGCAGAGCGCCACAGCAAAACTGCAGCACACCCGAGACCCGAGACATCATCCTTCCATCCTTCCACTGGCACTGGGCAAGCCTTATGGCAGAGGTCTTTCCCACCCTAGCGACGGGCGCGCTGCTCTGCCCGCGCGGCCCGAAACCGGGTGGCCCTTGTGGGCACAATCTGAGCGGCCTCTTCGCAGCAGCTGCATCGTCATAAGCAGGAGCAGGACGAAGGAATCATTTACCATTTCCATTTCGAAGGCAACGATATTGCCTTTGGTCCGAATGCCTTTGGTGGCCACGATGGCAATGCTAGCGGCTTTTGAGACGAGCTTGGTGGCGGCGACTGGCATGGCGCAGAAAACGACTTCATCTGTGGCGGCAGTGGTGGCGGCGTTGCTATCGGCGACGTCTCCAATCTTGGTGGCGACAGCGTCGACATCGGCGGCGGGGGCGGCAGCAGCGCCGTGCTCTCGCTGGAGCGCGGCGAAGGGCGAAGGTCGGCCTGTCAGGCGGGTCGCATCGGATTCGGATTCGAGCGTGGAGATAGACGAGGGAAAATCTTCCCCCGGTCCCACGATAAAAATTTGGGCCTCCGAATCAACAAGAGTCGATGCCTCCTACACGACCCTATAGAGGATGTTACTTGTTACATCTCAGCAACACGCTGTCCCTCAAACTCAAGCACAACTCGACTTGGCATGAACCAGCCAGTCACAACCATTGTCAATCATCATCCACTTGCTAAGCTTGCTCCCACCCATGGATTGTGGGTGTATGTGTGTGGATATGGATGGTGGACACGGCCATTGATGTTCTTAACACTAACATATCACAAAAACAGCCTACTGCACATTGAATATGGGAAGATGACGCTTAAAGGGGCGCTGAGGGGCGAAACGTGAGGGTCACAATGCATCGAGCAGCACGCAATTTGGGAGTAGCGTTCGCATCAGGCCCATGTTGGTCCTTTGCCTCAGTCGCCAACAACATCATCTTGTTGTATCAAAGTGGTGCACGTGCCTGGTGATGCTAGCGGTCCAGATACACGGAAATATTCCTGCAGCCCACCCATGGCTTCCCCGCTGCTTTTACTTTCGCCATGAGCCACCACCACCCCTGAATGGCTTGTGTGCAAATCAAGACAATGCTGTCGCCATGATGCAACGTCCGCTTGTTGCATTTGCACTTGCACTTGGTACCAACTTGGCGGTTGTGCTCCCTCGGCAATCTGGACGAGATCAGGGTCCCAGAGCTCAATGATTTGCTCGCAGCTCAGCCGCGGTGAGGGCGCTGCGAATGATCGGTACTCATCGAGGATGGACGCCAGATTCCATTGTTGCAGGCGCCGTAGACAGCCAACTAGAGTCCCCACCTGCGTGGCAAGGAGAACTCAACGAATGGAAGAAAGGGAAAGGTTCGCGCGGGGTTGTCGCTATGGTTCAGTGCGCGGGCTTCTAAGCCGCGTATCCCCCACGGAACCAGCCATGTACTTGATGGGTGCCAGAGCTGGATATGAGCAAGATTGGATGGTATGACCGATCGAGAAGCAGCTCCATGCCAGCCTAAGAGAGGTTGCGCACAGCATCAGTAGCTTGAAGAATGCTGGCACCGTTACGTACGTCTATAGCGTAGCCTCGGTGCGGGCGTACTCTGATCAGCTCATTCGAAATAGGAGGGCATCTTTGGTGCGTCCATACTGACAGCCCTATGTTCATCAGCTGTATGCCGGTCTCGGCGAAGCGAGACAGCACAGACGACATGGGTAGTTCCTGTGGTGGGTGGTCGGAGCAAAATCATACTGAGCGAGGGGGGCGAGGCGTGGCGGGTTGGAGCTATCAGTCGCCACATGATCCCGGTGCGTAGCCCTGGCACACCTGCGAGAGGTTGACCGCAGTTCGCAGCCGTAGGCGCTCGAGGTGCTCAAAGGACTCCGGCGTCGGGAAGGCCGAGCGGTAGACCTGCGTGAGGCATTGGGGGAGGCATGCTCTTGTGTGGAAGTGGTACGAAGGAGGGAGAGCGCATGTGCATTCCCTGCCACCTGCGGCTCCACTGTGCCGAACTTGTCGGGCGGCACCACAGACGAGGCCGAGTCGACTTCGGCCTCACGACGCTTGGGTCCCTCCATCGGCCGCGCCGGGCGAACCTATGCCCTTGCCTCTCCCACTAGCGACTACTTTAGAGTAGGGACACATAGGCCTAGATTTTATAAAGATACCATGGGCCCCAGGGCCAGGGCTCCCCGCGCGGTATCTGAGCATGGGCCCCGCCACTGGTACATTCCCGTTTGACTTTTATTACTCTATTGACTGTTATTACTCGAATCCCTTTTCCTTTTGGGACGTCGGTTCGCGCTGAGCGGCGCCGATACCGGGGGGGGGGGAGCGCCGCGCTCAGTTACAACGTCTTTCCTCCCATCGGCTGTCGACAGAGAGGAGCGTCACCCGGAGACTCCCTCTCCCCCTTTCTCCCTCTCTCCCTCCCTCCCCTCTTTCCCTCCTCCCTCCCTCCCCCTCCTTTCTCTGCCTCGGTCTCTGGGAGTTTGCAGGGCGCATGTCCACGCTCTACTTTGACCAGTCATACTCGTCACTCGGCCATGCGCTGCCCGAGAGGTCCGACTTTGAGGCGGAGCAGCCTGATCGCGCCGAGGCGGAGGCTGCTGCGAGCCGTGCGGCGGTGGCCGCACGCTCAGGATGCGCACCGCTCGTCAAGATGCTCAGCTCGTCCAGCCCTGTCGTTCTCTCCTCTGCCGCTGATGCCCTCTTCAACCTAGCCATCATGAGGGAGAACGCCGAGGCGCTGCTCAGCCTCGGTGCGCTCCGCCAGATTCACGACCTCCTTGGTCACGATGACGTCAGCATAGTGATAGGTTTCACTGGCGTGCTCATGAACTGCTGCGCGTCCTCGCCCGCCGCGCGTGAGGAGCTTTTCCATCAGGGTCTTCTCCACACGCTCTTCTCGGTGCTCACGCGCGCTATTGGCACGGCTAGCGACGGTGCCCTCGCGCAGCCCGAGCTGGCATCTCGCGCCATGGGCGCGCTCAACAATTTGCTCATCAACCCAGACTGTGCGACCTCGGCGGCTGATCACGAGGACGGCACGCTCCTGCTGTTGCATCTGCTGCGCGAGCCTCCGCCGGACGATGAAGCGCTGCTCGAGGATGCCGCCTCTTGCCTAGTCCGCATCTCTCGTGCCGGCGAGGAGGCTGCCAAGTTACTGATCGCCAATGGCGTATTTAAGGCGATCGAAGCCTTGCTATCGACCGAGCTCGAGGAGCTTCAGTTGCGTCTCTGTCAACTAGCGCAAAGGCTGCTCATCATCAAGCCATTTGCACGCGAAGAGCTGCATGCTGTCGGAGGCACTGTCAAGCTGCTTCCGTTGCTCTCCTCATCGGCGGAAGAGGTGCAGGAAGGGGCAGTGCTCGCGCTACAGGAACTTTCCTCCTTCAAGGCGGCTGCGGTCACGTGCCGCCGCGAGGGCGGCATCGAGGGGCTCGTGTCGCTCTTCCGCTCAACGGACGGCGCCGTGCGGACTGCAGCGGTTGCATGCCTAGTCAACATTTGCCGCGTGGACCAAAAGGCGGCCGCTGCGACGCGCGAGGCGGATGGGATCCCTGCGTTAGTGGCCTTCCTCGACGACTCGACGGAGGCAATGCGTGTGGCGGCCGCATTCTGCATCGAGAACGTCGCGCGCAACGAGACCAACAAGACTCTGATCCGAGAGGCGGGCGCAATCGAGGCCCTCTTGCGCATGCTCTCACACACCTGTTCGGAAGAGGAGCACGTTGCGGCGGCGGGCGCATGCGTCAAGCTGCTTGAGAACGAGGAGGATGCGGCCAACATCTTCAGGTTACAGGGTGGCATCAAGCGTCTGCGGCCGATCCTCTCGATGCCTGACCCACTGCGCCCGGCGTTGGCCGCGGAGGTGCTCTCCCATTGCGCGGCCACGAACAGCGAGACGCGCGTCGCAATGCGCGTGCAGGACGTGCTGCGCCCACTGGTGGCCCTCCTCTCCTCTCCCACTCGGCGCGCCCGCCTCGGCGCCGCCTCGGCGCTGATGAATGCTACCAATGGCGAAACTACCAACCACGTCAAGGTGCGCGAGCTCGGTGGTGTCGTGCCCCTCATGTCACTGCTCGAGGAGGAAACTTCAACCCGAGGCGGTGGCGAGCTGGCGATGCAAACGTATGCCGCGTGGTGCCTTGCAAACATCGCCGGTGACACTGCCGCCGCCTCTCAGCTTGGCCTCGGTCGGACGGGATATCGGCCGCTCCTGCACCTACTCGGTGGCAAAGATGTGAGCCTCCAGCGTCCTGCTGCGGCCTGTCTATTGAATGCATCGATCAACGACCCGGCAGCACCACCCAACCTCATCAAGGCGGGCGCGCTCGAATCGCTCATCCAGAGCTTGCGCTACGCAGCAGAGGAGACCAATGTCGATATCGTGGCCTGGTCCGCCGGAGCGCTTCTGAACATGGCGTACACCCCTGACGGCCTGCATTACGATCGAGCTGGCGACCTATCCTCCAAGCTCCTCGGCTCCTTGCTTGACTGTCTAAGCACACACCCAGAAGCCGACCTATTGCAGAACGCCCACGCCGCTGGCGCGTTAGGAAATCTGGCGGCGCATTCCGTGGCTGCCTGCTATGCTCTCATCGAGCGCGGAGCTGTTCGCACTCTTCTGGACTTGCTTGGGAACTCTCGCGACCAGCCGATGGTGGCCACGCACGCGGCCGGCGCACTGGCATCGCTCCTTTCGATTGAGTCCGGACGTGAGGCACTCGACGAGGGCCAAGGCGTCCCCGTGCTTATCGAGGCGCTGGACTCGGACGACTTCTCTGCCACTGGCGCTGCCGCGGCCGCTCTTCTCAATGCGATGGCGCATGAGCCAAGCCGGGAGGTGCTAGTGGACTCGAATGGTGTCGACGCGCTTCTATCATGTGTCGCCGCAAGGGATCATGCCGTGCGGGAGGCGGCAGCCGGCGCTTTAATGAACGCCTCAGCCTCATTGAGTGTCGCAGAGGCCGTCCGTGAGGGCGCGGCCCGCGTGGAGCGCGGCGGGCAAGTGACGGTGCAGCCCGCCTTGCCCCTGCTATGCGATCTAATGACAAAGGTCGAGTCGGGACCGCTGCTACGTGGTCGGATCGCTGGCATCTTCTTCAACTGTGCCGCATACGGCCCTGAAAATCGTCTAGCCCTGTTAGAGAGCGGCGTTCTAATGGCGGCCGTTGGCATACTGCACGATCTTACCTCTACGATCCTGGACAAGAAGGGCGTACCCGTCTGGATGCGCGCCATGGGTGCCGACGCAACCTCGGCGCAGCGTTGGCGTCTCGTCGCAAATACCATTGGTATCGTGCTCAACTGCGCCCTCAACCCGACCACCAAAGCGGAGGTCTTGCGTGGCGATGGCCTCGCGCCCCTCATCGCGGCGACGGAGTCGGGAGAAGATTCAGTGATGGCACTCGCGGCTACCGCGATCGCTTATGTTAGCGATCGTGCGGAGCTTCGACCCGGTTCGCCCACCTCCAATGCGCGCTCCATCGACGGCCCGTCACGGAATACTTTCCGAAAGCGTCACTTCCACGCGGGCTCCGGCGACGCGTTGCAGACCTTTGGCCCCGCAGACGATGAGGCGGACGAAACTCCTGGCTCGCGTCCCACCGCGATCTATGGCCGCATGCCGGAGACGAAGCTTTCGGCGACACACGATTCCTCCTCCAAGGGGCCACGGTTCGTTGCGGAACCTGTGGAGACGTATAGACGGCGCACTGAGGCCGTGGCATTGCCTGCGGCGTTTGTGCCCGAATATTGTGAGATCCCCTCGCCGCTTCCGTCGCCACGTGACGACGTGGAGTAGACGGCGCATGGTGCTCGGTCCAGCGTAGTGATGACGGCGTTTGTGTTGTCTTTGAAGGGAAGAGCGGCTGGGTCTCACTGCAGCAAGCGGGCGGTGTCCGTATAGGGTGGTGGCTCGCTTGCACTACTCTTTGTGTGCCCGTTAAAGCCCAGGTCGTAGTAGTCGTAGATAGGAGCTAGTGCTGCAATGATTTGTACTCGTGCGTCTACTCCTACTCCTACGACCGACGTGCGAGGCTCTGTCGTACCTCATCAGGCCATGGGCAAGCCTCATTAACCCGTCATTCTCCAAAGTATGGTTTGCCATCGACACGGTACGCGCCATCCGCAGGATGGGTGCAGGCCGCGCACGCAAAAATAAGAGACAACACTCCGAGTACGTCACTCCACACTCCACACTCCGACCGGGCCGAACAGAGGAAGAAAACCGTAGGAAATTGTAGTCTTGTGAGAGGTCTTGTTGGCTAGCATCCCTAGCCACATTCACCCGACGAGCCATGCACCATTCGCGTACACCCCCATCGCGGGGGAGGGGCTCCGTTGCCGATGAGGCACGGTCCCTCAGCACTAGGATTAAACTAGGACAACCAGAAAACTCTGACAAAAACAAAACCCTCGATCGACCGGCGGAGAGTTTGCGCTCGGCAGGCGGTTCGCTCTCTCCGCTCGGAGCCTCCCCCCCTTCCTCTCCCCCTCTCCCTCTCAGTCTCCCTGCTCTTCTCCCTCTCCCTCCCTTTCGCTCCGCCACTCCTTTCCACCCCTCCCTTCCCCCCTCCTCCTTTTCCTCTCTTGACGCCTCGTGGATGGCGCGCACGCTTGCTCGCTGGCGGGCAGTGGCTGGCCTGGCGCGACGCCAATTCTCTTCTCCAGTGTTTCAGTACGAGCCGCTCTTCCAGTCAGTCACCCCCCTTCCCTACCCGTACCGCAAGATCACATCGGACTATGTGAGCGAGATAGAGCTCGGGGGCAAGCGTCTGCTGCAGGTTGAGCCTGAGGCGCTCCGCTTGCTCGCCGCCGAGGCCATGACGGATATCGCGCATCTCCTCCGGCCCGGGCACCTGCAGCAGCTCGCGAAGATACTCGACGACCCGGACGCCTCGTCCAACGACCGCTTCGTCGCGCTCGAGCTACTCAAGAACGCGAACGTCGCAGCTGGACGCATCTTGCCCGGCTGCCAGGACACAGGCACCGCAATCGTAGCTGGCAAGCGTGGCCAATACGTGTTCACTGATGGCAATGATGAGGAACACCTTTCACGTGGCGTCTTTGACACGTACACACGGACCAACCTCCGCTACTCGCAGGTCGGGCAGCTCGGTCCCAATGGGCGTTGACTGCTCATTGCAACACCCATGCGGCCCACCTGCTGGTCGTGCGGGTCAGGTGTCTCTTGCGATGCGGGGCGTTCCCCCTTTCTCAATTTGTGAGGCTGATGCATGCCGTAACGTGCATTGCTCAATTGCCGCACCCCTTCAGGTGGCACCGCTCGATATGTTCACGGAAGCAAACACCAAGACCAACCTTCCAGCTCAGATTGAGATCACGGCTGTCCCGGGCTCCACTTACTCGTTCCAATTCATGGCAAAGGGTGGTGGTAGCGCAAACAAGACGTTCTTGTACCAGGAGACAAAGGCACTCCTCAACCCTGGACGCTTGATGGCGTTCTTGGAGGAGAAGATTGCCACCCTGGGCACCGCTGCATGTGTGTAACAAATTAGCCATGGAGTGCACAGCGGCGTGAACGCAGCAAACACTAGCCCCTTTGGCTGCTTTCATGAGGTCCCATCCCCAAGTCAGGGCTTGCGCAAGTCTAGTCGCCAGAATGTGTGGACGCTATGGCTCCCTTGCATTCCCAAGTGCCCCACTTCTCGCTGTGGCAGGCCCACCGTACCACTTGGCCATCGTGATCGGTGGACTCTCGGCTGAGATGACTTTGAAAACGGTCAAGTACGCTTCCACGCGCTACCTGGACACACTTCCGACCTCGGGGTCGGAAGGAGGTCGCGCATTCCGCGATCTTGGCCTTGAGGCGGAAGTGCTCAAGTTGACACAGTCAATGGGCATCGGTGCTCAGTTTGGCGGCAAGTACTTTTGCCATGATGTGCGGGTGGTGCGACTGCCGCGTCACGGGGCTAGCTGTCCTGTTGGCATCGGCGTCTCTTGCTCCGCTGACAGGCAGGCAGTGGCCAAAATTGACGCGGAGGGCGTGTGGTTGGAAGCTCTTGAGACGGACCCGGCCAAGTATCTGCCTGAGGTGAATCATCTAGCTCGCAAGCCGTCGTCTGGCACGACTTCAGCTTCACCGCACTGCCAACCACATCTGTGCGCGGCACGGAGAGATACCGGCCGAGTACTTCCTCCGGACTGGCCCAGTATCGTCCCACCGCAACTTTACCCGTAGGTGAGCGACTCGGCGCTCTCTTCTGACGTAGTCCGCATCGATCTCAACCAACCAATGTCCTCGATCCTCTCCACGCTCTCTCGCTGTCCTGTGAAGACCCGCCTCTCGCTGTCCGGTACGCTTGTCGTCGCGAGGGATATTGCACACGCCAAGTTGAAGGAACGGCTAGATGCGGGTGAAGGACTCCCGCAGTACATGCTCGACCACGCAGTCTATTATGCGGGACCTGCCAAGACCCCAGAGGGAATGGCCTCGGGTTCCTTCGGTCCCACTACTGCCGGTCGGATGGACTCATACGTCGATGCATTCCAAGCTGCGGGGGGATCCATGGTGAGTGGCCATGGTGCGGTGTGCGCCTCAACGCTTTTGGCCAAATGGTCAAGTTCTTGCTTGCACCGCACCCACTTGGCACTACTTGTTTACAGGTCATGCTTGCGAAAGGCAACCGCTCGAAGGCAGTTACAAATGCGTGTAAGACCCACGGCGGCTTCTACTTGGGCTCGATTGGGGGACCGGCCGCCATCCTTGCAAAAAATTGCATCAAAAAGATGGAGGTGTGCGTCTTGTCGCCCCCTTTCCCCCCCGCGCTAAATTGCCTATCCCGCTTGTCCATGTTCGCCCCATCATCGTGCACGGGCACGAGGGTTGCACTCGAGGGTCCAGAGTGCTACGCCATAAGCTCGATGGTGCGAAGGACTCCCAACGTGTAGCCTGCTTTCGGTGCCTCAAGTCTCAACGAGATGTATGGGCTCTCGCCTGGTTGCACGGCATGCCTTCAAGCATATCCGCTAGGTCGTTGCGCTTTCCTAGCACCACGCTGCTGAGTCTTCGTGCACGCCGCCCTTATTTACAGGTGCTCGAGTACCCTGAATTGGGCATGGAGGCCGTGTGGAAAATCGAAGTTGAGGATTTTCCTGCCTTCGTTGTGGTGGACGACAAAGGCAACGATTTCTTCAAGAAGTGGTCGCACTGAAGATAGCAAGTTTTTTGCCATCAACTATCGAGGGCATCGACACACTCTATATTCACCCTCTAGTGGGTTGTGTGGAGAGCTGTGTCGGAGAGACTTGTGTGTATGAGGTCGCTGATACGGACTGCACTGTGTGAAGGGGGGGGGGGGCTACACTGCACACTATGTCAAAGCAAGGGAAAGGCCAGCTACTCACGTAGAATTTTATTTTCGCGTTCACATCAACGTGAAAGTCCAACATCAACACTGAGTATTTATTTTGATGGCGTTGAGAGGCCGCAACCTCAGGTCAGGATTTTTTTTTCGTTGACACCCCCACATCTCGGGTACATTTCCCCCCCGGGCCCAAATCGGCGGGAGGCGCGGCGGGAACGGCGGAGAGTGATGGAATGGCGGGCTTGACCACCTCCTCAGCAGAGGAAGGCGGGCGAGGACGGCCTTGGGCGAGGGCGAGCGCGACGACGGAGCAGACATGGCGGGGCGATTGAGAAGCATTATTGATAGGCCGGATAGGCCGAGGCTGAGGCTGAGGGTGAGGTTTGGTACGGGGGGCGAATCGCACCATTTCTTGGCGAAGATTTTTGTAGTGGTAGTGGTAGTGGCAGGTGCCCTCCCCCGGAGGTTTTTTATTTGGCATCGCGCCACGGTCAAAAAATGCAGCCCAACCTTACTAGTAGTTAAGGCCCGTAACCATACAGATATCTGGGCATCGTGCTACTCACCTACCCACATCCGATTTCCAGCCTGCACCCACCTCCATGTGGGAAGGGGGGGGGGCTACTACCCACTGGTTCCGAACGAATAGTGAAAATCCACTATTCAGGATAATCGGATAATTATCACGCGGGTAGCGGCGGCGGAGCCGCCGTATAGCAGTGCACGCTCGCCGAAGGCAGGCTCCCGCGCTTTGTATGGGCCGCACGGCTGTCGGAGCGAAGCTCGTTTCCTCTTTGGAAACGAGTCGCGGAGGCGCACCGGCGGCTAGCTGTCGAACACGCGATGACTACTGGCTCGTAGGCAGAGGGCCGTTCGATCGAGCCGGCAGCTGACGCGGCCGTGAAAGAGTCGTTGGTTGTTGCTTGCGGGAATATATCTGAGAGGTCATAGTAGGAGTCGGGTCTGACAGTGTCTGCCATCGAGTGCTAGGGACGAAGAGGGGGACGGAGGTTCGGACGCCCGCAACGCGCGGCGTTGGAGGGTAAGGACGAGGCTAGCTAGCGAGCTAGTGGAAGAGAGAGAATGAGAACGAGAGCTTCTTAGGTCCAAGGTAGACACGAGGGACTACAACGCAGGGACTCCAAAAAGTTACCGACACACGGTCACACACGAACTAACCCAAACAGGGTGAAAACTAACCATACCCAGGACGGACTGCCGAGCGTCGGTACCAAGGCAACTTATCGACGCACGGACATGCGACAGAGAAATCGGAACCCCGAGAGCAGACCTCGCTGGGGAGCTACCACCGATACACGAAGAGAGAGAAGACAGAAGACTACAACCGATGCATGAGGAGAAGACAGAAGACAGTCATGGAACGTTTGATGACATCGAAAGAAAGTAAGAGAAGGGGTGGAATGTCGCCGACGAGACCTTGAGGCTTAAAATAACCCACCGGTTGGAAGTAAAAGTCCGTCATCGTATGGAATACGACACTCCCCCCCAACCGAGATTTTGAATGTGAAGAGCATCTCCACAGAAGTGGGGAATGTAGTCGAAAAAAACATTTTAATATTCTCGCCTCACTCGTGGCACTGGAAGACGCTCTCGAAGCCACGCCCTTTCTCTTCCCACTCCCCCACTCCCTGCCTTGCGGCAACTCCCCTCGTGCTCTACTTAGGGGCCCGGGTCGTGCGGGGGGTTCGAGCCAAGCGGGGTGCACCTGTCCCCAACAGTAAGTTCTCTCCTTCCTCCTGTTCTGTTGAGTGACCTGTCTATACAGAAGGTGTTGCAGGGTGTCGTTATACGAATGCGCGCGGGCGATCACTCAGTGCGTCCGTAGTTATGACTAGCCGCCCATCCGAATTATCTGTCAGAGCGTGGTGACGCGCCGCATTATGCGAGTCTCCCGTCTAATCCGAGAGCTTTCGCTACGAGGCCGAATTCCTTACTGAGTTGTAGCCTGCCTTTCTTGTCTTCGATAAACATGGGGGTGCTGAGTTCCGTCGTTTTTTTGATCTTTGGTTTTCTTCCCTGAGCGGCCTTATATGTTCGCATGGAGTTGCGGGGGTCCGATACGGTACTGCCTCGTACTAGGGTGGCAAACCTCGTTAGCGTGGATTCGAGGACTGGTATGTAGTGGAAATTGTATGCCTCGTAGTCTACTCTATAGAAGTCTTTTATAATGTATTTCCATGCAATTATATAGAGCGCTTTAAGGCTGTCGGGGGTGGTCGTACCGGGGTATGCGAAGAGTCTGTCTTTCGCTATCTGTGCACGCGACCTCTTAGGAGGAGGCGTGTGCTCTGCAAGAGCGTCTATGGTTTCGAATATCGTTTTGGTCGCGGGGCACCATGCTAGATGACTCGATCTTTCTTGGTGGTCGTGGCATAGTCGGCATTTGTTTGTCAGGCTATCTGGGAACCTGTTTCTAGTGCCGATCCTTCGGTGGGTAATATGTTTGAAGTGTAGATGTTTATCCGTGTGCTTTAGCAGCGGCGTTGTGTAGAGTCGAGCTATATGTCTCCATTCGTCTTTCGTGATGCTCAGTCTATTCTCCCATGCGGTCTTCGCCGCTTGCGGGGCGTTTTTTCGGTTCGTTTTAATCATTTCTTTGGCGATGTCGGAGACGGTGATCGCGTCAAGAGCGACCCTTCCTTTGCGTATGGCATATTCGTCCGCCAGCGGGTATTCCATGAATCTCGGGCCTTTATACCCGCCTTCCCATTTTGCTGGTGGGTGGTAGTATTGGGTTTCCTCGGCCTCCGCTACTTCCCCGGTGCCGGCTACCTCTCCTAGGTAGTCGGTGTCGGTGTGTATCCAGATGTTGTTAAATTTACTGATAAATCTTTCGTCTTCCGAGACTCTAATTTCACTGGGCAGTAGCGTGTCCCTTGATTCTTGCGTCTGGGTGCCACCTACGTGCGGCTCTTCTCCTTTAGTGCTTTTGGGGGGGGGGCGCTCTTTCGCTCGCTCCAACAGCCGTGTCGCGTAGCTTACGACTTCATCCCACGAGTCAAGAAATTCCCTTTTATGTATTACACGGCCTTCGTGCGCGAAGGTGTCGGGTAGGTGCTCAATATACGCCGAGCACTCTGCCTTGCTGTATGGTGTCGTAAAGGCGCCGTCTTTGAAAACGTTGTGAACTACGTTTGTGTGTAGTGATTCCCACAGGCGTGCCCACGGGGCCCGTATCGCAGGGGGGGGGATATGCAAGTTGTGCCATATTGGTTGTGAGAGCGCTCCTTCTCGCGTAAGAAAAGAGGGTTTTATGTCAAGTTCTCTGAAGTTCGCAAGGGCCTCTTTCCAGAAGGTTGGAAGCGCCGGGTTTCCTCTAATGCTGCCCGTCAACATTTTTGTAGGGACCGCTGAAAGGACAGCGCCTCTTCCCAGACCGGTCCTACAGAACCAGGCATCGAGTCCATGTTTCCATAGCGCCTTCCTCGCATTTAGGTAGTTTAAGATCCATTTGGCTTGCAATGCTTTCACGTGAGCCGACCAGTCCAGGAGCCCTAGCCCCAGCGTCCTAGTCGCGCTTTTTTCGTGCGATGTGACGTAGCATGGGTGTTTTAGCCATTTACTTTGTTTATTTGTGTATGGGCTATTCCAGAGGACGACATCTACCGCCTTTTGAATCCGTGAGTGGAACCACTTGGGGGCAGCCAATGTTTGCAACCAGTATCTAGGCATCCCGTATATTATGAAGTTTGCCACTGTCGTTCGTCCGAAAATCGTCATGTAGTTGGTGGTGGAGGAATCCCCTCGGCCGCGTCGAACGTCACGGCGTCGTGGATCGCTGCCAGCTCAGCGCAAAGCTCGTCAAAATGCGTCGGCAACACGGCAGAGGGCGATGCATGAGTGCTCGCGAGCGACGCAGCGAACAACGACGGACAACGAACCTGAGAACAACAGGCTACACCGACTCACGAACACACCGGAATCATTCACCCAAACCAAGCAAATTATCAAGCAACCGCGACCCCAAATCACCGATAACTCAAACACGTCGCGAGAGACGGAGAGAGAGAGCGAGAGAGAGAGAGAGACTCCGCAGCGACGGCCGGAGCGTGTCTCCCTTGTAACTTCCCACGTAGCGGAGAGTCCGAAGGGGAGCGTCATGTCGCGCGACCACGGCGATCACTTCGGATACAGATCGCAACGAGATATCTTCACGACAGAAGAAATCTTGCCGTTGAGCATGAACCTTCTAGACGCTTCTAACGAACAACCCTGAGTAGCAACCAAGGGGAAGAAACACCAAAGGGGCCAAGGGCTTGCATGTAACTTGCATCAAGGGGAAAGATTCCCTCACCTAAGAAGCGAACCTACACTGATCTCCAAGGGGAGATGGCAAATTAAACCTCAAATCTCGAGCGGATAGAGCAACCGACTCGCTCGCCAAACACCTTGACCGAGAAGAAAGAAACAAGGACCTACAAGCCAAGGGTAGCGGACCTAGGGAATGTGAGAGGAAACTTCCGAACGCCAACGCGAACGCCAAACGCCGGAAGACAACGAAACCCTAACCAGGCCAAGCAGAACCTACGAAGAACAGGCCTGAACGACAACGAAAGTTAGCAGGTCCCAAGAAAGAAACGGGACCCAACAAGAAACGAAAAGCCTTGCAAGAAGCTAAATAAGCCTCCTGAAGGCACCCCGAGAGCCTGAGACAAGCGCGCAGCGAGCGACAGGCGACCTGGCTCCTTTGGGTCAAGATTGCCCGAAAGGAGGAAACCTGGAATCTAGACCTGACAAACAGGCTAGAAAGAACGAAACGAGAACCCGAATTCTAGGTCGCTAGGGACGAACCCTACCAACCTAGATGTACCTGAGCTTCACCGTGTGGCCGCACGGCGAAGGACCTGGAAACAAGAGCCTGGAAATCGCATCATCTAAGATGAATGCGACAGGGGTGTCCATGAGTTCTTCGTCCATCGCGGCGAGGGCAGCGGCAGCGAGAGCGGGCGACGGCGCGCGCTCCATGACCCTATCGTTTTAACGATAGTTACCACAGAGAGAAGATAATGTGTGAATGTGAACAATAAGTGAACAATGGCACAATGACAATGAACTATTAATGTGAAATGAATCCTCCCCCCATCCCCATCCCTCCATCACCCCTCGTAGGCGATGCAGCGATGCAACCATGCAGCGCGTCGGTCGGGCGTGTGCCGTGTGCACGCACGCTCTCGGCGAAGCACAAGTTTCAAATCGAAATTGATCGAAATTTGGGCCAACGAGGCTCGAAATTTGCTGAAAATTGATCGAAATTTCGAATCGAAATTTGGGTGGGTTTGGATGGAAACTCTGGCCGGGGCCAACATGTGAAATGGACGGGAGAGTGGCTCGGAACGCGAATCGGAGGGACGGAGAGAGCGTAACGAGAGTAGGAAAGGGCGCGGCGAGCAGATACGCAGATACCGCTTATTTAAGTCTCGTAGGGACTCGTAGACTCGAAAGGATGACTCGGAAGGCTCGGGGCTTGGGGGTACTCAGGGGGCTGCAGGTCACCAACAGGCGTTCCAGTGGCTAAAACACACAAATCAACACTCTACACTCTACACTCTGCACTCAAACATTAACAGTAACAGGCCGGAAACATTCGTTAAACGAACCCCCTCTGATGAGCATAACCAGGAGCGCTCGCCAAGTACGTATGTATTTGGCTATATTTGAAGCGCGTGTATTCCTCGAATACAACGCATTTGTGGCCGGGGGCCAAATACGTCCGTATTCGGCCGTAATTCCCATTAGGCGAGGGACGTTTCGACGTTTGCGGACCTCGTCGTGCCATGCGTCGTGGTGGGCGCTGCACTCGGCGACTCCCCAACGGCTTGATGTACTGCCGCTTGCTGTAATCTCTCGGAGAGCCTCTCCTCTAGACCAATCTAATCATGAGGTCATCAGAGACAGAGAGATGCTTGTCAGAGGGAAGCAGTGACTGCTGCGGCCGAGCGCGCGAGCGCCACGTTGCGGCGTGTGCGAGAACTCTTGGACCTCTTCTCAGAGCGCTGTCCCGGACGGGATGACTTGTGAGAAGGGGCGGCGGCGATCTACTCAAGGGGGACGGCGTGGGGGCCCGGAGCCGAGGTGCAGCTGAGGTCTCTGGCGAAACGGAAGCCCGCGCCGCCCGCGCCCGCCGCTCCCCCCCCCCCCCCCCCGCGCGCTGTCCCCCCTTTCGGCGACGCCCGTGCGGACGACGGGAGAAGAAGCAGAACACGGCTGGGGCTTGCACACAAGGTGAGCGCTCGCCAAGGGGGGAGAGGGGGGCGCGGGGGGGGGGGGGAAAGGGGGGGGGGTTGCCGGGGGGGGGGGGCGGGCGGCGAGGGGGGGGGGGTTGCGAAGCTTTGGGCAAGGGCGCCGGCAGCCCTCGGGATCTCTCCGCCTTTCATCTGATGGGGAGGCCCCCACGTCATCAGCGGCTCTCGCGACGAGATCGGCGCGAGCTGCGTGCGAGATGATGCCATCCAACGAACATCCTCGAAGCAGCGAGAAGACTTGGCACTCTTCCTTCGCCCACCGTCGCTACGCTTCCCCCCGCCACCGCCCCCCCCCGCGCGCGCCCCCCCCGCGCGCCCTCCCATCTCTCCACCCTTCGCCCACACTCTCGCCCTTTCTCCCTCCCTCTCCGCCCTCCTCAGCGCAGCATCCCCCCTTCCCCTGCCCCCCCCTCGCCCCGCTCTCTTCCCCCCCCCCCCTTCACCTCCACTAGACCCCCACTTCCCTCGGCAACCCGCATGCCGCCAGAGGAGAGCCGCCGCAGACCAGCGACGCCCGAGGAGGACGAGCCGCCGCCGCTGCAGACGCCCGCCTCGCCCTCCAATTCGTGGAACTCCTCCACCTCAGAGCATGAGACGGCCATCTCGGAGTCGGGAGACTGCGGGCCCACACGAGGCAAGCGCTGCAAGATCAGCAAGGAGCAGCTCTCCGTGCTCATCGAGCATTTCGAAAGCGAGCCGCTCCCCAACTTCGACCAGCGCCAGATCCTCGCCCAGAAGCTCGGCATGACGCCGCGATCAGTGCAGATCTGGTTCCAGAACAGGCGGCAGAGGCTGAAGCCCTCTGCGCAGAAGTCGGGCAACCACGCTCGGCAGGGGTCGTGGGCGGGCGCCGGATCCTTCGACGATGGGAATCTGCATCGCGCTGGAATCGGCGGCGTTATTCGTCCACCGCCGGCACCATTCATTCCCAGCGTCTCCACCCAAGACATGGGGCGATATGGTCCGAGGGGCCTTGCCACGCCGGTCTACGGCGAGGACATGTACTACCACATGCACGCCGGCGGGCCCTCGGCCGGCGCGTTCAGCCACACGTACGGATACGAACGCCGTCCTACCATCGACATTACCGATAAATTCGCTGCAACCAAGGCTCTCCTTGGTTCTGGTGCGTCCCAGCGGCCGCCCCGCCCCCTTCACGCTCCACGTGTCCCCTCGCGTGATGCGGGCATGCAGAGCTTCACGAAATCCCTGCATCCACCGTCACAGGTTATCATGCGCCCTCGTCCATCTTGATGGCTTCCCAACGCGCTGCTTTCTCCGCCAGTCCAGCGACAACACCCATGCCAACGTGTCATTCATGTGCTCCGCATGTTGCGATGAGCATGCCCATGCCAAACATGCCGCCACATCCTATGGCATCGGCACCCGTCTCCGCCTATGAGGTTGCCCCAGCTTACGTGACGGCGGTGCACCCAACTGCTCCGCAAACTAGCAACAGCGGCCGTGCCTATGCTCCGGCAGTCATCCCAGTCGTTCTATCACCGGGAATTCCCTTGGGAGCCGCACCGGCGGTCAGCCGTGCTATCGCATCCGCACCAAGGAAAGCGGCAGCGGCTGAAGCTGCCGCCGATGGGCTGTTGATGCTGCTTGCCTGCGCTGACCGCAGCACCACGAGCTCTGCCCCAGTCAAGGTTGCGACATAGTCTTCCCTAAGGCCTCTTTTACATCGAGGGCTCTCTTAGTGAGCCGCGATGTTGCGAGGGAGCTCGTTGCGACATGGTTTCCCTGAGGCTTTTATGTAGTCGGCTCGCATGCAGCCACGATGCTGCGAGAGAGCGCTTCAAGGCATGTGCATTGGTACAGCATAAGCATCCTGGGTGTTCAGATATTTGAGCGACTCATATTCATGCCATCTTCACCCCTCGTCTGCGGGTGTATGTACCCATGGGCGAGGTCATGTACATGGAGCACCGCTTCAAGAGAGTTGGTCGTCACAATTGCCGTGGGGCAAACCCTTCTTTACCCACTAGGGAGCGACGATGCCGTCGCCACGACGCGCCGTCCACCTGCCTTCTCAAGGCAGCTGCGTCGGCCAATGTTCCGGCAGGTCTCCGCCCGACCCAGCGAACGATGATGCCATACCAAAACCTTGTGTGGATTCCTGAAGTACTAGGTGTTGACGGTCGCCGTCTTGAGGCGCGCCATTTTACACATGCATACTCATCCCAATCATTCATCTCATTTGCACTAGGCGCCCAAGCGCAAGGGTTGCGCTCCCCCACCTTCTCTTGGTGTGCGACGATATGCTGAACGCTCTCGGCCATCGTTCCCCATCATGACGAAGCCACTTTAGGTACTCTGCGCGTGTGCGCTCCGACGTGACGGTTCGACAGCTCTCCGCACTGAATTATTGACGGTCTGCATTTGCATTTGTGTTGTGTTTATCCGTGATCGGAAGCGCTGCTTGGACAAGCTTGCCGTTGTCGTGCAAGTGTCATGCTGTGTTCCTAGGCACACATACCACCGCGAAGGACGATGTGTTCCATCAAATTACCGTGATGCAGCAAATGGTCAAAATCGTCGTGTTGGCGCTGGTCGTCAGCGCCCATGTGCGCCATTAGTAGCCCGGTCACTCGTCACTCACTCGATCTTTTTGATACCATTTTCCACCTCCGTCCGGGTGTCAAAGGATTAGCCAGAGTCCTCCGCCCTTACTGGTACTAGCCCGGTCACTCATCACTCTTTTCATTTTTAACCACTACCACGCGCTATTTTCGATTTCCCCTGGGAGGGCGCGAGCCATTAATATCAATATCGGGGCAGAGTTGGGGCTGTTTGCCACCAAAAGGGGACGATCGGTGGCTTCTAGCCATCGACACCGGTTCACCGCGCGTTGTCTATGCTGTATACAGGTTGTATGCTCACGCCACAAGCCACAAGTCCTTTTCCTTTTCTGAGCTTTCTGATTTCTGAAGCCAAGCACCTCCCCTCTGCTCGGCTCGCTCCACCTATCCAGCCCATTAGTCATTATCTACTCAAGAAGCCACGATCCAGCTACGCTATTAGGCCGTAATAACTGTGGCAGCCATGGTGGGAGGTGTCTGCAATTTGCGCATTTGTCGACGTTGACTTTGTATATTCCGGTGTTCGTCATGTTGGCCTCACCACCTCCTCTCCGCGAACAAGTTGCTTGGGGCAGCACTGTCGCATTCGCGAGCCTCTGCAGGCTATTTCGCTATTTTCCGCTCTACCCTTATGACCGCGATGGTAAATCATCGATCTTCGATCTTCGGCTTCTTATGTCTATACGTGCCTATCTATACGTTTACGACTTCTCCACGCTTCTATCAATCACTACACTTCATTCAATGATGGTCTACAGGCTATTTCGCTATTTTCCGCTCTACCGTTATGACCGCGATGGTAATATATCATCGATCTTCGTTCTTATGTCTATACGTTTACGACGTCTCCCATCCGGGTTGAAGAGAGAGGGGCGAATGCGAATGGCGGCGGGCGCCACTTCGGCATGCCTTATCGATGGCGACGTGCATGCCAGCGTCGGCGGGCGCCACAGAGGTTCATTTTTGACGTGGGCAGCGACGATGGGCGTGGCCAAGGTGGGTTGCAAGGGTACAACGACGGTGGTGATTGGCGTGCCAACTTCGGCGCCAGCGACTTTGGGCGCAGAGGTTGGCGAGATGCTGGCTGGTGGCGCTGGAACGACAGCACGCACGACCGCGTCGGCGGGCCGTACGGTGACAGGTCGTATGTCGATGGGCGCTATCGCGACGGGCAGTATCGCGACGGGCAGTATCGTCATTGGCAGTATCGCGGTGAGCGATATCACGATGAGCGATATCGCGACCGGCGATACGAAGATTGTCGCGGCGGTGGGCGTTGCCATGGCGCACGAGGAGCGAATGAGAAAAAGACGAAGAAGATGAAGACTTAGACTGCTTAGCCGCAGGTGTTCCGTGACGAAAAGTTGGGTAGCGTGGAGGAAAAAGTTGCTATGCGCACGCGCCGCGTCCTCTCTATACTAACATCTAACATAACATTCTGAGCGAAAACCAAACCCTATCACCTGGCCCTCTTTTGACGGAACGCGACTTTAGGTGGTAGTGCGGTAGCCTAGAATCTTCAGACGACCCCCCCCCCGCCGCCGCAAACCTAGTGGCGCACGCAGAACGCGCAGACGCACACTATCAACACACATACAAAGTCATTCATGGCACTTAGCCGGTCTTTGTGGCTCTGCAGTGCCTCTATTCAAAAAGCCACAACGAGAGACAAGCTGCCACTCTATTGGAGTAGACACAAGGAGCGAGAGCCAGAGGAAGTGGTGTTCGTGTATGTCTTAAATCTAGGCAAGAAGTAGTTGCACCGCAAGCACATGCAAAACAAAGCCCGGAAGATGGCCGCCAACTGCCGCCCATCCTCGTCCTTCTAGCAAGCTCCAGTCGCTAAGCATGTGGTACACATGCAAAGGCATGAGACACAAGGTCAAGCACGTGCTCTGACACGCCCTCTAGTCCTGCGCTCCGTTTCTCCACCGCATCTAGCGGTCACATGGTTGGAGTCATCCGAATTGATGACACCGTACCTCGAAAGCGATGTGCAATGGCACGCGAAGACGACGCCAGCAGCCCTATTTCCGTCCCAACGGCAATGAAGCTCGCGCCCGCCTGGAGAAAGTCTGGCACTGCAGCCTCGTTTGTAAAGATACCCACCGGCACGCCTGCACTTACGCAGGCATCAATTGTCCTACGTATCTCGTGTTGGACCTCTGGGTGATCCGGGCGCCCCACGTGGCCCATTGAGGCAGCTAGATCCGCCTAAAGAACAGGGGGGGATGGATTCCGTCACGTCAAAGCGGAGGAAAGCTGAGACAGAGCCTAGCACATATGGCAATACCAGTGCGCTCGATGGAGGAGAGCTGAGTGTACCGGGCCAATGAAGACGCCATCTATGCCCTTCACTCTACCAATGGCGACGGCGTCCCTTGCTGCAGATATGGATTCCACCTGCACCACGACGGCCAGCTCATCAGTCGCCGACGTATAGTACTCGCGAAGCTCCTCTGCGTCGGTGGCGTACGCCGTCGCGCGCATCGTCGACATGACGCCTCGGACTCCGTGGGGTGGATACCTGGTGGAGGCGACAGTGGCTGCGGCCTGTTCTGCTGACTCAACCATGGGGAAGAGGAGGCTCTGCACGCCAATGTCGAGAAGGCGCTTGATGAGTGCGACGTCCAGCTCGCCGGGAACCCGGACCACAGGCTGCGCCGTGCTCGCCTGCACCGCGTGCAGCTGGTGGAGGACACTGCCCACTCCATTTGGCGCGTGTTCCATATCTATGCAGAGCCAATCAATCCCTGAGTGAGCAACTGCCTCAGTGGCGAGGGGCGAGCAGGCGCACGCCCAAAGACCGATCTGCGGCAACGATGATGCCAGTGCCGCCTTGAAACGATTGGGGCGCAGGCCGTGCATCAGACGGCGCGCGGGCGGCATTCTCGCCCCCCCCCCTCTCTCGCCCTTTCTCGCCCCCTCTCCCTCTCGTCCTCCCCTCTCTCTCGCCCCCCCCCCTCTCTCGCCCCCCCCTTCTCTCTCGCCCCCCTCTCTCTCTCTCGCCCCCCCCTCTCTCGCCCCCTCTCTCTCTCGCTGCTCCTCTCCTCTTCTTCTCTTCTTGTCGGTCTTCTGTATTCTCTGCGAGAATATTATTCCCCGACACCCCCGTCCCTCTCTCTCTTATTGTCTTCGCCACACCTTCTTCTTCTCGCTGGACCTCACTCCTCCTCCTCCTCCCATTCTCTCCCAGCAATCACATATATTTATCCTCCCCACCCTCTCCTACCGCCTCCGGCGCCCTTTCGTCCCCCTTGCCGCGTCAAGAAAAAGAGCCACTCTCCATCTTCTTCTCAAGCACGAGCCTCTCTTCTTCTCCTACTCGTACTCGAGACTTCTCTCATCACAGGGGGGGGGGGGGGGGGCTTCTCTCCGTCCTCTCTTCCCGTCCTCTCCTGTCGCCCGCGCCCCCCCCCCCCTCCCTCCCCCGCCGGCCACGGCTATTTTTACCAATGTGCGAGGATCCGAGGATCCGTGGACTATTCACACCTTCCGTTTCCTTCCGCTGCTGATCGCATCCTCTCGAGAAGGCGAGCTTTCACACTCTGCGCGCCGCCACGAGATCCTCGTCATTAAACAAGGAGACGGGAGTGGCGGTGCTCGCGTCTTCTTTCTTCTTTGCTTCTCTGGGAACTTCTCCTCTATTCGCCGAGGTTTCCCACGAACACGCGATGTGATTCTCGCTTCTTCTAGTAACTTCTCCGCTTGGCCGCTGACCACTTGCCACCTGCCACTTGCCTTCCCCTTCCGCCCATAGTTCAATCATTTTCATATACTGCATACTGCGAACGAGCCTCAGCCGGAGATCATAAACCACATTTTATGATCTCGGAACGGGCGCAAAGTGCACAATGGCATCGACAATGTCAAGAAGTGGGAAACACCGTCCATTCGCTAATCTGGGTACTAGAAAGCACCAGCTGCAAGACTTCAATCAACTACAGCAAGCCCAGGCCGACACAACCACCTACAACCGACTTACTACCGCCGCCATGCTAGCTAGCTACGTTCTACGTTCCCGCTGCGCCGGAGCCGCCGCACACCACCACGAAAGCGAACGCGCTGGGGCACTAGGAGCGTGCGGAGCGCCGGCGCTTCTCCGATCCTTGCTCGCGGCTGCCGCGTCGCTCCTCACGCGCAGCCAGCCGAGCCGCACGCGTCCTCGCCCGCTTTGCCCGATCATTCTCGGCTTGCTCTCCCCGGCGTAGCGCGATTTCCACTTCCTGAGTGCGGATCATCACACCGGAGTCGGAGCTATCCTCATCGCTACAATGGCACATAGCAGCAGGCCCACCGCCGCCACAGATCCCGCCGAACGAGCCTCAGCCGGAGATCATAAACCCCAAACCCCAGCCGGAGACCATGAACAGCTACATTGTCATTGCCAAAGTTGCATTTGTCAATGCGATTGTTAATTGTCTAGGAACAAGTAATGGCACACACAAACGACCTCAACACTCTGCGTGGGCCATGCAGCATGCGCCTTTGCCTTACGGGTGATCCACAAGCCACCTCGACGGTATTATTGGCGCCAATGCCAGCCGTGACGTCAGCCAACGTGGCGAGGCCGACTTGCAGCTCACCTTCGCCGGCATAGGTCAGACGGATCCAGAATAGCGCGCCCTCCTCGCCAATGTGGTCCTGCCCCGTACGTGAACGTAAGGCAGTCAAGCAGCTCACGGGCGTTCACGAACTCGGCGCATGAGTTGCCCTTCGAGCAACCTTGCAACATGGCGAATGTTGGCCGCTCGAGGCAGAAGTTGATGGAGTAGAAGGAGCCGTCTGGATACTGAAGTGCCGAGAGGTGGTCCTCCGCGCACGTCCTCCACTTGCGTCGCCTGCCGACGACATCATTCCTCTCGTACGAGCCACGCCGGTCCAATCGACGATCGCGCGGCGTTGCAGCCGATGGGTGCCAAGGCTAGGGACTAGGAGAAGCAGTTAACTAGTTAACTCAGTTAGTGGTTGTTAGCTACCTCCTAATTAGCGCAAGTAGTTAACTAACTGCCCCCAACTCGCAAGTAACTACTATTGACTCGCAAGTAACTAGGGCTGAGCAAGTCTCCTTCGCAGTTAACTACACGAACGGCGTCGAAGCTTCGCGCTGCGCGCGGCCCGCCATAACTAAACCTAGATAGGGTAAAAGTGAAATACAAACGCATGAATGATAACAATTACTACCTCCGTTCCATTACTGAACCGCATCGCCAAAATAGGGACAGTAAAGTTGACATAAAAAAAATTCGTGTTGAGAGGGGAATAGCGGGTACACTGGGGCGAAAGACCACCAAAAAATCTGGCACCCAAACCCACCAAAGGCGTCCGAATATTACGTTTTCAGTATTGATCAAACACGATTTTGGCGCCCCCTAGCTAGACGACCGATCGCCTTGCCACGAAAGCTCTCGCCGCTCCGCCACTCTCGCGAGAGCCGGGCCCGAGCCCCCGCAGCATGGGAGGCGCACTGGTGGCGACTTTGTGAGGCGCTGCCGTCCCGCGTCCTGCCTCTCCCGAGCAGCCTCCTGAGCTGCCCAGCATGCCCGAGGAGGATGAGGCCCCACCGTCCAAGAAGCGGCGGTGCTCCTTGACATCGAACTGCCAGGCGGCAATTGCTGTGGCATACGAGCATACGAGCGCGAGCGGCTGCCAGAGCCGAAGCATGGGAAGGAGTGGCAGCGAGCGCACGCGGCATTGTGTGAGAAGTATGATGTTGGCCCGCGCTATCCGGCTGAGGTCAGCCGAACATCAGCTGGCTGAGGCGCTGAGGCAAGAGGCAGGACGTCTGCCGGCATCCGGCATCCCGCAAGTGTGCTAGTGGCCTTGCCGCTGTGCAAGTGTGAGTAAGCATTCAGCATGAATGCCCCCCCTGAGGAATTCAGTGCTCTCTTCAATATTAAAGCTTTGTGTTGGCGCGCATCGTTGAGGTGGAGGGATCGAATGAGTATGATTTGTGATTTGCCGCACCGCCGTGATGTGTGATGTGCTTAAGGACACTGATTAGAATTCCATTCATTGCAACTTCGTCCCTAGCTAGGTGCGAATCACACTATTGAGATGAAACAAAATGTTCATGTTAAGCCCCAATGTACCCTCTCCCCTCTGATATCTTTGGCGGGGCCTCAATATTAGTGTCTAGCTAACCGTTATTGTTTTAAGCCTCCTTGACGTCTCAGTAATGGAACGGAGGTAGTATGTTTTGCCACAGCTCATAACCATCCTCAAAAGCTTTCACGCAACCAGTCACAAGTCTAGTCTAGCTAGACGTCTAGACTTATTACATTCCTCCATTATTATTATTATTACTACTACTAGCTACTAGCTACTAGTATAGTAGGTAGTAGTATTCAATTCGTGTTGTACGCTGCCACAAGCTAGCGCTCGAGCGTCGAATCCTTCACAGCCTTACGGAGGTCGCCATGCATTGCTCCGGCCGCGTAAAAACATACACGTTCGACCTCGTCGTCCTGCCCTGCAACTGCAGCGTTATTGGCAAGCTGCTCAACGGTCTCGAAATCCTCCTCGGCGCCATCGTCGGAGTTCGTCGGCGTTGGACGGAGGTTGGAGGGAGCAGTGATTGAGGGACTGGGGGGAAGGCGAGAGGGGGGCCTCCTTGTACAATACATATCCTAATTCATCTCTATTATTATAATACTTTTATATCTACTAGCTACTAGCTACTAGATAACTACTAGTTAACCACCAACTTAGAAAGTCGGAAACCACGTAACTAGCAGGTAACTACTGCCAAAAACATACAACCAGTTAACTAACTACCCCTCAATTGGCTACTAACTAGTGCCCCCCAACGTTGATAGTTAACTACAGTCCCCGGCCTTGATGGGTGCACCGATGGGGTGTGAAGGGAAGACGTCAAAAGTGTCGCCGGCGTTGGTGCTGCTTGGTGTTGGGCTGCAGCTGCGGGGCTCCTCCTTCCCGTTGGAGGCAAGTGCGAGCACAAATGCATCGCCATCGACGCCACGGAAGCCTCTGAGAACGGCACCGCAGCTTGGGACATGCATAAGACCTCATCGTCGATGTCGTCCTCCCCGGGCGCGCCGCTCATTGGCACCTGACGTTGTCTCTTCGAGTATTGTAGTTGTCTCTTCGTGTTGATATCTATCCGTGCCTCTTCGAGTATTGTAGTTGTCTCTTCGTGTTGATATCCGTGTCTATTCGAGTATTGTAGTTGTCTCTTCGTGTTGATATCCGTGTCTCTTCGAGTACGAATCACTCACTCGAGACTCGAGACTCGAGTCTCAGGACTCGAGCCTCGAGACTCGAGGCTCGAGACTCGTCCTGGGGGAAGGCGCTGGGGGAAGGCGCTGGGGGAGGGCGCTGGGGGAGGGGGCTGGGGGAAGGCGCTGGGGAACGCTCGGGGAGGGGGCTGGGGGAGGGCGCTGGGGGAGGGCGCTGGGGGACGCTAGGGGACACTGGGGGAGGGCGCTGGGGGACGCTGGGGCTGGGGGACGCTGGGGGAGGGCGCTAGGGGAAGGCGCTGGGAGACGCTGGGGGAGGGGGCTGGGGGAAGGCGCTGGGGGACGCTGGGGGACGCTGGGAGACGCGAGCAAGACTCGAGTTTCCCCCGCGCGTACTCGAGACTCGAGTCTCGAGACTCGAGATTCACTTCTGGAGGGCGCTGCGTGCACGGGGGAAACTCGAGTCCCGCGATGCTGTGCTCGAGGCCCGCTTCTTCGAGGCGCTCACTAGCATCGGGTTCATCGACGTCCGAGATACGGCTCCCTAGAGTCCACAGAGTGCTGAGTGCTTGACTGCCCCAGAATGCTCGCTCGAAGGTCGAAGGTCGAGGGCCGCCCCCAACCGCCAACCCAGAACGTCTGAGACCCTTTCTTTGTTGAGTGACTCGTACTTACATCGTACATGAGACTCTTGGTACTCTAGAGTATATGTTGGAGATGGCAAAGAAGAAGACAAGAAGACCAAGAGGCCTGTTCACACTTCTCTAGTTTATTCCTACTCTTTTCACATCATTCCGTTCTGTCGTCCTCGAACTTCAACGCTTTCTTTTCTTGGAGTGCGATGACGCTCGGCCCTCCATTGCTCCCACCAGTAGTGCCCGAGATGGCATTGGTGAGCGCGGGTGCGGTGGGCGGAGCGCTGCTCCGCTTCGCGTCTTCGGAGGCAGCCAAGCGACGCGACGCGGGCCCGCTCGTCATCCTCGCGCTTAACATTCTTGGCAGCTTCGCGCTGGGCTCTCTGTCAGGCAACGGAGCCGCACGCCGACAGCAGCTCCTCCTGGGCGTTGGCTTCTGCGGCGCGTTTACCACGTTCTCCACCTTCTCCATGGACACGATCACGATGATTCAGCACGGACAGTTCCGGCGTGCCGCCGCATACGTCCTCGCCTCCAACACCCTTAGTCTTGGAGCCGCCTATGCTGGGTATTGTTTCAAGCTGCCAACGCCTATGGTGCACAAGTTGAGAGCACCGCTCAAAGCGAATGGTGGCTGACACGTCAGCCGATTGCTGCAGGCGATATGTGACCTGAGATAGATCATAGACGGAGACCGGCTTCATGTGCGCTCATTTCCGTTCGGCGTAATACATAGTGTTGTAGCAGATTGCTTTGGCCATAAACTTTTGAGCCGGTGCTACTATTGCATCTTCTCCATCCACGCCTTTTTTGGGAGACGTTATTGTATGGTACGTATTGGCATAGTGTGATTTGTGGCATGGTGCGCCGGCAGTAGTGAATTGTTGGTAGCGAGGAATGGTGCGCTGCCAGTACTGAATTGTCAGGTGATGCACTGTTGACTGTTGTGTGTACTCTCTGTACCGTCAGCGTTGCCATAGCATGCGGTGTTGTCCAATAGTGCTAGTGTTGGGAGTTGCAGCGTGGATGTGGCCTGTGGCCGTATGCGCCGTGGGTGTGGCCATGGCCGCGTGGCCATGAATCATGGGCATTGGCCGTGGCTGTGAGCGCCGTGCTTGCCGTGGCGTTAGATTAGCGGTGCGAGCGCGTCTGCATCCACTAGTTGTAGTAGTATCTAGTAGTAAAATAAATGCTTGAAGATTCGGGGCTATAGAGCTATAACGGTCTCGGTACTACTACCCCCCTGCTTCGGCGCCCTTCCATAATAATAATATAACTGAGCATTAGTACCACTACTCCCACTAGCCCGGTACTAACGCCCTCAGCGCTCAGCGCACCTGCCCGTACGCCTTGACGTATGTTGATTGATTGATGTCACAGATACATACACCTATGCACCCCTTCAAATCTCTCCCCTTGCAGGGCCCCGGCTCCCATTCTAACTCCCCACAAGTTACAATGGGTGAAAACCAGGTGAGGCGAACCGACCTATGTCGGATGTGGGGCGACTCACCAGGGAAAAGGAAAAGCACCGGGGGGGGGGGGGGGGGCAGGAACTCTCGTCAACAAAGAAGAGCTGCCGGCAGCGAAGGCAGCGTTGGCAGCTCTCGTGTAGGACAAGCGACCAGCATGAGCTGTATCAGATATCCATCACCGGCGGCGGTGACGGCGGCAGCGGCAGTCGCGACGGCAGCTGTGGCGGAGGCAGGGGCACCTTAGTCCTCGGGTAATAATATTGTAATAACTTGGCGAAGAGCGAAGAGGCGGACTTGGCAACCGCGGCCGGTGGCAAGCTACGGAGCGCGATCTTGGCCGAGGTCAGACGGGACTTCGTACCGTCTTTTCGGACGAGGAGTCTGAATAGGCCGGGAGACCCTCCTCCGACCCGCTTGGGCTTTCCGCTCACGGTCAACAAAATGTCTACTCCCCCCATATCCAATATTAGAAAAAAAAACCTTTTAATTTTCTCGCCACGCGCGCGGCTACGGGGTTGTCTATTGTAGCCACGCCCAGATCCCTTCCTCTCCTCTCACTTCCCGCCTTGCGGCAACTCCCCTCGTGCTCTACATAGGGGCCCGGGTCGTGGGGGGGGCTGGGTCGGGCGGGGTGCACCGGCCCTCAGTGGTCTGTCCTCGCCTTCCTCCTGTGCCTCTGGGTGGCCGGTTTCTTGCTGCTGTGGTGTAGGTGTCGTGCCGTTGCTGAGGTGTCTCGTGCTCGTGAGTTGTTCTTCTTCGTGGGTGGTTCTTTCAGGGAGGGTGGGGGAGGGGAGGGTGTGCCTCGACCTCAGGCGAGCCTTTCGGCGAGGCCAATCGCTTCCGCCACAAGGCCGAGGTTGTCGCTCAATCTTAGTTTACCTTTGTTGTCTTCTGTAAATACCGGGGCGCTGAGCTCCGCTGACCTTTTTATTTTAGGTTTTCTACCCTGGGCCGCCGTGCGAGTGCGCATCGGGCGACAGGTTTTCGACGGTGTTAGGCCCCTCACCAGGGTGGTGAATCTTAAGAGCGTGGATTCTAAGACCGGTATGTAGTGGTATTCATATGATTCGAACTCTATTCTGTAGAAGTCTCTTATTATATATCTCCAGGCTATGATATAGAGGGTTTTTAGGCTGTCGGGGGTGGTCGCGTCTGGGTATGCGAATAGCCTATCCTTAGTTTTCTGCCCATGTGACCTATTCGTTTTCGGAGTGTAGTTAGCGATCGCATCTATGGTGTCGAAGATTTTTCTTGTCGCGGGGCACCATGCCAGGTGGCATGAGTCCTCTTGATGTTGTCAGAGCAAGGCTGCTCTCACTCTTGGAGACTGCCTGCGAGGGCGCGCCGGCAGCTAGCGCGGAATGCAGTTCTTGCGGGGAGCTCATGGAGCTTTCCTCGGGGATGACTACGGGCATGGTGATCGACGCACGACGCACGACGCACGCACGGAGCACGGTGGGCGCGGAAGTGCGGAAGGAGGCTTGTGGGAGGTGGTGGCAGGCGACTGGGGGTGGCTCAGGCGCGTGCTTGACTTGTATTGACTCGTTGACTCGGGGTATAGACTCGGGAACTCGGGGGGACTCGTTTGGGAACACGGAGGGACTCGACGAAGTTGCTACAAAAACACTCACTAGAAACCCAAAAACCAAAGTCCTTGGGCTCAGAAAACTAACGTAAACACTCCGGAATCATACGATAAACAAACCCCTCCCGCGCGGCGAAGGCTGAGGTCGCGATCGATCGCCATGCGCGAAGAAATACGGAACGAGAGCGCATAACTACGCAAACGAAGGGTTCGGACTATCGTTAAAGCGAAACTCGTCCGCTTAAGCCAACGCGGAGGGTCGAGGAGAGATCCAAACTCGCGCGGGGGAAGAAGGCGATGTGCGGAGAGACCTTCTAGACAAGAGACGAGCAAAGGGCGACGAAACAAGACGCGAGACGCGAGGCGCGTGCCATTCGTTCTACCTTTCTTTTACCGAAACCACGGCGAAACTAACGTTAAACGTCGGTGCCCCCTCCGCGAGAATCGCGAAGAAGAACGGACGAGATGAAGGCAATCATCGAAGGAATCGCGAGAGGAATCGAAGCGAAGGGGGGGGGAATAACGCGCGCGGGGGGGGAACGAACGACGGCCGGAGGAAACGAACCGCGCACGGAGGAGAAGAACCTCGCGCGGGGGGGGATAATATAACGGCCGGAAGCGACGGATGGCACGCCGAGGGAAAGAACCTGCCGCGGGGGGGGCGAGGGACCGAGGGCACGGCGGGGCAGCGTGGGAGGGCGCGAGGCCGATCTCGGAACGAGATCGCGTCCTTTCCCTCGCGGAGCGCGGAGAGACCCCCCACGAGATATCTTGGGACCGGAGAATGTTTTGGACGAATCTTCCTACCGTCGGCCGAGGAGAGGCGGACGGAGAGAGAGAGAGAGAGTCTCGCAGAGCGACTGCAGAACGAGAAGTCGAAGTCATGCCGGTTTATTACCTTAAACGAGCCAACAATTATAGTAACAGCAAAAACAAAATTCGAATCGCAAATTTCGAGATCAAAATCGGCAAACCTGGACTTGAGACCATGGGGAATCCGAATCTGTGTGTCTTGTGCGTCAGTGGCAACACGGGGAACTGTTCAATTGTAATTGTGAGCGCGCACCTTACACGAATATTCATGCCTACAGCCTTCAGATGGGCAGGAATACAACACCCCCCGACTTAAATCGAGACGTCTCCCGATGTCGAGCCAAAAGAGTTCATTTGACCATACGAGACGAGAGACCTAGAAGAGGAGGATTAACCCATGGATCCAAAGCGAGCACAAAATCGGCAGCTTAGCGCGGCGGCCCCCGATTTCGTACGTCACGTCCTACCACGTTCTCCCTTTTACAGGAGTTTTGCTCGGGCAGTTGCGCTGGGTCAGGCGCTGACGCGACGCTAATCATCCACTTCCGGTCGACTTAGCGCTACGATTGTGAACGAGAACGAGTACGACTCGAAGGCAGATCAGGAGGAGTACGACTTGTCTCTTGAATTCGACGTGGAATAACTTGATTGGATTGGGAACTTGAGCTTGGACTTGAAGAGGAGTCTACAGCGGAGTGAGCTTGGGGTTGAACCGGACGGCGGTCGAAAGTGGTGTCGTACGACTCAACTAGATCAGCACAACGCCGAAGCAACTCAATTCGAGACTCCCAAGTAGCTTCAGAACGAGGATAGCCGCGCCATTTGACGAGATACTTGAATGAAACTCCATCGCCCTTGCGATCGAGTAACTCTTCGACCAAGTACTCATCTTCAGCGAGCGGAGACGAATCGGTGACGGTGAAGTACGGACGAAGATTGGAAATGTGAACTTCATCCTTGACTTGACGATTTTCGAGATCGCGTAGACGGTAGCGAGTGGCCGAGATGGCTTCTTCTACTCGGTAGGGACCGGAGTAGAGATATTGAAGTTTGTTGGCGTGGCCAGGGATTCGACGACAAACTCTGTCTCCTGGTTTGAAGGTGACACCGAGTTTAGACTTTTGAGAGGCGGAGCGCATCGATTCGCGTTGGGCTTCTTGAGTACTTTCGAGGGCGGAACGCCACGACTCGAGAAGCTTCTTATTGAGCTCGGTGGCGTAAATGACGGCATCGGACGGAGGCCTAGATGGAAGCAACTCGAGAACAGGAGCAGGGTCAGCAAGTTGAGCTGGAAGACGAAGCTCCCGACCAAACAAGATAGCCGCGGGTGACTTGGGTACGACGCGACCGGCGGTCGCTCGCATAGACATGAGAAGAAACGGAAGGTGGTCGACCCAATGGGCGCCGCCTTCATTGGAGACTCGAGTCATCGTGAGGAGAGTTTGTTGAGCTCTTTCCACTAGCCCTACGCCTTCGTGGCGATAGGCTTCAGTAGTGCTCAAGTCCGTGCCAGTCGCTTTGAGAATTAGGTCCACTAACCGAGAGCAAAGATTCGAGCCGGCGTCGGTTCGAAGTTGGCGAGGGACTCCATAACGAGATACGATGAGACGCATGAAGACGTCCAGACATTTTGCGGACGAGGGGTTACCGTTGCAAGGCTCAGCTTCAATCCAACGAGAGAGAGAATCGACGAAAACAATCAGCTTATCAAAACCGGAGCGGCCGGATACGAAATCGTGGGTGGGAGCCATCGAAAGAATATCGCAATAGACGACGTCGAAAGGATAGGATCCGATAGAAAGACCGGATGGATGGGCGAGCGGTCGCGGTAACGGTTTGCCAAGAGTGCATTCATGGCACTCTCGAACGTACTCCGATACAGAGGCGGATAGGCCAGGCCAGTAAACTCGAGAACGAAGTAGGGTAGTCATCCTTGTCGCACCTGGGTGACCAAGGTGGTCATGGTAGGCGCGGAGGTACGTGTCACGAAGGGACTCCGGAATGTATAAACGAAGAGGAGCCTCTTCCGCCTCTGAGGAGCGGTAGTAGAGTAGGCCATCGCGAAGCAGGAATCGGGACCTCTTCTTCGACGACGAGCTAGAGTCGATCGAAGAGGAAGCTTTCGGAAGGATCGACTCGAGTTCAGAAATGATCGAGCTAGCGAACTCGTCGGTAGAGAGCGCTTGACGCAATTCGTCGGCATGAGGCACGCCCACATCGAGATACGAGGAGGTAATCGACTCCGAAGATTCCGATGCTTGACGAGCGAGCCTATCGTTTGCTTGTTGGCGGCGAGCGGTGAGGGTGGATGAAGTAACCGCGGCGGCAACTATGTCGTGAATTTCGGAAGAATCGAAAGAATGGACGTCACTCTCCTCGAGATGGAGAGGATCGTGATCGGGCTCGAGAGCAACTAGGCGGGATAAGCCGTCGGCGTCCCAGTGAGTGACTCCAGGTTTGTGCACGACGTCGAATCGATATTCGGCTAGCTTCAGGACCCATCGCATGAGGCGCGAGGCTGGACCACCGGTGACTTGATCTTTCATCGTGTGAAGCCAGCGCAAAGCTGAATGGTCTACGACGAGGGTGAAGTGGCGACCCCAAAGATAAGGCCTCCAATTTCGGATCGATTCTAGCGCTGCTAGAAGTTCGATTTCAGTAACTGTCCAATGGCGCTCAGCCGGACTCAAACTACGACCGTAGTATGCAACAACGCGCTCTCTCCCTTCGTCGTCTTTCTGAGCAAGGACGCCGGCGATGCCTAGCTTGCTAGCACCGTCGGTCTTAACGAGGAAAGGACGGTCGTCTCGAGGAGGTGCGAGTACGGGTTCTTCACAGATAGCTTGCTTGAGATCTTCGATAGCCTGGCGACAGGCTTCTGTTTGCGACTCGACCGGGACATCGCACCCTTTCCGCGTGAGAGCGGTTAACGGCGCTGCACGGATCGCAAAACGGCGTATAAAACGGCGGTAGTACGAGCACAGTCCAAGGAAAGAACGGACGGCTTCGATAGAGTTGATTTGGGTAGGGTCGATTTTCGAGACGGCTTCCACTTTCTTGGGATCCATCCGAAGACCTTCACGCGAAACAACGTGGCCGAGATATTCAGCCGAGGTGGCAAAGAAAACGCATTTCGACATCTTGCAAGTGAGGCCCGCCCAGATGAGACGTTCCAAGACAAGATCAAGACGGTGTAACATTTGTTGGAATGACGATTCTTCCCTGGCCTGCAGCGAGTCACCTACGCCTGTCGACCAGGCGCCGACATCATCCAAGTATGGCATACAAATCTCCCATGCCAGCCCACCGAGAACGGCGTCCATGAGGCGGCACATATACGAGGGACCGGATTGAACACCAAAAGGCAAGTAATTGAACTCGTACTTGCCGCGATGAGTAGTGAACGCGGTGATATGTTTATCGGACTCTTTGATCGGTATACCCCAGAAACCAGATGCCAGGTCCAGGGTGCAAAGGAATAGAGAATCAAGGTTGCCTTGGCCGGACGACAATCGGTCGATGGCTTCTACCGTGAGGGGAAGAGGGCTGTCCTCTAGACGAAGCTTGGAGTTGACGTCGCGATAATCTACGCAGAAACGTACGGAGCCATCCTTCTTAGTGACTAGCACGACTCGAGAGGCCCACGACGAATTTGATTTCCTAATGATGCCCGCGGACTCCATCTTGCAAACTTCGTCCTCTATGATCTTCTCACCCTCTCGTCCAACTCTAGACGGTGCGTGGCGGTGAGCTTCGGCTCCGGGGTTGAGCGGTAGCTCTACCTCCATCACGTGAGTGTGATTCGGGTTGGTCGGGTCAATTGCGAAAGCAGCGATACGTCGGGCCAGTAGACGACGAACTTGTTCACGTTGGGGCATCGAGAGACGGCCTTCGGGGTCGATCTTGGCTGCCTCGAGGAGCTTACGCTGGTCCTCGTCGAGCGACTCAATCACATCCGGCGAGTTAACGGCCCCGACGCGGCGATATGTTCCAGCGTGAATTTTGAATCGAATCTGTAGCGAAGCTACAGGATGGAACGACGGAAGGTGTAGAGGTTTGGGGTCAGTGTTGACCACCGTAACCGCGATGGTGTGGTCGGAGTTCGACCTCTCTACTTGGGGAATGACGAGAGGAGAGCTATCGATCGTTTCACGCGTAGGGAGTCGGTCCACGAGCATGGCGCAATCTTCGTGTTCTCGAAGAGCTAGCGGAATTCGGACGTGAAACGTTGCCCGATGATAGGCCGGGATCGTGATAGGTTCGTGGGTATATAGGAGGTACTCGGAGCCACATGATGCCGGCGCTTTGGCGGCAAACTCATCGGCCGTGTTGAAGAGAGGCTCGGAGACTAGCTGGTTGTCGTTTTCGGCGGCCTGCGGCCCTCGGAAGAAGTCAGTCGTAATTGGGTTCGCGGAGGTCGGACAGACTTGTGCACAAGTCAGGCTGACAAGGACCATCGCTATCGGTGACGTCGAGACGCGAAAGATCGGCGGGGCGTCGGGGCTTGGACTGCCATTAACCCCAAGAGGAGCCACCGTGGATGGAGCACCGAGAGTGATAGAGCCGTCCGCGCTGTCGGAGGCGAGCTGAATCGAAGCGGCGTGCGTGGCTAAGAAGTCGTTCCCGAGCAGCAGCATCGGGTTGCCTTCAATCACCATGAACGTATGACGAAAGAGAAATCCGCCGACGGAGAAGACGATTCGAGCCTTGCCTCGCGTGATAAGAGGTAGGCCGTCCGGACCGTGAAGCGGTGTCACCACGGCTTGTGGCAGCCGCTCGACGCATGCGTCGTTGGGTAGGCCGGACAAGAGGGAAGTGGTCACGACCGACGGGCCAGCTCCGGTGTCAGCGAGGGTGCTGTTGACCGTGAGGGCGGAGTCGGCTAAGATGACTCCTTCTTTGCTGGTAGCCTCGCCGGAGCGGCAGACCATTAGATCTCGAACATATAGACAATGCCTTGGGTAAGCTGAGGGCAGGGTATCCACGACACTCTCCGGTCGGTGCGCGGTCACGTATGCGATGGTGTCGGACGGGGACAGGGTTGGTCGACAGAGTGGTTGCTCGGGTGAATTCTTCGTCAAAGTGGACGTCGTCTCTTCGGGTACTCCGACTGCCGCTATCGTGGCATAGGGCCTAGAGGCGTCGTCCTCGTGGGTAGAGGGGCAGGGTGATAGCTTGGGGCTAGTGTAGCCGAGGCCTCTCTTGTCGGTGGGGTGCCTCGGGTGGTCGGACATCTTTTCCCAATCTTTCTCGAGACGGGCTTGGGCTTCTGTCTTGGGTCTTCGAACTAGTGAGGCTAACTCTTCGGCGCGGATGCCTTTGGCTTCCACGAACTCGATTGGCGCTCGGACGGCAGCGGCGAGGTCGGATTCCTCGTCGGCGCCTCGTCCGGCTAGAGCTTGCGCTCTTATTTCGTCAGCGGTTTCGAGCGTGACGTTGGACCATTTCTGGTCCCCGTTCACTCCGAATGATTGCCATTGTTGGCGCCGCTTCCGGAGAGTCGTCGGCGTCGTCGGACGCGGCGAGCTCGCGCGTGCCGGAGGCGGGGCGGTCCATGGAGAGAATGGGTCGTGGAGAGTAGACTCGGAGGCGTAGAGTGGCGTGTCGTTGTCGTAGTTATCGTGGGTTTCTTTTTGGTCTTCGTGGTTGTTTGTCTAGGAGTAGCTGGACGGGAAACAACGGGGTCGGAAGAAACTTCACTAGTTTCCCTCCCCCTCTCATAACGATGAAGAGCCGACCACGGCTCGTAGGCGTAGCCTCGGTTGAGCTAAGTGAAGGCCGGTCCAATAGGCTGCGCCGCGCGCAAGCGAGTAGCTCTAACGCGGACAATATCTTCGTCGATGGCTGGTCTCGCTGTTGGCTCAAATGTCGAAGAAGAACAGGCATCCAATGGGTCGCCATCGCTCCAGCTACATCGACGTAGGTGCGGCTGCGAAGAGCGCCACGGTGCGGTGAAGGAGAGAGGTTAGCCATGGCCGACTCACGGCCATCCACGACGCAGGTTGGCTGGAGAGGCGGCAGCCCTTTGGTGAGGTACAACCCGGTGGCTTTTGGTGTCCAGTGCCGTGCTCCCAGGGTTGGACGAATTGGGTCGGGGTCAACCCCCCGACTAAACGGCGAGCTTCCGCATGCATCCGAGGGTTCTCAACCGCTACAAACGGAGCAGTGGCGGAGGCCATTGACTTGAAGACGCGGGCGGCCGACTCAAGAGCGGCACGACGTCCGGGTTCTTGGGAAAGCCATTGGCTGCTGACGGCGGAGAGGTACGTGCAGGGCGGGTGGGCGATGACTAGGTCCCAACCTAGGTTTTGGACATGAAGCGCGTCGCCTTGGAAGTGGGGCACGTAGCCAATCTCGGAAGGATATAAATCGCACGTAGCTACATCAGCTCCGGCGAGTAGGAACATGGAGGAGACGACGCCGCTAGTCTCACCAACGACGAGAACTCGTGGGGCGTGACAGCCAGAAGTCAGCCCGTCTTGGACTTGTTGACTCGTCTTCGTGAGCTCAGCGCAAAGCTCATCGAAGTGCTTGGGTAGCGCGGCGGCAGGCGAGGCTAAGGTGCCACTGCGCGGCCGGCGGAGCTCTTGGGCTGCCTCCGTGAGGTGCCGAGGTAATACCACCGCAGAGCCGCTCGCTCGTGCACGAAGAGAGGCGAGAGCGTGGAGAGCGGGTGACGGGGTATCATCGCGGGTGCCGACATCGGAGTTGTTTCGAGAGGAATCGAAGGACTGGATCGCGGACGCATTGATCGCTGCCACGCGCATGATGGCGGTGGCAGTGGTATCGAGAGGCAGGCAGTGCTTGGAGGCTGCGACCGGTGGCCGCGGCGACGTTAGGACGAATGGAAGTAGACTCGGATATCGACGACGTGGAGACAGGCTCGGAGGACGGGATTGACGAAGAAACTCGGAGAAGTGGGGTGGTCGGATTGCGGCGACGGACGCCGCGGCCGCGAGACCACCGGTGAGAGACATGAAGGACATGGCTTAGAGACTCGGTTGGGCTGGCTCAATGGGCGTAGAAGCTCGGTTTGGGAGGCGGCCGTTCCTCGACGTGCAAGGGAGTTGTGGTCACTCTCCATGGTCACGTCGGGAGAGGGAATCGGGCCAGGCATAGACTTCGTTGCAATCTGTCGTCGGCGGGGTCGGCGCCGGCGAAAGAAGGGACGTGGCTGTCGAAGAAGCCGGCTGCGGGGAAGGCTGAGGCCAGGTTGGTGGCTCTGCGGCAGCGGCTGTGTGGGTGGTGGCGAAGAGGTTCTGCAATGCGAAGCATTCTTCGGAGGACTTGGCTCGGCTAGCGGTGCATGGACCGCTAAAATTACGGCGGATTCAGACTCGAATTCGGAAGACTCGGCGACTTGAGAGAGGCTAGGAGACGGCTGTGCCAGCTCCTCCATGGCTCTTGACTGATGGGATGGCGTGGGAACGCCGGTGGTCGACCGCGGACTCCGCGGTGACGTTGATTTGTGCTCGGACTCGGACTCGTCGTTCCTAGCGTGCTGGACGCCAAAAACAGGGCTAATTTTCGAAATGGAACGGACGGGGCCGGCCCAAAGGTGAAGCCCCCTGGCGTCGCAACCGTCGATGAGGGACGAAGCGGACGCTTGTGATGACAATAGGGGCACGGTGGCCAGCACCGGTTGGCTCGGTGCGGCCGTAATCTCGGACTCGGTGACGGGCTTGATTACGCGGGCTCGGGATGCACTGTCTTGTGCAATTGGACTCGGACTCGGAACGGAAACGGAAGGGATCGGCTCGGCGGCGTGCAGCTTGCTGGAGTGGCAGGCCGGCTGCGGCGAGACTCGAAACGGTGGCTTGGACAAGGACACAGTGGCTGTCGTCGAGGGCTTCGGCGTCAGCTTGTGTTTGGACTCGATACGCGGTGGCTCGTGAAACGGGGCTCGGTATGGTTGGAATTCTGGACGTGACCGGAGTTTCCAAATGACTCAGACTCGGGCGCGGAGGACCGAAGGTGAACACTCCCGCGGAAGGAGTGGTCGTCAGAGGCCTCAGTGGGTGGCTG
>CM030932.1:204162-258799 GCA_018136815.1 Isochrysis galbana
TTGAAGGCCATAGCGGGCTTGGAATTGTTGCGCACAATCTTCATTGACCGCGATGTGCCATGGGCCCCGCGAGGAGCGAGCCCAGAAGTCAGGTTCAGGGTCGACGCCCTCAAGCTCGAGTAGGAGTTCCACAATGGCCGCATAGACCGTGGTGTCATGGAGCACGAGGTCGCCCGCCTGGCTGAACGACATGTCGTAGTTGGCATCTGTGTCAGGTTGTTGATCTATCTTCTTTGTCTGAGTCTGGGTCCTGGGGGGCGGGCCCGGGGAGGGTGGGGGTCAGTGGCATCGGGTGTTGGCGGAGGTGGAGAAGCAGGAGTGTGGGCTGCCTAGGAGGTCTTGGGTGGAGAGTGGTGGCTTGCGTGCTATCTCTGTGTGGCCAGAGGTGTATGTTGCTTCCATGCGTCAGACAGATTGTCAGTATGTTGTGCCCATAAGGGCCACCCGGCTGCGGGTCGCGCCGCCGAGGCGGCGCGTCCCTTGCCAGGGTGGGAGGGGCCTCTGCCATAAGGCATGCCCAGTGGGGTGCGGCTGGTCCCTGCCTGATGCTGCTTCCCTGGGTCCTGCAGTCTGCTGCCCCCCATGTGGGGGGCCAGCATGGCTGCTGCGTGTGGTGTGGCCGGGGCCACGGGCCGTGTGGCGCGACGCGGGTCGCGCTCACCTGCTCGGCCTCTGATGGCGGACGCGGTCGCTTCGACAGCGACTGCTCCATGGGGGCTGGGGGGCCGCCCTCGGCGGGGGACCCGAAGGAGAGGAGGAGAGCGGCGGCGCGCTCCATGTCAACTGACTATAAAGTTAGTTGCATATCCAATATTAGATATTACTACTAGTACTACTAATTAAAAAGCCCTGTGTTTGACCGCCCTGCTAGTGGCGCTTCTCTTGCCCGTGCAACTCTGACACACGACGAGCTGTTGCACTACTTGGCGGCATGCAAAGTGCATATCATATCTAAAATCAATCCTCACGGGGTGGCGACATCCAATATGCAACATGTGGCCCATGCGCTAGTCACGAAGCAGTTCGCTGCCCCTTCTTACCAATCATCTCCTTGCCGCCACACGCACCCATGTTCCGATGGCACGTTGCTTACGGGCTTGCGGAGAGACACCTAGCGCGTCCCGCAGCCGGGCTGTCGCCCACCCCAAGCAAAGCCGGCGCACCTCTTCCCTATGCTCAGAGAGATAATTGGCAATGTCGTCCGCGAGGGCAGCCGATTTCGTGGCAGTTTTGCTGGTGTCTGCTCGAGGCTCGCCAATATACATGCCCGGCACCGCATGCCAGCTCCGCAAGGCCGCAGCAAGAGCCATCAATCGCCTCTGGGACAAGAGCATGTAGAGTGAGAGGCAGCCCCATCCGCGCCGGGTTTGCTCGAGCTCTGTGAGTTGCATTTCCACAAGTTCGCGGGCATCCTCATACTTCTCCGTCAGAGTGCTCTTGACAACCGCGATGGTCCGTTGACATTCTTCTTGCGCTTGCTGTCGTGCCCACGCCACCGTAGCTTCGGTGTATCGTTCGGCGGCCTGCTCGGCGGCTTCGCGAAGGAGTACCTCGGCTTGGGCGTGCTGCTCGCACAGCTCCGATCGCTGCACTTCGAGCGCTTCCTCCACCGCCTCAGCGTGTCGCTGGTAGAGTTCCGATCGTTGAGCCTCAAGTGCTAGCTCCAACTCGTGCGAAGAGATGACGTCATTTGCAGCTTGGCGATCCGATGCCGTCAGGTCGCAGAGCGTCGATGCAACCACCTCGCCTCGCACCGATGCTGTCGTGTCGAATACGGACTGCTGCCAAGAATGAAATGCTCTCGAAACCGTACTCCATTTCGCCTGCGTACAAGGTAGGCGACCAATTCAGGGCGCGGCCACTCAACGGCTGCAGTTGATAATCGCTCGCAGCGTGGCTGGGCGACGCGTAAAACAGTGCGATGGCGACCCAAGGCGCCCACTCTTGCATGCTGCACGCGCACAGATGACGTGGCATGCGCTCGTGTCATGAACGAGGCACCTGCAAAAGTATGGCCTGCAATGCGCTTCCACGCCAACTACGAAGTACATGATCCACCTCATTCTGGGCATCGCAAACTGCATCATGCGCAAGCGCTCGAATCTCGTCGACTTGCACATGAGCCGCAAATGGCGGTTCCGACGGCCGCGGCTCTCCTGTGCAACCGGACTCAAGCGTAGATGGTTCTTCCGTGCGACCCGCCGATGCTGAGCCCGCCATGGCATCCATTGCTTCATTGTTCGTCACAGCTTGCACTCCCTGTTCCCGAGTCATTGGAGACGATTGAGCCGCTTCCGCTGTGCCATACCTGGCAGCTATCGCCCCTGCGCTTGATACGGCTTGCACTTCTTGTTCTCGCGTTGTAGGGGCCGATATATTCGCCTCGTCAGAGCCACACTTGGCATCCGTTACCCCTATACTTGATACTGCCTGCACTCCCCGTTCTTGCATGATGAGAGCCGATACACCCCCCTCCCCAGTTTTCATGGCCTCTCCTAGTTGCGAGGAGCGCGCCGTTTCCGTCTGCGACATTGCATCCTCTCTTCCTCTCTTGAGATCCATCAGTTCTGAGTCCACTTCTTTGAGAGTCTCGCGGAAGGTCAGAACATGCGACTGCGCCTCCTCAAGCGCGGCGCGAGATGCAAGGAGCTCGGCATGGGATTCGGCAAGTTCATCTTGCATCACAGCGATCTTCCTCTCCGCAGCAACGAGCCCGGCCCTCGCACTAGGAAGTTCCGTTCGAATGTCCGTCAGATCGGCCTTCGCCGCAGTGAGGGTGGCATTAGCAACACCCAACTCAGAGGCCAACGCAGTTGATTCGCTCCTTGACACTTTCAGCGCCTCTCGCGAGGCGGAAAGCTCGGCTCGTAGCTCAGCTATAGCGTGTTCAGACGCGCGCGCATTCAAGCGAGCGTCCTCCAACTGCTCGAGCAGCACGTCTCTCGTGGGCGGATCCCTGTGCAGGGCTTCATCAAGGCTGCTGTCGGGCTCCCTTGTGCCTACCGGCGACGACGGGGATTCAAGTACAGTGCCGGGAGAGTTCGGTGAGGATACATTCATACGTTGAACGCTGGCAGCAAGCCTCTCGCGGAGCGCGCGCACTACGCGTGCCTCGTGCGTGCGTTGCTCATCGAGCGCTTGGCGCGCAATGCGCAGGCCGTCGTGCAGTTGGCCGATTTCGTCTTCCTGCTCCTCGGTAGCTGTGATCAAGGACTCAACCCGATTCCTGTGAGAGGCCTGCCAGGCAAGCGGATGATGGGGAGGAGGACGTGAGTTGCGATGCACGTCCTCTCTTCTGGCACGCATGTGACAGAGTTCAACTACCACTTTCCGATGGGCACATTGTCCCATTGTCCGCGCCCGAAGGGTTGCCATAGCAAGTCACATTGTCGAAGCAACGCACCTGCTGCTGCTCAAGCATATTGCGCAAGTGTTCCTCCCTGCGAAGCGCCGAGGCAAGACGAGTTTCAACTGCGGATACCTGTCGCTGCAGCGCGGCTTCCACGTCAACACCGTTTGCCGTGGCACGTGGCTCAGAATGCATGTCAGCGCTAGGTGCCCCAGACCACAGCTCGGTGCCTGCTTCTTGACTGCTGCTCATGACGGGTTGCTGCGGCTGATCTCTCAACCGCACCGATATATTGTTGGCCGATGAAGGGATCGAAGACTGCTGTGGAGGTGTGACGGCAAGGTGCCCGTCGACGGTCTGGACATTGCTGCTCGTGCCTTGCTTCTCGCTTGGAGAAGTATCGGTGACAAGTGGCCAAGAGCTGTGCCCCGTTGTAGGCGAATCGGCACTTGAAGGAAAATTGCTCGCTGATGACTCAGCTTTACTTGCAGTGCCGCGGTGTTTCTGCGGGGGTGGCGTCGACGACGTGTTTCGGGCGTTCGAGTATGCGGCGTATCGCCGTGGTGAGCATGATGCGTCCATCGGGGCATCCGAAGGCAACAGCCCATGGCTCGGCGAGTGCATCAGCCGGCGCAGGCCCTCAAGCTCCTCCTGCAGGCGCTCCAACCGTCGTCTTCCCAGCTCGGAGGACACCCCGCTCGATCGCAGCACATGTATGTGTTTCTCCAGCTCGGTAATGCGCGCGCTCTGCCTCTGGTGCTCTGCCTTCAGCGCGAGCTGCTGGTACGCTGCCTCTGGCGCTCCTTCCAACCGCTTCAGCTGGGGCAGCCGCCTGGCATAAGCGGTGTCATGCTCAACTGTGTGTGAACGGGTACTCGAGCGGCCGAATGTGCTCAGCGCCTGCTCAAGCTCGGCCATCCGCTGCTGAGCAAGGCTCCTCTCGTGCGCTCGCTCGCTCATGAAGCGCCGCAGCTTGCGTGCATAGCTCTCGGAGAGCGCGCCGACCTGGCGCTCGAGCGCATGCTCGGAGAGGGCCGGCGCGCGAGCCCACGAGCACGAGCTGCTGCACACGTCGCCGCAACAGCCAGGGCGCGACGAGACGGCGCCCGCTGCAGGCGGCGATGGCGCCATCTTCCCGCCTTCGCCCCCGCCAGCTCCCCAGCTTCCCCTTCTCCCGCGTCCTCTTCAGCCCCCCATTTACCATTTACAACTTTACAACTTAGGGACAAAACAATTTGTCAGATCGCCTTTTTTAGGGTGTGTGTGCATTGTTTCGGGCTGGTCGGAGTTGCATGCACCATGCGTTTCGTCCTGTTCGACCTCCAAGGGAGAACCCCCCTGTCTCTGAAGCATGCGCATGCACGTGGCAAATGAACTACGACATCACCACCGCACCACCACCACCACATATCATCAATATCGTATTCACTGAATATTCACAACTTTCATCTATGTCAGCCAAATGCCACGTGCCCCACGTCGCTCATTTAGTCAGTATGCCTAGGCGCAACGAAGACGAGCTCAAAGTACACAAAAGACAAAAGCTTGCGCGTGCACAAATAATTTTGGCATAAGCCGTCGACAAGGCTCGTCGTTGCACTCGGCGTTCTAGCGACACACGGGGGCGATGACACGTAAAGGGAAGAAGCGCAGATCGCCCCTACAAGATTGCATCTAATTTGCAATTGGATGTCCAAGTGGCCGCGCACACCCGTCCACACTTGGCGTTAGGATACAAGTCCCGTCGCCGAAGAGCATCAGCCCCTTTTACAAGATGATACTTCGTTTGCTTCTCGCCTAAAGGTGCCTACTGTGTGCCTAGCAACCATTCGTGTGTTGACTTCAGTTGCATGTAGTTCAATGGTGTCTAACATTCGCACTCGCTCATTGTCCTCCCCAGCATCCCCGTCAATGGCCAAGTCATAGGTAATCGCTTGCTTCTCGAGCGACTCGAGTCGCCGGCGCTTTGCATTCAGCAATGGTAGATAATCACTCCACTCTCTTGCCTGGGAGAATGCACATGAATACGGGCACCGTTAACCTCCATCATGACTCACACGCAGCTTCCAACACGGCTAGGCAGTATTGAAATCGTGCCACCCTTCCAACACATGTGCCGTGTGCATCCACCAAAACTCACCTCTTCGCGTCGAAGCTGCTCGATCTCGCTGGATAACTTGGCTTCAATGTCACCGACTCGTGATTGGAGGCGTTTGCAGCGCTCTTGCTGGTTGGCCATTGACGTCTCGAGATCGGCATGGTGCTCGAGGAGAGACTGCAGCATCACTGCACCTGAGAACATGGTGGATATGCCATGATGGGTTCGGTTGAGGTATATGTTACGGGCGCCGCAAGTCTTGCGCGTACAAGTGGGTTTAAGATTGCCATACCGACCTGACATTCAGCACGTTGCGCTGAGGTGATAGCTGGATTGAGCAAGGGCATTTTCTACATTGTGCAACAGTCGACCTACCGGGACTCTTGTCTCCCGCCACACGCTGCAAGTCTAGACGGGTCATCTTAACTGGACCGATGACTTTTTCGTCGCCACTTCGACTGAGGAATAATTCTAGCACTTTTGAGTAGAATCGCGACCCGCGAAGCTCGACCGAAAGGTCAGCAGGACTGTGCGGGAGCTGTGCCCAATGCATACGCTCGGGCTCCTCATTGCCGAACGTATCGACCCCATTGCACCATCGCACCGTTAGATCCGCGCCATGTGGTGTGTCTGCTGAATTTGCCTGAATCCTTTCACATTGGAGAGTAAGCACACCTTGTGCGAGCTCCCTTATGATGTTATGGTCTGTCGCCTCGCTGCGTTGGCATTGTACGCTACAACAGAAGAACGAGCCATCACGGAGGCATCGCTCTTCCAACCAAGAGCGTGCGCATTTGCATGCAGCCAAGTAGTCTTCCTGCGGCGGTACATCCAAACAGGTCAGAGCTCGCAGTATCTTTACATCCTTCGCCTTCTCGTCGCACACTTTCCCTGCCTGGCCATCAGGCTGTTGTGCGCTCAGGATGACGGGCTCAATGTGGATGACCAGCGGACCAATCCGCTCGTCGGCAAGTAGATGGATGACGTCGCCATCGTAGACTCGGTGGATGGAATCTTTCAGGAGTTTTATCGGTTCTTGGTCGTATCGCTGCAAAAGAGAGGCGTGGAGGCCTGTACACGTCACCGTCCATTCGGCTCCCTGTCTTGAAAACAGGAGCTGGCCGCGTGAGATTCTCTTGGCCATGGAATTTGAGCCAAGAAGGCTCGCTCGCCCAACTTTGCCATCCTCACCCAGCTGGACGGGCGAGCCATCCTCGAGGTGCAACAAAGAAATATGCGGCGTGCACATGCAACTTCAGCTTAGTCTTGTCCAGACTCAGTGGAAGAAGTATGGCTGAAGGTGGAAGAAGGCAGTGGGGCGGAGCAGAGCGGAATGCAGGGAATGGGAGAGGAGAGGAGGGATTGATGGAGAGAGAGGAGAAGAGAGCCACTCCGGCCGGAGGTTCAGTCCGGGGGGGGAACAAATCGTATGTGCGGGCAGCGTGCGGAGTACGGGCCGCAGCCACGAGAGCAGAGGCAGCGGCCAGAAAGACAGCGTAGCGCGCGAGGGGCGGTGGGGCGGGGCGGCGGACGGGCGGCACGGTGATGCACAGGATACTTTAGATGGATAGCCTCACTCTTTACTCTTAGCTAAAGTAGTTGGCCATCGAGCGGACGCTAGCGACGATGCGACGCTTTGCTACTTTTAACATTCGGCTGGGGCTGATCCCGTTTCACCCGAGCCTATTCGTAGGGGCGTAAGGGCCGAGGCAGGAGTACCGTCAGCGAAGATCGATGCACGATAGAGTAGCGCCGACTATCCTAGCTCATGATTCTCGACACGGAACCCGGAAATAAAAGGAGCTTCCACAAACTACAAACTTGATTGATGCGTGATGCTCACTATCACTGTCCCGACTGCGACTGCGACTGCCAAAGCATCAAGGATCGCCCCCCCGCCCCCTCCCTGGTGGTTTGGTGGTGCCGGGGGCTCAACGGGTAGCGTGATTGATTGTACGTGCCTTGTATTTTGTATTTTACTACTAGATTTTAGAGCTAGAACGGTCGTGCTTGTCGTAGTCCGGATCCGGATGGCGGCGGGGTAGTTTTAAGGCTAGTCGCAATAGCAATAGCTATTGGCAATAAAAAAAGATCTGTAGATTAAGGGCCGCACACCTATTGCAAGACCTATTCTCGAGCCGGATCGTGTTGTTTTTTGTCGTTCTTTTCCCGTCGTTCTCTTCGTTCTCCTACGGGCGTGTGCTGCATGGCGCGCGCCATGGCATCCTTCTGCGGGGCCCCTCAGTGCCCCCCAGAGGGCCAGCCAGGGCAGCTCAGGGGGCAGTGGAGGCTGGGGCAGTGCCCCTGGCCTCTCCTCCCGCCTCTCCCTCGCTCGTCTCGCTGACCCTGGGTGCCAACTTGGCGGCCTCGGTGGTCTGTGGCTCAGTGGTGAGGGGGGGGGCAGTACGAGCGAGGGCCAGTGCAGGCGAGTGCGTGCGGCGCGCGGGGCGCGCTCGGCGAAGGTCCGGGCCAGATTGGTGTCAGCTCAGCCCCTGCCAGCAGGATGGGGCTGAGGTTGGTTGTGCAGGCCCACAAGGGATGTCTGCGATGGAGAGAGGGGGGCGCGAGGCCTCCATTGGCCTCCTACTTGTAAAAGTAATTTTTTTAAATTGTTAACAAATTTTTATGGGGCGCGGCGCGGCAAAGGAACGGGACTAGCGCTCACTCAAGACAGGACACCCTGCCGCGGCAAGCATGCTGGGCATGGTGTCCTTGCTGGCGTGTGGCTGTCCGGGGACGGCTCGGGTCGCGCCTCGTGCGCACCTTGGTCGGTGTGGCGCCCTCTCGTGGGCGCTTCGGGTGCGAGGCGTCGAGCATGGCCCGATCATCCGTCGCGGCGGGTGGGGCGGCAGGAGGGGAGGGGAGCGGCGCGCGCTCCATGACCCTATCGGTTTAACGATAGTTGTCAATGAAACAAGTAAGGACAAACGAACAAATTCTGCGTGCAGTGCGGCGGAGCTTCGAGACACATCATTGGCGAAAACAAAACTTACTCTCAATTTTTCTCTCATACTACACAATGATAGAAGCACCGCACCCGCCTAGAGTATATAAAATACTCTGGATGCGACACCCGAACAATAAACCTTTTAATAGTCTCACCGCACACGCGGCCGTGGACCCTCTACTTTCTACTCACGTAGGAAACTTTCTACACCCCCACTTCCCCGGCCCTTCTCCCCCCGCCATAAGGCGACTCCCCCCGTGCACTACTAGGGGGATAGGGGTGAAGGGCTTAGATATGGTCCGGTGGCCCGCGCCCCCCCCCCGGTGATCATTCCCCCCCTTCCTCCTGTGTCTCCGAGTGGGCGGCGGTCTCAGCCCCGACTTATCCTGTAAACAGGTGCGGGACTTACCTATTTTTCGGTGAGCGGAGCTCTCGCTCCGCCCACCCCCTTCTCCGCGCTCTCTCTCCCCTCTCCTGCGGCACGCGCGATGGCGCGCCTGCGGCAGGCCTGCAGCTGCCTGCTGGCGACCCCTGGAGGCTCATGGAGGCCAGCTCTGGGGGCAGAGGAGGCTGGGACTGGGCCCTGGTCTCCCCTGCCTCTCCCTCGCTGGCGCTCCTGAGCCTCTGGGGCCCCCAATCTGCACCTGTCTGCCTGTCGACCAGGGGGGGAGGGGGGGTTGGAGCAATGGGCTGGCCACGAGGGGCCAGGATGGGCGAATGGGGCGAGCCTGTGGGGAAGGGAGTGGGTCAGTAGGGCAGTGGCCTCCTGGCAAGCCATCAGGCGTGCCAGGAGGATGGGTGGTTCCTCCCCCATGGCAGGGGAGGAGTGGAGAGAGGGGGGGGCTCGTGCCCCCCCATGGGGCAACCAAGTATAAACTTAGTTGACACCCGAACAATAACAACGTTGCGAGGGGAGGGGAGGGGAGGGGCCGCTGACGCGACGCCTCCTCCAAGTGGCATCGAGCATCGAGTGAAGACAAGCCTAGGGGGCGTAGGCGGACGGGGGCGCGGACGGGGGCGGACGGGAGCGGATGAGCGGATAGGGGCGACAATGCGTAGCCGGCAGCGCATGGAGGCACACCAACACCACATGGAGAAAGCGAAAGGCGGGGTAGTTTATCGCACGGCAGGTTATAGACTACGGACTACGGTACGTAGACATGGTGCCTGGTGCCTGGTGCATGGTGCCTGGTGCATGGTCATGGTCATGGATGGTACGGTCGGTGGTACGCGGTAGATTGACGTCCCGCACAAATTTTGACTACTCAAGGGCTAGTCGAGGGTAAAACGTGAATATCCTGCACTTTTGGATTTGGATTTTAGTGGATGGCGGACAAAATGCGAAGTGTCGATTGGTTAGGCGGAAATGTGAAAATTATATTTTGTAGGCAGGGCGATCTTCAGTATGACACGCCTGAATCATAATTTTTGTACTCTAGGATTAAAGGGGGGAATGGTGTAGGGTGTAACGTTTCGCCGCCTCTCTCTCGCCTTGCCGAATGGTGGTCCTCGTGGAGCAGGTGTCTGCGGTCACGACGGCGAGGCCGCCATCCCTTTCGCCGTCCGACTACGGCAATGTTGTCTCGGGAGCTTTCGCCGAGAAGCTTCTCGAGGAGGCCCTCAAGTACCGCTCCTACTCGCCTAAATATCGAAAGATCACATCACTCAGGCAGAGCGACTCTGCAGGAGCACTTCCAGTGTCGGCGAAGGGAGATATAGATTCATCCTCCACGCACGGCACTGCAGGGAAGTCGTTCGGCATTAATTACGACATTACCTCGCACGCTGCCACAGTAGACCCGCACATGTTTGCCAGGCCGAGGGCGGCTGTTGATATCACCTCACACTCAGCCACTGTGGACCACTACATGTTCGCAGTGTCTGAGTTTGATGTTGACATTACCTCCCACTCAGCCACCGTGGACCGCTACATGTTTTCCGGCGCAGCCGGATTGGGCTCTTCCGCAGTCTTCAAGGTGATGACAAGCGTTGGATTCAAGGAACTCGTTGGAAAGGACAGTCTAGCTGAGTACCTAGCAAACCTATGAGATGATCCATCTTCTGGCTGTACTCCACATGTGCGGCATCGCTGTTCTCCTGTTCTTGTAGAAACGGCTAGCAGCTTGTAAGGAAATCAAACAGCTGCATCCTCTGATTCGAGCATTCCGGCCGGATCCTACTTGCTGTTATTCTGAATTCGTGTCCCGCAAACTGGTTGCATTTTGTTGTGATTCGAGCATTCTGGCCGGATCATACTAATTGTGTTTCTGCTCTCGTCTGCGCGCATGCTGGCTGATACGGCGGCTTCTCCATGAGAGAATTTTTGCCAGAAGATCAGGAACATCGAGGATGAGTGCTGTGCTTCGTATGTATTGGGCAAGTCTCAAGGCTTAACTACCATACCGTTTGAGCTTGCGAGATGCAATGAGTAATTGTGGTTATTGTGCCCTACTCACACGCCATGCATAATGAACGGTCATTCTGCTGCTACCAAGCCCTACTTGGCTGAGGTCACGGTCAGGGGTGGGGGTACGGATTGAGAAACGAGGGTGGGTGCTTGGCTGGGGGTGCGGGGGCTCCGCCCCCGCGGCGAAAATGCCAAAAACAGTCCCAGTTCCGGTACCGTTACGCAAAAATCTCGTTCATCTCGTCGGGCCATCAGGCCATCTCGTTCATCTCGTCGGGCCATCAGGCCATCTCGTTCATCTCGTTATATCTCGTCGTCGGGCCATCAGTCCTGGAGAAGGAATGGTCACGCCGTCACGCCAAATGGATCGACCTCGGCATCCGACGGACCGTCGAGGGCTAGGGGCTAGGCTATGATGGCGTGCCTAACCCCTCTGGTTCAGCAAAGGCATCCCCACTACCATTCGTGCCGCAGACGGTAGCCGCCGCTATCGAGCGAGTGCCCCACGTCGATGAATCTTCTCCGTCCATGCCAGCCTCCAATCCAACCACCGAAAAAAATTACAAATTACTACTAATTTATACTCTTCTGCTCAAAACTCAAATGGGAGGAGACGGCGGTGAAAAAAACCGGACGTCGGGGTTTGGGTGTTGGCAAAAGTTTTGGGTTTTGTGGGTTTTGGCTTTGGCTTTGGCTTTGGCTTTGGCTTTGGCTTTGGCTTTTGCACTTTCTTGTTTCTTATGGCTTGGCTTGTGGGCGTGGGAGCTCGGCTCGCGGCCCGCGGCCATTGGGGCTTGGGCTGCATTAATGATGAGGGCTCAGCTCATGCCAAGTGGCAGAGCATGATGCATGAGCGTGACTGACAGGCCCCACAGAGTTGGACACTGAGGGGCAGGGCACGAGGCGCCTTCCCGGTGTGAACTGAGTATAAACTTAGTTGAGGTTTCACGCCAGAAACTGGCGGGAAAGTATGAGCCAACAGCCGAGAGAAGAGAATAACCAAAACACTCGGGCAGAAGGAGGGAGAGACGGCGACGAGAGACAAAATAAGATGACGTAGAAGGAGAAGTGTAAGAGACGAGAGAAGGAGAGAGAGAGAAGGAAGGGAGAGGCATTCAGGAGAAGGACTTTGATTACATCAAGAGAAGAGGGAGCGAGAAGAGGAGTTGCGCGCGCTCTCTCTGCTTCTCTCGTTCTTCCTCTCTCTCGATGGCTCCGTACACTCGCATCGACCCGCAGCATGGTCACGTGAGTGCGGGCTCTGCGGTGGAGCTCAAGGTGTCAGGGAACGAGGCGCTTCATTCGGGCGACCTCGCGCGCGCCTGTCACATGTATACGCTCGGCCTTGACCTCCTGGTGGGCAGGAAGAGCGCTGAGGAGTTGAGCGCGGGCGAGTGGTTCTCTCTCGACCAATCCTCCGAGGGAGTGCTCTCCGCGCTGCTCGCCAACCGCTCTTTCGCGCTGCTCAGTCAGGGCGATGCAGCCGCTGCGGCAGATGATGCTGAGCATTGCTGCCACGCCAGACCCGGTTGGGCCAAGGCGCACCTTCGGCTTGTGGCGGCACTACAGAAGGGAGATGCGCCACACACGCAAGTGCTCGCCGCCTTACGACGCGGGCTGCGCGCGTGCCCCACGTCTATGCAGCTGAAGGAAGGACTTGCGAAGTTACAAGCGCAGCTTGAACTCGACGCTATGGCTGAGCGAGGAGCAGCACGCGCCTCTGGCAAGACTGTGGCGGGTGAGATCGCCAAGAAGTCGCATTACGAAGACGATCAGGTTGACGAGGCCGCGGTGATGGCAATGCAGCTCGAGATGACCCGGCGAGTTGCCGATGACCTATCTGATCCCCGGAGGTTTATTGCCGCCGGTGACCTTGGAGCGGCGCTTGCATTGGGGGCGCATGGCGTGGAGCAAGACTGCGTGTCAGCGGAAACATATTTGCGCCTTGCCGCCGATGGCGGAGACGTTGCATCAATGCGGAATCTTGGCCATTTGCTCCTCCGGTTGCAACGACCGGCAGAAGCAGCGAGAGAATTCCGCCGCGCCGCATCTGCCGGAGATGAGGATTCTGCAATTAATCTGCGAAGTCTTGAGGAAGAAGCAAATCGCGCCAGCCTTGCAGCTCGCAAACAGCTCGAACGATTGGCTTTCTCGGGTAATGAGCGTGCCATGTCTATGCTCGACGAGCTCCGAGGTCAACAATCGGAGATCACTGTCTAAATGTTTCTCTTGAAGGCCAGTCAATTCATGAACTTTCCGTATTTATGGTTGACCATGGATGGCTTTGTCGTTGAAAGGAAGGGTGAAGCAAAAGCCACTACCCAAATGTCGAGGGCTAGGTGTGTGAATTGGGGTGGTCCTCATCTCCCTATTCAATGTGGTGAGAGTCTTGAGGGCCGGCGAAGGCGAGAGCGCCTCGCCACACGCTTCCCAGTTTCGCTTATTAGGAAAGCACAATGCTACCTCGGTCGAAAGGGATCTTCTGACCGCTAACCAGAGCCACAAGAGCAAGAGACAATAGTAGCGAGTAGCGCGAGCACATAGCCACATAGCGACGCCATACTCAATTTTATCTAGCAGATGCTTAGCTGATCGCGGCCCAGCAAGAGCAGAGGACTCACATTCAGAGAGACCGAAGGCTATCTCTATCTAGGCGACAGGACACCCTATCGCACGATCGCACGGGCTATGAGTAAGCGCCACCCGTTATACCCGTTACCCCCTTGCGGGCTCACACACACAAGACACCCGGCTCTTCGCTAGCATTTCCCTAGCGCTTTGGCGCACCACCTCCAGCTCCTCCCACTCCCACTCAGACAGCATCATTCCCCACGGATATGTTTTCTGTCGGCTATCCAGCAGTGCGCCCTGGGCGCGATCAGCGGACAGTGCCGTTGCGCCGGGGACGAGGGCGGCGAGGGGCGAGGGCGATCATGCATGTAATCGGCGGTGGCGCGCCGCTCCGGACACGCGGGGGGGGGGGAGTAGAGACGCCTGCTCCCGGTTGCGCCCGGCGAGTACTCCACGGCCGCACACGCCCCCACTTGCCACTTGCCACTTGCGACTTGCGCGGGCTCGCTTGTGTCGCTTGTCGCTTGTCGCACTCACGTCGCATGAATGACGCATGGTGCTATAGCGGCTGGCGGGGCGCGCGAGCGTGGCCCCCACCCACGCCCCCACTGCATCAATACATAGATCAACGCCGGCGCCCGCCACGCCGCCACCAACGCCAACGCCACAACCAGCCTCCCCGCCATCCTCGCCCAAGCCCAAAGCCCAAGCCCAAGCCCAAGCCCGCCTGCCCGCCTTCCTCTGCTGACGGGCGCTTCAGCCCGTCAGCACCTCCGAAGTCGTCTCCTCCGCCGCGCCTCCGCCGGCATGCCTCCTTCCTCATTGCCCTCAGGCCCTAACTAAGTTTATACTTAGTTCGCCCATGGGGGGGCACGAGCCCCCCTCTCTCTCCACTCCTCCCCTGCCATGGGGGAGGAACCACCCACTCTCCTGGCACGCCTGATGGCTTGCCAGGAGCACACAGCTTTGCTGACCCATTCTTCTCCCCACAGGCCCGCCTGACTCGCCCGCCCTGGCCCGTCGTGGCCTGCCCATCTCTCTGATCAAAAAAAAAAACTTCTTAATATTCTCGCCGCGCGCGCGACTACGCACCCTTATTGTGCTGCCTCGCCCGCTACTCTCATCTCCCCCACCACCTGCCTTGCGGCTCGTCCCTTGTGCACTACCTAGGGGCTGGGTGTTTGGGGTTTCCTGTAGCAGGCGGTGTGTTCCGATCCCCGATAGGTTGTCCACTCCTTCCTCCTGCGCCATCGGGCTATCGGTTTCCATGTTTCCTTGTTGAGTCCGTGAGGTGGGCGGTTAAATCGCGGGGAGTGTTGAGGGCGGGGGGCGGGTAGGCGGGTGAGACGTGGGGCGCGGCTTTGTGCTGTGCGCGGTTAGGCGAGTCTATCCATTATGCGGAGCGCTTGCGCTACCGCGGACAGGTTCATGCCCAGCGTTAGCGTGCCTTTGTCGTTGATCGTAAAGACGGGGGCGCATAGTTCTCGCGGGGTCTTGAGCTTGGGTTTTCTTCCCTGGGAGGCTTTTCTGGTGCGTGCGGCCGAGGGTCTCTCCGGGGGTATGAGGCCTCTGGCGAGTACTGTGAATCTGCTCAGGGTCTTTTCGATGACCGGCACGTGGTGGAAGGTATAGTTGTCAAATTCTGCTTTGTAGAAGTCATCTATTATGTACCTCCATGCTATGAGGTAGAGAGCTTTGAGGCTGTCGGGTGTTGGGGTGTTCGGGTATACGAACAGTCTGTCCTTGAGTCTCTGGACCGTCGATCTGTTTCTATCAGGCGTGTAGCCTGTCACAGCTTCTAAGGTCAGGAAAATTTGTTGTGTGGAAGGGCATCTGGCCAGGTGTGTCGAATTTTCGCGGTGTTTACCGCAAAGTCTGCATCTCGTGGTGGTTGCCGTGGCGAACCGGTTTCGTGTGCCTAGCCTTCTGTGGGTGATGTGCTTGAAGTGGGGGTGCTTATCCGTGTGTTTTAGCATGGGGTGTGTGTAGAGTTTTGCCACGTGCATCCACTCGTCTTGGGTCAGTGCTAGCTTCCGAGTCCACGCTTCACGGGCTGGTTGGGGTTGGGCGCTGGGGCCGCTCTTTAGGTATTCTCTCGTTATGTCGGACACGGTGATTTGGTCTAGTTGCTTTTTATCGTTGAGTGTGTATTCGTCCGCTAGCGGGTATTCTAAGTGTTTTGGGCCTTTTAGCCCGCTTTCCCATTTGGCCGGTGCGTGGTATAGTGTCTCTTCGCCCACCTTCGAGTTTCATGCGTTCCCGGTTCCCCTTGAGGAACGTGAATCCTTCTTTCTCGACGGCTTTGACAATGACGCTCAGCGTGATCACGGAGGCTTGCGCAAGCCCCTCTGCTTCGACTACGACGTGGGCTGCCACGTCTTGGAATGCTTCGTACAGCGCCTTGCGCGACGAGGGGCCCTTTTTGTTGAGCTTGTCCTCAATGGCTTCTATCTTGATCCTCACCTTGACGTCAACGTTATGCACCTTGATTGTGGTTTGCTCGCCGTAGCGAGCTTTGAATTGTTGCATGCAGTCTTCATTTACCCCGATGTGCCATGGCCCTTTCGAGGAACGGGCCCAGAAGTCGGGCTCTGGGTCAACACCCTCGAGCTCAAGCAGAAGCTCGACGATGGCGGCGTAGACCGTCGTGTCGAGTAGAGTGAGGTCGCCCTCCTGGTGGAACGACATGTCGTACGTGGCATCAGTGTCCATGTTGGAGTCTTCTTCTTCAGAGTCTAGCTCCTGAGGGGTAGGGGTGGGCTGATCGGTGGTGAGCATCGCGAGATCTAGAGGTTGGGAGGGAGGGTAGCGTGCAGGTCTTCTTGTAGTCCGGGCTTGCCATCGGCTCCCTGTTGGCCATTCCTCCCTGTCTTGACAGGGGTGTGTGTTGTGCGGTTTGTCAATGCTTGCAACCAGTATGTTGTGCCCATGAGGGCCACCCGGTCTCAAGTCGCGCCGCCGTGGCAGCGCGACCGTCACCAGGGTGAGAGGGGCCTCTGCCATAAGGCATGCCCATGGAGGATGAGGAAGTGTGGTCGTGGTGGTGGTGTGGTGGGGTCCACAGCCTGCCACCCCCCATGTGGGGGGCCAGCATGGCTGCCTTGGCGGGTGTGGCCGAGGCCACGGGCCGCGGGGTGCGACCGGGGTCGCACACACCTGCTCGGCCTCTGACGGCGGACGCGGTCGCTTCGACTGCGACAGGTCCATGGGGGCTGGGGGGCCGCCCTCGGCGGGGGGCCCGAAGGAGAGGAGAGGCGCGCCGGCGCGCTCCATCGCGTCTAACTATAAAGTTAGTTGGCCATCTCTCTGATCAGCCCCTCCTCCCCCTGGGCCCCCCTGATCAGGACCCCCCAGCCAGCTCCTATCGACCTGCAGGGGCGCGGAGCGCCAGCGAGGGAGAGGCAGGAGGGGCCAGGGCCATGCCCCAGCCTCCCCTGCCCCCTGAGCTGTGCTCCCAGGCCCCTGCTGGCCATCTGGGGACCTGAAGTGGGGCCGCAGGCGCGCGCCATGGGCCCCCGCCGCAGGGAAGAGAGGAGGAAAAGCCCTCCGGTGCTAACGTATCTTCTTGCCCTGTTTAGGTAAAAGAAGATGGAGGCTGCCAGAGCCAGGAGGGAAGGGCCGCGGCTCGCCGCGGCCACTCGCTCGGGCGAGGGAGACTAGTGCTCTGGACGCCTAAACTCACGAGCGCCCCCCCCCCCTTGCGTTGTTTTACCCGAAAGGGGTTTTCCCCCAGCGTGGCCTCGAGGAGAGGGTGTGCTGGGGTGCGCAGGGCCGGTGCATGCACTGGGGGGAGGACAAGTACCGAGGGGGGGGGCAATGCCTCTCCCCCCGGTACCACGCGGACACCTGGCTTGTCAGGCATGGCGGGAGTCCGGGGCTGAAAAGTTGTGTCCAAATAGCTAGTGGGGTTGGCTAGGATATAACATTAATAATTTAATATTTAATCATTGCCCTCAGGCCCTATGGGCCACTCCAATTCGTCACGTCCCCGGGGGGGGATCCACTGCACATCGCAGCACATCGCACATCGCGCCCGGTGCACGACGGCGTGCACGTGACGAAATCTCCGCCTACGCACGCATAGCTTCACGAGCGCGCACGGCCCCTCACGCCGTGTGCATGTCGATGTGATTGCAACTCATCACACTTCAAATGGTACAAATCACATTTTTCATTGATATTGATATTGATTTATTTTCTATTTTTAAATTTAAATGATTCTTGATTCTTACATTTCACATTTCACATTTCACATTTCACATTTCATCTTCATCTTCACATTTACATTTATTTTGCATTTACATTGCTCAATATATTACTATCGAGGCACATTTTATATTGATGTAAAATGAACATATTGGGTGAAAATAAATTTTATTCGCATGGTCCTCTTTCGACGGAACGCGACCCGGATGTGGAGGGAGATATGTATGGAGATATGGCATGCAGAGTCGGGCTCATTTTGTAGTATAACTATTGGGACCCTGTAAAGTTGCGGATTGTGAGGTCCTCACTCCCTCCGCGGTCAAGAGTAATGCTGCCGGAGTTCGCTCGGGTGTGGGAGCTCTCCAAGATGAGCGTGGCGGCGTGGGCCGTGGCCGGCACTACCGGATACTTCCTATGTGCGCCGGCATTGCTGCCTCGCTTGCGGCCCTAGCCAGCACCACAGGTTAACGTTCTGCGTTCGCACCTGGAAGAAGAATTACACGGAACACTGAGCATAGGGAGAAAGGGAGAAAGGAAGTGAGGGAGGGAGGGAGGGGGGGGGGGGGGAGGGGAGAAAGGAATGGAACAAGGGAGGGAGGGAAGGTGTGCAACGAGTGGGGCAGAGGGGCAGGGAGGGAGGGAGGGAGAGCCTGAGCTGCACTGGCTCGCACATAAGGTAAGATATCAGAGCAAGATGACTGTGAGAAGCGCAAGCATTTGCGTCCAGTAGGCAGGCTCGCAAAGCTCACTGTCAGCTGCCACCCCAAGTGTGCAGATATCCGACCACGATGGTATCCACCTGCACCGGAGCCACGAAAATCAAGGATTTTCACACCACGTGAGGTAAATGTATTTCATGTCTCTACCCACGTTCGTGTGCTAGTGTCCAACTCGGTCAGCAGGCTCACCACTCAGCAACTGTTACCTTTTCTGATAGGTCGAGGAATGGAACGAGCGCGTGAAGGGTGCGAAGTGAGAGTACTTAATGGCGGCGTGCTGCGCAAACATTCGATCGCCCATTTCCGAATCAAGTTTACTGCTTGGAAGGAGACTGAGCAAATGATGTGCAATTTTGAGTTAGAGAACCATCGATCAAGAATAGATGGACGGTGCTGACCACGAACCGTTGCGAAGTTGCGTTTGAGGCCACGCCATCGTCAGCCTTTTGTTGCGTCATGCGTATTCATCTTCAGCTTACGTCTTTCTCTTTGGGCATGTGCTCGATGTTTGCCTTTTACAACTTTGACAATTTTTTCCCTTGCTGCACAATACAATACGGCTTTGATGATTTCTCATTAGCCGATGTAACAGATCGGTATGGAATAGAATGCCCGTAGGATCATTTTTGTCCCTTCACCATGAGAAGGAGGGAGGAGGGGGGAGGCGAGCTACTCACGAGATTTTTTTATGCGTTCATGTTATACATGTGAAGTGTAAAGATCAAAGATCAGAACCACGTATGAGTACGAGGAATCGCTTAGGTGAGCCAGCGCTTTTGGATCGCGCGCTCAGCAAGTTTCCGCCCTGTCACGCGATCTGACTGCCCGTGGAAGCCTAAGGGCCTTGCACGAGAGACCAGCCCACCGGAGCCGCTCGAGGACGAGGTCGAGACGATAGGACGATGGATGGAAGCAGCTGCTCGAAGGAGGCGTCGATGCGTTCCTCTGGCGTGCTGCCTGTACCTGTCTTTACGGTGGACATACCATGTGGATTTACAGATTTACAATATAATAGACGGTGCACGGTGCCTTTAGTGAATACCACACAATGTCGATCGACCGATAGAAGATAGAAGTGGAAGGAATACCCTGCTTCCTCATCTTCTAGTTTTAGTATGTGGTATGTTGTGGTTGCGGCCCTCACGCTCACGCTAGTCGTGACAGCAACAAAGACGGGCAACAAAGGGGTCGGGATTAGGTTCGGAGTGAGAGTGAGTATCGAGTATCGCGTTGTACATGGTTTTGCGGCTTGCGCACTTTGCACTGCACTTTGGCTTTGGAAACTAATAGCGAACAGCCCGGTCACTCACTCTTTTTAACCACTATTTTCCACCTCCCCTGGGTGTCCAAGGATTCCGCAGGGTCCCCCCCTACCTGCCCCGGCAACCGTCTCCCCCCCCCCCCCCCCACGAACCCCCTCCCGCCCCACGAAAGGCAATGGCGTCGGTGAGTGACCCCCCTCCCTTCCCCCGGGCGTGGCGGTCTATTTTGGGAGAATGACACGGTCGCCCACGGGAGGGAATCAGAGAAATGAATAAGGGGCGCATCACTATAAGAAACGCGGAGCTTCCGCGAAGGGCAATCGCCCGCGACCGGCCTAAGAATGGCCTAGAGGTAGTGGGCATGGTGAGCCGGTGAGCCCACACCTCGCGAGCAGTGTGGGGGTGGGGGGCCACTGGTAGGGGGCACGCGAGGTCTTGAGGGTGGCACACATCCACACTGACCCATCCTCGCCCCACACGCTGCAGGAATGCCTTGATTCGCTTGCGCTCGAGCCCCACTGCTTTGGCTCGCTTGACGTTGGCAAGCACTGGCTCTGGCTCGGACGCCCGGAGGTGCAACTCTTCCTGGGGGCACCTCGCGCGCAAGAGCAAGAGAGAGGTTGGCAAAAATACTTCATAGTATTCTTAACGCACTCGCGGCGCATGGGCATGGAACCACTGAAGGCCGTCGATCAAATTATACATTATACCGGAGGGGGCCCGAAATATATTTCCGCGCGATTGGCGATTCGGAGGCTTGAAATTGAGTATTTTTCGAAAAATTTGACGGGGGATTCGGGATTCTTTTGCTGGTCTCTCAAACTAGAAACTATGGCGAGCTTATTTAGGTCCTCGTTTGCCCATCAATTACCGATTACCGATGGTGCCCTCCGAGCCCCCCTATTGAGTGACCGGCCCGCGAAATATATTTCCGCACGGCCGTCAGAGGTCAGAGGTCGTCAGATGTCAGATGCCTGAAATTGGGTATTTTTCGAAAATTTTGCGGGAAGACCCCCGTTTTTTTGTTGATCTCCCATACCAGAACCTATAACTATAACCTATAACCTATAAGGAGCTTATCTAGGCCTTCGTTTGCCCATTACAGCTGGTGCCATGTGCCATGGTGCCCTCCGCCCTCCGCGCCCCCGTAGTGAGTGACCGGGCTACTACAGCAAGCAGCCCAAGCCCAAACAACCACCTCTCCCCAACGCAATTATCCCCCCCCCCACCACGACGACGGTCTCGTGTACGGTTCACGTGAACTCCGAACTCCGAACACTTAACACTGTTAGTTTCTAGTTTGTAATTGTAATGCTGGCCAGCCGCATCTTAGATCTAGAGACTCAACATACATCTGCTTTTTAAGGTGTCACCCAATGAACGAAAATAGTCTCTCTCTTCCGCCCCCCGCCCCCCTCTCGCGAGAGCTCGAGCAAGCAAGCCTCGCGCTGCGTGCCCTCCCCCCCCCTTCCCCTCCCCCCCCCCCCCCCCCCCCCCCCCCCCCCCTTCCTCCCCCCCCCTCTCCCTCTCCCCCTCCCTCTCCTCTTCACCCATTGGGCGGAGATGAGCCCCCGCCGCGTGATCAGCTCTGCCACACTCTTGCTCCTCGGCCTCGGCGCGGCGCGAGCGGCGCTCGTGCCCACGCCGCGACTGAGCAGCACGGCGGGTAGGCTCGGTGCGCCTCGCATGGCAGCACAACACGACGCGCCGCGCCTCAAGGTCGAGCTACTCGCGCAGCACTCGGCGGTCGGCTCGCTCTCGCGCCCCGAGGACAGCCGTTCTGAAGTGATGTCTGTGCCGCCGCCCAGCGCGCCGGAGGCGGCGCCGCCCAGTCTGATGAACAACCTGCGCGGGCCGCTCATCGCAGTCGCACTCGTCGCCACCACCGCGCTCACTGCCTTCCAGGCAAAGCGCGTTTACGAGCGGAAGATTGAGGGCCTGCTTGCCGACTTTGCCGCCACCATGATCGCCTACCTGGGCGATGAGGCGGAGATGAAGACGGCGATCCTCACGTTCCGCAAGAAGCTAGGCCCGGGCTCCTACCGCGTCAAGATGTTCTCCAAGTTCGTCGATGCCCTCGTCAACGACAAGCCGCTCGGTGTTGTTGCCATTCAGCAGCTGAAGAAGACGATTGCTATGATGAGACTGTCTGAGGAGGCGGTGACCGAAGGGCTGATCGCCGCCGCCGCCTCGATGGAGAAGAAGCCCGCAATGCTCGGGAAGCTCACCTTCCTCTCCGAGCGCGCCGCTCCCGAGGCAGCGCGCAAGGCTGAGCTTCGCTCACGCTTCCCCAACTGGGGCGAGGACACTGTTGCGACCTTGCAGCAGGCGATGCTAGAGAACCTCTACAAGGAGATGTGCCACCCGCTCCCGGAAGGTTCCCCCCCGCCGCCCGGCGGAGATGTGCTCAAGCTTTCGGACTTTGACTGCACACGGCTCATGAACGAGACGCAGGAGGCCAAGAAGGAGGCGATCCGCTTGGCGGAGGAGGAGGCGAAGGAAGCCAAGAAGAAGGCCCTCCTTGAGGAGGCCATCAAGAACGCCAGCATGCCTGACAAGGGCAAGGGCCGCGCGGGCGACTAAGTCGGCAGTGCTTCTTGCTCATCGCGTCGCGAACTTGCACTGAGAAGCTGAGCAGCCTAGGTCGCTCAGTGTAGCCATATTCAAATCACTACCCGCCGGATTGACCCTGGTCGCCTTGGTGTGGCGCCCGTGTGCACTGTATACGCAAATAGCCACGGCATTCGCGCGCAGCGCAGCACCGCGCGCTGCGATATTCCACAGGGCATCGCGTTGTTTGTCGCTTGCGATCGATTCTCGTGTTGACAAACAAATCTCAAAGTGGGCCTCCAAGCGCTGCAGGTGGGATGCGCAACTGTCGAGAAGGCTCGTGGTGACGCTCGAGGAAAGTAGTTGTCAACAAGCTTTCGTCTACTTGCGAATATGGGTGTGCTCGTGCTGCTGTCACCGCACATTTCATCATGCTTGCGGGGGCCGGAACTCTAGATGCGCGCGCTCAACTCGTCTTTGTTCGTTTCGTCTTGCCTATCGCAACCTTGCTCTAGGTGACTCTACGTCTTGTGGTGTTGTGCGGTACGGCTCTTGTGCGTTCGTGTCATGTCTCATGTCCGTTGGGCGCCGCAATCGAGACGAAGTTTGGTGTGTGTGCGCGTGCGTGCGCGTGCGCGTATTGTGCCAGCGCGCGGACGCTGGTGCCGATATTGAAGCATCGCTGCCGCCATGCTTGCTGCTCCCGCGCCCTTGCCCAGCAGTGTGCACAACATTGTATATCCGATGGGCTGGGGAGCGCACATGTGCCGTTGCCCGACTGCCGTGTACCCTGAAAGGGTATGGAATAGCATATTTCTCGCCCACACGCACACCGGAACAGGGCGTATGGGTTCACGTTATTGACACGCCCTCGAGGGGCCCCATGACAGTAGCTTGGGCAAGGTGTTAACCCATCTGGCCTCTTACAAGTGTTGACGCAGGGCACAACAAGTGTTGACACGGTGTTGACGCACATCCACTTGTCAGTGCTCTGGTTGCTGGTTGCTGTAGCTCGGTCACTCTCACTCATTTTAACCACTATTTTCCACCTCCCCTGGGTGTCCAAGGATTCCGCAAGGTCCCCGCCGTCGCCTTGGAAGTGAGGCACATAGTCGATCTCGGAGGGATATAAACGAGTCCCAAGTAATCGGTATCTGCTCGCCGCGCCCTTTCTTACATCCTCCGTCCCTCCGATTCGCGTTCCGTGCCTCTCTCCCGTCCATTTCACAGACCAAAAGCGTTCAATTATCCCCATCCCTGCTAACACCTTTCATTGTCACCTGGAGGTTACTTGAGTCAACTTGACCCTTCACATGTTGAAACACACACGTGGTCTGACTCCATTCACTCGATTTGGGGCAGGGTGGATATATCGTTGAAATCACGATATCTCATCCCATGTTGGTTTCCCTCCAAAGAAAATTGATCGAATTCCTTTGAAAGCGAGCGTTTTTTTTTTGTCAAGAGCCTGGTGCGCGCTTTCAGAACTGCCCCTCTCCCTCCGCGCTCGCCACTTCTCCCGCGCATTCTGACGGAGTCAGCAATCTCAAACAGATCGATCTCAGGTATAATGGCATCGGCGATGAGGGGATGAAGGCATTGGCAGAGGCCTTGTCCAAGGGGGGAATCAACAAGCTCAAACAGATCGATCTCAGGTATAATGGCATCGGCGATGAGGGGGTCAAGGCATTTGCAGAGGCCACATCCATCGGAGCATTGAACAATCTCGAGACACTCGTACTCCACAGGAACAATATCACCGACGACGGGATGAAGTGGTTAGCTTTCGCCCCGTTTGGTTTAGTTTGTGTGGCTCTGTGGTCTCTGACTTTTTGAGTTTACTCGTTGTAGTCTCCCGTGTCTACCTCGGACCTCAGAAGCTCTCATTCTCCCTCTCCCTCTCTCCCACTAGCTCGCTAGCTACTAGCTAGCCTCGTCTCTGCTACTCTCCGACGCCACGCGTCGCAATCCTCCGACCTTCAGTCTACCTCATCGCTCGTACTCGTAGCGCCCGGTGGCAGACCCTCTCAGACCCGACTCTTACTATGATCTTTCAGACATCTTCCCGCAAGCAACAATCAACGACCCTTTCACGACCGCGTCAGCTGCCGGCTCGATCGAACGGCCCTCTGCCTACGAGCCTGTAGTCATCGCGTGTTCGACAGGATGAGGATGATGATGATGACATGATGACGCCCTTGACCCTTGAGGGCTCAGGGCATCCCTCCGACCCCCCAAGCTCGTCGCGGGAGGTTGGTCTCTACTCAGCATCCGAGACCGGGGATGGCCGCGCGGCAACGCATCGGGGCCCGCCGCGGCGACGCTTAAGCAAATTCTGATTCGAAATTAGGCCGAAATTAGACCCCTCGAAGCTCGAAATTTGCTGCAACCTCATCGAAATTTCGAATCGAAATAAGGGTGGTTTGGGATCGAAACTCTGGCCGGAGCCAAGGCATCCAAATGCGTGCGAATCTGCAACGGGCCGCCGGAGAACGAGAACCAACAGAAGACGCAATGCTTCTTCTTGTGCGTCTTCGCCCTGCCGGCGGCCTCGTTGATCGTCGACCACTCCAGCTCGGTGCCGGAGAGGCCGGCGATCGGTCGCAGGCTCCAGCTAGCGCGACAATCCCCTGCGGCTCGGCGTCGCTGATCGCTGACGCTCGAGATGTCGTCTTCTTCCGTAGCCGTGGCCATCAACGAAAGAGAAGAAGAGGGGGGGTCGGACAGGAGGGAGGTGGTTGCAGCGCGCACGCGGAGAGCCGACGGAGGCGCGGGAGCGCGGGAGCCCGGGACACTACACACTACACTCATAAAAATAAAAATCTTCTTTACTCTTTACTTTTATTGGTTGGCGCTACTGTTGGACTGTTAAAAGCTATCAGGTCTGATGGAGCTTTTGCTGTTGGCAAAATTAGTAAAGGTACTGTTGGAGCATCATAGCTTTTATTGGGCATTGGGCATCGCGCCGCGGTCAAGAAGTGCAACCCGGCCCTCACTAGTAGTTAAAAAGTCCCTGTGCGACACTGCCTAGGAGTAAAGAAAGCTCCTCGGCCAGACGGAGAAGAGGGGCGGCGGCGGCGGCGGCGGCGGCGGATGATGGTGGACGGAAGTCTCTCTCTCTCTCTCTCTCTCTCTCTCTCTCTCTCTCTCTCTCTCTCTCTCTCTTCCACACACACGCACGCACGCAGAGACAAATGATACACATACACAGAAGTATTCTTCTACACATACACAGCAGAGATCGTCGTAGTGGACGGAAGACACTCTCTCCCTCTCTCCTCTCTCTCTCTCTCTCTCTCACACACATAAACGGACACATGGACTCTCCTACTACACACACAGTACTAAAATAATCTACCCAACACCAAGAGATCGTCGTAGTGGACGGAAGACACACACACACACTCTCTCTCACAGAAACATGGATGTTCCTACCACAGACATATTATTCTCCACCCAGCACGAAGAGCGGGAGTTTTTCTGAATCTCTCTCTCTCTCTCTCTCTCTCTCTCTCTCTCTCTACACCTCTCTGTGGGGTTTGAGCCGCCGCCGCGTCTCTCTCTCTATCCGCCTTTGTCCTCGCTCCTATCCCCTCCCCCCCAACCCCCTTCCCTCCCCCGTCTCTTCTTCTCTCTCATGTCGCCGCTCTTTCACCTATCTCCGCCCCCCTCGCTGCGGAGTCTTCTCTCCTCTCTTCTGCTTCCTCTTCCTCTCTCTCTCCAGAGAGAAAAAGAGAGAGAGAGAGGGAGAGAGAGCGAGAAGGAGATAGATAGAAAGAAAGATAGATAGATAGATAGATGATAGAGAGAGAGAGTCCCACAGTAGAGAGGGGAGCGTGACAATGGACGAGTAAGAGAAGGAAGGAAAGAGACCTCTCGGAGGCTTACAGTATCTGTGGAGGGAGGGGGAGGGGAGGGGAAGGGAAGGGAGGAGAAAAGGAAGGCCGGGGAAGCAGGGAAGTCCCTGTGGGTTGGAAGGAAGGAAGGGGAGGGGGGGAAGAGAGAGAGAGGGGAGAGAGCGAGCGCCGTCGCCGCCGAGAGCGCGAAGGAGAGAGCGAGGAAAAGGGAGGACGAGAGGAAGGGCGAGGGGGAGAGCGAGAGCGAGGGGGAGAGCGAGCGAGCGAGCGAACGAGCGAGAGGGCGAAGAGGGAGGGAGGGAGGGAGGGAGGGAGAGGGAGAGAGAGGGAGGGAGAGGGAGAGGGAGAGAGAGAGGGAGAGAGAGAGAGAGAGAGAGAGAGAGAGAGAGAGAGAGAGAGAGAGAGAGAGAGAGAGAGAGGGCTGGCGAGTGTGACAAGAAGGGGCTTCTCCTCCTCTCGAACATCCCCCGTCTCCTCCCACCCTCCACACCCTCCTTCACACCCGCTTTCTCCCCCTTCTCACCCCCCCCCCCCCCGCCTGCCCGCCCACTCCAGACTCCACTTTCTCACCCCTTCTCACCCTCGCACCCCTCCCCAAGCCCTATCTATGGCTTCGCTCAAGAAGACACAGCTCTCTGTCTCCGCCCCCGGCGTCGAGAGAGGCCCCGACGCCACACCCTTCCCCGAGAGAGGCCCTCCGCCAATGCCATACGAGGAGGCGCTCCGACTCGCCGCCGAGGAGGGTCTCGCCCTGGTACGCCACAAGAACACCACTGGATTCAAGGGCGTAACGCTCTCCCATTGCTCGCTGCGTAGCCCATACCAGGCGCACTCGAGGCACAAGGGGCGTAAGGTGCACCTCGGGGTCTTCGCTACTGCGTGGGAGGCAGCACTTTGCTACGCGAGGCACGTCGGGCCTGAGCAAGCGCGCCGGGAGGCAGAGGAAGCCGAGCGCATGGGCGCTTTTGGTGACATCACTCCGCGCCGCTTAGCCGGTCCACTGGCATTGCTGCCGACCACCGGCAAGGGTGCCCACGCCAAGGCGTCGTCGGCCGTTGAAGTCTTGACCCACACGCCAGAATTCAAGTTCGCCGTTGGTTTCCCTGTCGAGGGCCTCGACGGCGAGGCTACAAAGGCCGCCCTCACACTGCAGACGCTTGGGTCATGGGCGCCAGGCAAGCTCCACCTCCCCACGTCATCCGTGCGTGTAAAGAAGCGGCCCTTGAACCAGACCATGTAGATTATTCTAGGCCCAAAGCAGTAGGTGGGGGTTGACACGTCAGCGCTCTTGACTTCTACAGCGTCCTCTCGCTTTCCGTTCTACGTGGAGGACCACTCAGCGGAAACACTGCTTGCGTGCTCAATGGACAAGCTGCGTGTCGCAGTTGTTGTCGCGGACGCGCCGCAGATTTTCGTCCATTACTGATGCGCGGCCGTCCCTTTCGCAATGCATATCGTTCCACCCTAGCAAGCAAGTCGACGCGCCTCTCCTTGCTTGTACAGTTTGTTAGCCATCGCCACGTTGTGTCGCACTTCAGCCTGCTGTTGACATCACCACCACCGCCCTAGCCAAGGCTCTTATGGTGGCCACGTCTTCTGCCTTCGCGCGCATCGCGCTTTTGGAGGACCTGGCAACGGGGGCCACGAAACAGAATACCTTCCCGCTTCTTATACTCTGCTCCAAGGGATGTGCATTCACGTGTACCTTGTTGAGAGCAGGAAAAGTGAGACGAGTGATTCGCCTGTGAGAGGAGCTGCTCTTAGCACGTGCAGAACGCACAAGCATTGAAGGGCTTGGCACTGGAGCCCTCGCTTCCTCCCCACGATGTTCATGTGCCATTAGAAACAGCACACACGCGAAAATAGCGCGCAGAGAGGAGAGCATATTTCTCTATGCTTATGTGCATTGCGCTATCCATTTCCATCTTTGTTTTTATCGTTCTTATGTGTGCGCGGCCGATTTGTTGACCATATTTAAGAGTAGTCTCTGTGATGACAACAATGCTCTCGTATTGTGTATTGTGAGAAAAGCAAACTCTTGGAGGTGCCTACGTACTACGCTCTCGCCTCCCTACTTTCGGCGCCTAGCGACGTCGCCCTTGCCCCACTAACTAACTAACCGCGCTACCTTTTCCGCTTCCCCCCCTCAGTCCGATATGTTCGGTATCGGGGGGCTCGGGGTGCTCGGCCCATGTGCGCTCTATTTTGGGCCTCTGTCGGAGCGAAGCTCGTTTCCTCTTTGGGAACGAGTCGCGAGGGCGCACCGGCGGCTAGCGCGGCGCACGGTCTGTCCGGGGAGCCCGGAACGGGCTCATCGGGAGAACGGGGAAGGCAAATGACGGGCATGTGAAAGGACGGAAAAGTGGCACGGAACGCGAATCGGAGGGACGGAGAGCGTAGGAAATAGGAAAGGGAAAGGGCGCGGCGAGCAGATACCGCTTACTTGGGACTCGTAGGGGCACTCGTAGACTCAAAAGGATGACTCGGAAGACTCGGGGCTTGGGGGTACTCAGGGGCTGCAGGTCACCAACAGGCGATACAGTGGGTAAAAACACACAGATCAACACTCTGCACTCAAACATTAACAGTAACAGGCCAAAAACATACGTTAAACGGATCCCCTCTGATGAGCAGAACGAGGAGTGCCCACCAGAAAAAGAGGAGAGAGAGAGAGAGGAAGAAAGAGGGAACGAGGGCTCGACGAGGGTCAAAACACAATGCGGACTCCGGCTCGGACTTACGGAATAAAATCCGGTGCCCTCGCGAATCCTGCCTCGAGTCTCGAGACTCGAGACTCGAGTCTCGAGACTCGAGGTGGAACTCAAGTTTCCCCCCCCCGCGCGCGAGCGCGCGGTGAGAACTCGAGTCTCGAGACTCGAGTTTCCCCGCGCGCAAACTCGCGGTGAGAACTCGAGTCTCGAGGTGGGGACCTCGAGTTCCGAGAGCGGACGACGACCGTTGCAGAGCGCTCACGGACAGCGCTGGAGGACACCGCTGAGCTGAGGGACGCGCTGGGGGACACCGCTGAAGGACGCGCTGGTGTCGCATTCGCGAGCCTCTGCAGGCTATTTCGCTATTTTCCGCTCTACCGTTATAACCGCGATGGTAAATCATCAATCTTTGTTCTTATGTCTATCTCTATCTATACGTCTACGACGTCTCCACGCGTCTATCAATCACTACACTTCATTCAATGTCGGTCTACTATTAGCTAACGTGGCCAAGGCCAAGCAGCTTCTACAGGCTTCTTTCTACTCGGAATATGAATATGCTCTAGCTCTGGACTGATCACCCAGGCATGGAGATCAAGGGAGTAGTAAGCACGTGTCGATGAAGACCAAGGAAGTAGCGAGCATCTTGCTTGCTAAAGTACACCCTCAAGCAAGAACCTCAAGCGTCTAGACTCTGTAAGTCTAACACCTCGGTAAGCTTCTAGACTTTTTAAGTCTACCAGCTACTCCATGGCTAAGCTACTAACTACCTTGGAGAAACCACGGACACCACCGAAGTAGCGAACCCGGGGGAAGAGAAACACTACCACACTCCCGCCAAATGGGAAGACGGGCTAAAGGGACCAAAACACTAAGAATATCCCCTAGCGGATGAATACACAATAGATAGACGAAAAGACGCACCTGGACAAAGCCACCGTGTTTTACATAACGAGAGCACTCACAAAGAAAAGCCCCCACGCCAAACCTCAACCCGCACGAGAAGCGTGGGCGCGAAAACTAGAGCTGACTCAGGATGAGTGGCAACACGTGGCGAAACTCTATACCCACCCCTTACTAAAGCACACGGACAAACACCCTCACTTTAAACACATTACTCACAGAAGACTTGGCACGCGTAACCGATTCACAGCGGCGACCAGCGGGACGGCGGAGGGGGGGGGGGCGGGGGGGGGGGGACAGCGGAAGGGGCGGGGAAGGAGAGCTGCGGAGGGGGGGGGAGCTGCGGAAGGGGGGGAAACTGCGGGGGGGGGGGGGGGGGGGACCACATATTGACCCAACTCTCCCTCACATTGACATTGACAATCATTGACGTATTTATTTCGTATTCATATTTTTCCCGGCGTTGAACGGGGAAACACAGGAAACTGCGGACGGGGGGAAACTGCAGAAGGGGGGGGGACTGCAGAGGGAGGGGGGGGGGTGAAATGCAGGGGGGGGGGAATCTGAACGCGAGGGGCCCAGTTCTGTTACCTGCATCTCTTACCTTAAACGCGTGGACAATTACCGTAACGGTAACGGTAAAAATAAAACTGCTCAAATCCTCGAATTTCGAGACGAAAATCGGCGCACCAGGACTTGAGCCCAGGGAGAATCCGAATCTGCACGCCTTGCATGACCACGGCGAACATAGAAGACGGTATAGCGAAGAAGGCTCGTACTCATGCCGAAATATTCATGCCAAAAGGCCTGAATACAACAGCCTCGCGGGCAACCTACTTTTATAAGTGGTAAGTGGGGGACACTGGGGGCCTCGCGGCCCCCCTCTCCATCGCGGACACCCCCCGGGGTGCGGCTCGCGGCCCGCGCCCACGAAGGGTCTGGGTCAGATTGTTGAATGCCCAGCCCCTGCCAGAAGGTTGATTGTACGGGCCCACATGGGCCTGCTCTCGTACTGACCCCCCCCCCCATCCCTGGTCGCCAGGCAGACAGGGGACAGGGGCCTCTCGGTGACACCCGGGGCCAGCGAGGCGAGCGAGGGAGAGGCAGGGGGGGCCAGGGGCTGAGCCCCAGCCTCCACTGCCCTTGCTGACCCTCTGGGCGCCCCTGAAGGACCTCTGAGAGCAGGCCGTGGCGCGCCGCATGGCGACGCGCCGCAGGGACAAAGGTGGAAGAGAGTGGCCCCACAACTTGGGCCCCTAAGTGGTGCACGAGGGGAGTTGCCGCAAGGCGGGTGGTGAGGGAGAGGAAGGGAAAAGGACATGGCTACAGAAGCGAACCCCAGTGCCACGCGTGAGGCTAGAATATTAAAAGGTTTATTCTTAGCTGTCTGGCGCCCCCACAGCTTGGCCACCGCCAACTCGCCGGCATGGCTATTGTGATGGGTGTGGCCGGCCGTGTGGCGCGACCGGAGTCGTGCACCTGCTCGGCCTCTTGCTGACGGACGCGGTCGCTTCGACTGTTCCCGGAGAGCTGGGGGGCCGCCCTCGGCGGGGTGCCCTGAGGGAAGAAGAGGCGCGTCAGCACGCTCCATCACAACCAAGTATAAACTTAGTCGATATCGCTGACTTGTAGATAGCAGCGCGTAAACTCCTCGTGCGCATTTTGGTATTGACTTTCATGAATTGGTAGAACTACGGCTGCTGCTCACTGTGGTCGGCCACCGTTGCATGCCGCAGCAATGTTCTGACAATGCCGATGCAGATGTGCTCCCATTTTGTGCAGGCTCAAAAGTACCGTGAAGAGGGCGCCTTTTGCTCATCATTGTCGCAATTTCAGCTCTTGCGGCACAGGTGGGTGTGGCCCAGCGTTCGTATGCCTGGCCCTCCGATGAGGCCATTGATCTGAGTGTGCGCACGAAAATCACGAATGAACCTCGCGTCTGGTCGGAGTCGTCACCAATAAATGGTGGAGCGGCTGGACGCCATGCTACCGGCATCAGCCTTTCTTTTTCAGCGCCATCTCGGCCATCAGGGCCGACGCGAGCATGTCCTTCTTTTGCACCATGGACACGCCCTGTGATTGGTAGAGACCGTCGACCACTGACTTGGTTTTGCCAAAGTATACCGCCTGGACGGTGTCGCGCATCCGATTTTCCATGTCCTCGATCATCCGCCCCATGTTCGACACATGTGACGCAATGTCAGTGATAGTGAGCTCTTCTTCTTTCTGTCGTGTGAGCGAGCCCGAGAGGCCAAGCGAGCCCGAGTTTTTCCCGACATTATGTGCAGTGGTGATCCGTAGCATGATGGTGGTGGTCAGCTTGTATGCGGCCCGCTTGGGCCCCAAGGGCCGCACCTCAACCACATGGATGGCATCCCAGTTGCCCGCCTGAAGCTTCTTCTTCTCCTCCGCGTCTTTCTTTATCAGAACGCAGCAAGCAAAGCTCTCGGCCTCCAGCTCCCAAAAATAGACCGAGGACACTCCACCCTCATAATACCTGGACGGGCACATCGGGGCGGTCATGAGGTTCAACGTGCTCCGCACAGGCTAAAGCGCATCACATAGCGGCACCGTACATTTCCCTATAGCTATCAAAGATGTCGTTGGCGAAGACCTCCATGGTTCGCAGATGTGGCGGAGGCACAACTCCGTCATCCAGCGGAGGGTCATACGTGTTGGTCCATGGGGATCTACGATTCAGCGGTAAGAGAAGGCGGTCTGAGCAAGGGTACAGTTGTACAACGCCCCATTCACGCTTTAGCAGGACAGCGAGCACACCGGTATGAGTCTCCGTCGCGGTTGTAATCGCAGAGTAGGTACGAATTTCCCTCTGCGTCTTTTCCAATCTGGAGCGGCTGATCGATAGAGTTGAGAAGGTCTTCTGTCAGGTGCGGCACAAGGTCGACCAGATCTGCGGGCAAAGGCAGGGTTCTCTGAAAAGAGGGTGTGTTGAAAGAGAGAGGGGAAGAGTGGGAAGAGAATGAAAGAAAAGAGGATGGCAATTCAGGAGCGCGAAGCGCATGAGGCAGTGCAAATGGGGGAGGAGAGGGAGAGACATAGGGGGGAAGGGTAGGTTAGGGGTGGTAGGGAGGGAGGGGAGGGAAACGAGGGAGGCAGGAATGAAGAGAGAAGGGGGGAAGGGGGGGGGGGGGAAGAGACAGAGAGGGGGGGGGGGGGAGGGAGAGAGAGAGGTCTCCTGCGCAGGATCGCACTCACTTTCGAGCCAGGTCTCGCACTGGGAGGGCGGCATTCTGCGCATGAGATCAAGCGCAGCGACCAGCTGCGGGTCCGACATGGTTCCTCCAGGCCTCCTGGTGGTCGAGAGGGGGGAGGAGACGGGGGAGGGGGGGGGAGGGGCGGAAGGAAGGGGCGGGAGGGGCCGGGGGCGGGGGGGGGGGCGCTCGGGAAGCCCCGGTCCAGCGGTGTGAGAGAAAACAGCGGTGGGATAGAAGCGCGAGGACAGAGTAGAGCAGCATCGAGAAGAGAGGATTGTGATGTACCCGTACAGTAAGAAGCGGTGACGACCGCTCACTGGCTTGACTTCCATTAGAAGAGTTCTCTCTCTCTCTCTCTCCCTCTCTCTCCCTCCCTCTCTCTCTCTCTCTCTCTCTCTCTCTCCCTCTCTCCCTCCCTCTCCCTCTCCCTCTCTCCCTCCCTCCCTCCCTCTCTCTCTCCCTCTCTCTCTCCCCCCCCCCCCCCCCCCCCCTCTTCTCTACTTTCTTGGTCGGTCCTGTGAAGTCTCACGTTTCTCGTCACATCGTTCTTTAAACTTTCTAAGAAGGATGTCTTCATTCAGAGCCTACTCCTATTCCTGACGCGTGCCCTATTCCTATATTCCTATTCCTGGCACGGCGTACGTCCTTCGTGGGCCTGGCAGACGACCACCTCCAGGAAGGGGCGGGGCGGTCAAACAGCTGTTTTGACTCCTAAGGGTGAAAATTGAGGATTCATCACTAGCACTAGGGTGGTCAAACGCAGGGGCTTTACAACTGCAACTGCTAGTGCTAGTCCTAGTTACGAGTCGTAAGTTATAGAGATAGAGTAAGGGTTGGGCTGCCTTTTTTACCGTGGCGCGATGCCCAATGAAAAACCTCCAGGGGGGGCCACGGGGCCACCTGCCACTACCACTACGAAAATCTTCGCCAAGAAATGGTGCGACTCTCCCCCTTCCCCTCCCCCCCTCCTCTTGTCGACTTGTGGAAGCGAAGCTCGTTTCCTCATTCTCTTTGGAAACGAGTCGCGAGTCGCGAAGGCGCATCGGCGGCTAGCGCGGCGCACGGGTCATCCGGGGAGCCCGGAACGGGCTCATCGGGAGAACGGGGAAGGCCAATGACTAGGCCCAGGCGGAAATATTCCGAAAAACTTGCCCATAATACAAGCAAACACTTCAGCGCGCGGAGACAGAGGTCCGTTGCCATACGAAAACAGGAGTTTCATTGAAGAATACCAAATGAAGGGGAACGGAGCGAGAGAGATCGAATTGAGGCGATTCTCAACAACGGTATCTGGATATATGACGGATAACCGGGTACCTGGAAGTATCTGGTATGCCAGGATTAGGGGTGGGGAGGGGAAGACAAAAAAAAACCGCGAGTCGCTTCTTCGGGCTGTTTTTTTTCTTGAGAAACTGGGCGAATTCCCCCCTGCCCCTTTCCGTCCTTTCCGTCGCGGGGGGGGGAGCGATGACGTCCCCGGCCCACCCTAACAGGCAGACCTTCGCCGCACTCCAGAAGGAGTGTGGCGGCGGTCCGCCCCTCCGCACGAGGGGGAATCGGTTGAGACGGTCCTAGCGGCCCTCTCACCGGTCCCTCGACGTTCCCGCCATCCTCAGAGTCCGTTATTCCTTTTTCACCTGCCAGCATCCTGGTCGCTGCCCCCACCTCACCCACACCTCATGCCCCTGCCCAGTGACATGATGAACGGCGACCCGACGCGCTCCGACGCGCATCAAGAGCGCGAAAGCACTTATGCGGAGCTGCCCTGCCTCGCAATCACCCCAGCCGCTCGCTCCGAACCCGATGCATGCAAGATGGAGCGCCCCCTCACCCACGCAAGTGCAAACCGCGCAGTATTCAACCTGTGCTCGGTCCAGGCGCTCGAGCAATGTTTACGACTCACAGAAACTTTCACCCCAGAGCAACGGAATCTTTTTGAGGCATTTGTTGCTACGCAGAGCGAGGCTTCGCGTGACAACGAACCGGGTCTCTTCGACACCATGGAGATATGCAATGACGGCGATGCTGGCATCGTAGATCGTGGAAAATTCTACGCGCCTGGAGCAGCGGACGCGACAGCGCACGAGGTGCTCCTCCTCGCGCTGCTGCTCACAGCGCATCTCGACGCCGACATCAGGCGAGTGCAAGCATGGGTGCTTGCACTCGACGCTACGAACGACCGCCTAGCTGAGTCGGTCTTTGGAACGTACGACCGCGTACTTCAACAAAATAAGGGCATCTCGATGGAGGCGGCATCAGCAGTGGCGCAGAGCATAAGGGCAAAGAGCTTCGTCACGGGCGGCGTGTACGACTCTCTACCACCAAAGGAGCAGGACGCCCTTTTTGAGCTAGCTCGTCTGACGGTAAAGCCCACTAGCCTCCACTAGCCACTAGCCCTCCCTCTATATAGTAGTATTACTTTTATTTGATTGGGAAGTCGCAGTTCACTCTTAAGAGCTCATAGACATTCCTATTTTGCTAAGTAGGTACGAGATGAGCGAGCAATCGACAAGGCTGACCACGCCGAGCTGGACAAATACATCGCCATGAAGCGCCGCACCAACTCCGAGAACGAGCTCAAAGCCCTGGTGGAGCGCTACGCCATCGCCCTCTCCTTGTACCAACGCTGGGAGACTTGCGGTGTCAACACTGTCACCGAAATGAGATCTTCCCTCGCTAAAATGGCCAAGGATGCGAAAACTTGCGGAGCACACCCTGGCGGGCGATCGGCAGACCCGACGCAGCAGCAGCTCGATTGGCTCCGCGAGCAACTCGAGATGCGCGTGATCGGCCTCGGGTTTGTGCACTTCAAGCTTCAATGGTCGTCAAGCAGCGATGCGACCGTCGGCACGGTGGCGAGCCTATCGGAGATGCTGAAGGAGATGCTCACCGAAGAAAATCAGCGCCGGCGCACCGGCAATCTCCCGAGGAGGGCGGCGGTGCCCGTGATGAAGCGCAAGACTTTCAAAGAGTTGGGCACGCCAACGGTGCAAGCTGCGAGTACGTCGATGACAACCAAAGAGCTCTCGATCCCGAGCAGCTTCTGAAGTTGGCTAAGCGTAAACGCGAGGAGCTAGAGATCGAGGGCGAACTCGATATTACCAGCGACCGGCAACCTGCTAAGCCGCCCAAGCTGAACGACGAGTTTGTCGGGGCGGAGATCGAGATCAATTGGCGTTACTGGACTTTGGACGAGAAGACGGGGAAGCGGAAGGCGATGCTCATTTGGTGCGCGGGTGAGGTCGTGCAGATCGCCAACGGCACCTCAGATAAAGAGAGCCCGCGTTGCAAGAAGATCCTACAAGCAGGAGCGGTGCGCATCCGTTGGCCAGCCGATGCGGACTTCGAAGAGGAGGAGACGTTTTCGTGGTCTGTCTTGACGGAGGGTAATTGGAACCGCAATAAGCACATGGGGTGGCGGTTTAGTCCTGCAGAGCTAGTGAAGCGTGGGATGCAGCCCTCGGTAGCCAACGCGGAATGACTCTCATAGTGTAAGTTTGCCCATAGCTACCCGATTGAGTGCCTAAATTGAACGAAAAAGAGCAAAAACAAAACATTTTTAACGATAGTAAGGAGAAAAATATATATCACTACTCTTACGTAACGAGCACGACATTCACGTACGGATTCTCGGACTGCCCGTTTCGAAAGGCGCTCAGAAAGACTGTCGCCGTTCGGCTCAGCTCTACGGAATGGGCCAAGTAGAGGGTTCGCCCCTCTCCTTCTAGCCCGCACCCGCACTCGACAGGGAGGCCTCCCATCGGTGGTCGGATGGGCATTCCTGGAGGGGCACAGCTCCCCCAGAAGCATCCGCGTCGATCTCGACGGCGTCGGCCGCGCTCGCGACCGCGCAGGGATCCCAGAGTGCCAAGCGCTCTGTTGGGGCTTGCGATGTGAAGGCGGCCAGTGCTGGTGGGGGGTACGGGCGCGCTTGGAGGGGGTAGATCGCGCGTGGTCGATTGTGTTTTGGTTGGTAAAGTGCTCCCAGCCCTCGATATTCAGCATGCGCGATCGCCAATGGCCTCCCTGCGGGGTTGGCTCTTTGGCGCTCACGTGTGCCCACAGCGCCTGCAAAATTCAGGCCGTGGCGCGCGTTATTCGTCGAGATATGGCACAGGCTGGACGCTGCCTTGTTTGTACATGTACTTGGGGCTGAATTTACCGGTATCGGCGGTTGATTGGCGGTGTGATGTCCCGGCGACTCATTTTTGTACTGCTGGTCCAACGGCCCAACATGTGTCTGTGTGTATTGCGTTGGGGGTATGTAAAAGAATGTAGATATACGTTCAAATTATGGGCAGCTAGCTCGTGTCTCAACCCCACCATAACCACCGGTACCCAACCAGCAAAAAAACGCCGGTTGGCGACCATGAGCGGCTTTCAAGCGATCGCCAAAGTGGCGACGCTCAACTGAGCGGGCCCGTCGATTGCACCCGACCAAAAAATGAGATTTTTCGCCCGTCAGAGCGCGCGCGCGCGAAAGAACTAGAAGCTGAGACTTGGAAGGTGCATTCCTACCATCACAACAAAGTGTCCCATGCCATCATAAGGCCAATTGGGCCCAATTCTGAAAAGTCGATTTTTCCCCTCCCCACCCCTACCAGGATTTACTATCTGGATATCCGGCTGCCTGGTAGCGCGGCGCACGATCCCTATCTGGATACCTGGATCCGTCTACTTAATAGGCAAAGATACCTTTTATCTGGATATCTGGTAAACCGGTTACGGGTCTTAGGAAGGGGTTGTCTGCGTTCTCCCGCCTCCCGCCAACCGCCAACAGTGCTGTTCCCATGCGACTCCGCTCCCGGGGGCTCACGGATTATGATAGTAACACGAGTAAATATCACGTATTGAGAGTTGAACTAACCAAGCTCGCACTGGATCTTTATTTTTATTTTTCGCGCTTTCGCGCCTTGTGCTAGTGCCGCCGGCCATGCGCCATGCCTTTCTAATGATTTTCTTGTTGAAAGGGGGGTTTTGTTTTTGATCTCGTTGCTTGAGCAGCCCAAATATTCCGCAAAATATGCGAAATATTTTTTGGGCCATATTCGCCCAAATATCCCGCGAAATATCCTGAATATTTCCGCCTGGGCCTACCAATGACGGCGGGCAGGCCGCCTGGCGGTTCGGCGTCAAGGAGCACCGCCGCTTCTTCTTGGACGGGTGGGCACTATGGCACTATCCTCCTCGGGCGTGCTGGGCGGCTCAGGAGGCTGCTTGGGAGAGGCAGCACGGCAACGCCTCACAAAGTCGCCACCCGTGCGCCTCCCGTGCTGCGGGGGCTCGACCACCTTCAGGCGCGCCATGCCGCCCGGCTCTCGCGAGAGCGGCGGAGCGGCGAGATTTTTCGTGGCAAGGCGATCGGCCGTCTAGGGGGCACCAAAATCCTTATTTGTCAATAACAAAAACGTAATGTTCGGCAGCCCTTGATGGCTCTTCGTGCCAAATTTTTTGGTAGTCTTTCGCCCCCGTGTACCCGCTATTCCCCTCTCAACATGAATTTCTTTTCTGTAAACTTTATTGCCCCTATTTTGGCGATGCGGTTCAGTAATGGAACGGAGGTAGTATGTATTTGGCCTCATTTCAAATACATTCGAGGCCTACGGCCTACAACCCAGGTTGCGCTTCAAATACAGCCAAATACATATGTATTTGGCCTCTGGCCAAATACGGTAAATACGTATTTCCCATCTAGGGTCACCGGGCCTGCATCAACTACAACTACTCGCTCAGCATCAGCATATCATCAGCATTATCATTACATCATTATCATTATCAGCATCAGCATCAGCATCAACGACGACAGCCGCCTCACCCTCATCGTGGGGGACAGCCGTGTCGACGCCCATGTATCCACTAGGCCCTGATCCACCACGCCTCCCCTCGCCGCTGCGGTGGTAGAGGAGCCTGAGCACGACGACAGTGCCCGAGGTGTGCGACCGTACGGCGGTACGGCGGCGGCAAGCGGCTCACGGAGGTGTTCACTACATACTCCATAGTAAGAGTAAAGAAACCAATCATGGAATCTAGAAGTCTGGTGTGGGAGGCCGCGGCGCACCTGCCTCCGCTCTCCTCGTGTCTCCGCCTCCTCCGCCCTCGGCCTCCGCCTGCCTCCACCCTCCGTTCTCCGCCGCCTCGTGCTTTTGCGCCCCTTCCTCCGCTTCTTCCACCTCCTCGACGGAGCTGGCATCGTGCATCTTGCATGCACCGTAGCGGACAGGCTGCCGTAGCACAGCGTGCGATGTCGGCGCTGAGATGCGGCACGGTGCATATTGAGCCAAACTGGCTCGCGGGCGAGTCTCTCGCGAACGTGCGAGGCGCGGCGGCACAGCTGCTTATTGAGCGCGGCACAGCAGGCCACGTCGGACGTCATGCCCGCCTCGACACCACCGCCCGACGCTGCCTAACCGCTGATCTGTTGGAGGACGAGACGCTCGCTGCGCTCGGAGGTAAGCATCCTTCGCTACTTGACGTCTTGAGGCAGCTGGATGAGCTGCGCTCCGAGATGGCCAGACGCGGGCGCAGCCTCCTTCCACACGCTGAGGTGCAGCTGCTCCGGTACGACCCCGGGGGACACTATGAGCGCCATATCGACGCCGGTGCTGGGATGGCGGGAAAGCCAGTCTGCAGATCGGTATCGCTGCTGTTGTATCTCACGCCAGAGGACTGGAGCGATCGGGACGGCGGGAAACTGCGAGTCTTCCTCCCCAACGAAGACGACAATGGCTTGGCTGCTAGCGGCCATGTGCACGAAGAACATCTTGACATTCGGCCTGCTGCGGGAACGTTGCTAGTGTTTGACAGTGCAACAGTGCCCCATGCTGTACTCCCAACAGCCCGCGAGCGTATTGTTTGTGTTGCGTGGTTCCTTTCTAGGCGAATCACATAGCCATCTCTCGTGGGATTGCTATTCAGAGCTGCTCTTTAGGTAGCAAGTTCTCACGCTGCCGCCTAGTCGCGCAGGAGGAAGAGAACTAGACCACTAGGGACTAGCAAGTAGCAAGGGATTGAGGAATGCCGCTCGCCCCTACGACCCCCACATCCCGAGCCCCTAAGTAGCGCACGAGGGGAGTGGCCAGAAGGCAGGTTGCGGGGAAGAGAATACGGAATGGACATGGCTTCAGCAAAGAAACCCCAGGGTCACAAACTAAGTTTATAACTTGGTTCACATGGGGAGACGTGCCTCGTGCCCTCCCTCTCCCTCATGTACGTCAGTTATCAACTCTCTCCTCCGGGGGGCCTGTCATGTCGGTCAACCTCAGCCTCTGCCTCTTCGCATGAGCTGAACACTCACCACACAACAACCCAAAACCCCATTGGCCACAGTGGGGGGGCGCGCCTTGGCCTTGGTAGGGTAGGTCGGTCGCACTCCAGGGTTCGTGTAGGAACGTTCCACAATTGGAAGCACACTTGGGCAAGGTAGCAACTGGTGTTCCACATTGGGAAAGTGGTGTTCCACACCTCACTGTTCCACAGCTCAAAAGGGTGTTCCTATAAGTGTTCCGCGTTCCGCCACAGCTCACAATGGACAATGGTGTTCCTATAAGTGTAAGTGTTCCACAGCTCACAAGGGTGTTCCAGTGTTCCTATAAGTATTCCACAGGTCGGACCAAAAGAAAGGGGACCCATGATGCACATATGTACTTATATCCCGGGCTCGAACCCCACTGCTGGCAGCCCACGCCTAGACTGCTGGTAACTACGCCACGGCTGAGCTCGCCCTCCTCCCTCCTCACCACCTCGTAAATGACTTTTTAAAGATGCCCCTGGCGACCCCTAGAGGCTCCTGGAGGCCAGTTCAGGGGGCAGAGGAGGCTGGGGCTGGGCCCTGGCCTCCCCTGCCTCTCCCTCGCTAGCGCTCCTGGGCCTCAGGGGCCCCCACTCTGCACCTGTCTGCTGTGTGCCTGTCGAACAGGGGGGAGGGGGGGTTGGAGCGATGGGCTGGCCACGAGGGGCCAGGTGGAGCGAATCAGGCGAGCCTGTCAGGGAGAGAGTGGGTCAGCATGGCAGTGGGCTCCTGGCAAGCCATCAGACATGCCAAGAGCATGGGTGGTTCCTCCCCCATGGATGGCCCATGGCAGGGGAGGAGTGGAGAGTGGAGAGAGGGGAGGGCTCGTGCCCCCCCATGGGCGAACTAAGTATAAACTTAGTTGGACGAGCCAGAGTCTGAGACTCTTGCGGCTACACCTACACCTACAACTACAACGACGAGGACGCCAGGACGCCTACTATTGGGTGGAACCTCTTGCCCCTCGACAATGCTTCAGAGGATGAGGATGAGGTAGACACAGCCACCTCGGGAGGATCTGACGGATCGAGCATGACCACGGGCTCGATATGCGATGATTCGGAAGGGAGACGGTCGGCGGAAGGCGCGGCGAAGGTGGCCGGGAGTGATGGAATGACGGGCTGGACCACCTCCTCAGCAGAGGAAGGCGGGAGGACGGGCTTGGGCGAGGGCGAGCGCGACGACGGAGCGGATATGGCTGGGCGGATCGGGATGGATAGGCTAGGGCTGAGGGCTGAGGGAGTGGAGAGGTTTGGTATTGAGGTAGTGTTGAGAACGAGGGACGAGAACGGGAACGAGGACGAGAACGAGAGCGACGAACGAAGAACGACAGACGACAGACGGCTAGAGGCCGATGGACCGACGAGATGACACTACACTCACGTCAACACTCTCCACACTAACGTATCCCTATCACGGAACGCACAGGAACCCGCTGACAGATCGAACAAGGAAGAGAATGCCGATAAGAGAGCGACGGGGCGACGGACGATCCGACGGGGCGACAGTTACGCACAGGAATAAGGAGGGAACCTTTCGAAAACCCTTAAGTGATTTGATGAAGACCGAAGTAGGACAGCGCCACGATATAATCCAACGGCCAACACCTGAGGGGGAATCAGGGTCACACAAGGGGGCGGTTCCTTGCACCGGCGATACCTGAACGCGCGACTTAGCCTAAAAACGCGAGGAGCACGCAAGGAGGCAAGCCAGGTGAGGGGCAAGCAGGCGACAAGGGAGGCGACAAAGGAGGCGAGGGCAACAAGGGCGAATGGGCGAATGTAGGACCCCGCGACGGTGACTCGTGGCTAGCCTGCAAGGAGGGAACATAGAAACGCAAACAACTTCTAAAACAAAAAGGTCGATCGCGGATGCGACAGGATCGCGCGCGTGGGAGAATCAAAGCAGGGAATGTCGGATGTCGGGCGAATCCCCATAACAAACGTAGTAGTTCCGCGTCGGCCGATCGCCGGCTGTCGGCCTAGCAATGGCTGCCAGCTGCGGTGAGGAGCCCAAGCTCAGGCGCCTCGCGAGGGATGTGGGAGGCCTGCGGCGAATCGAACGACCATGAGGACGACCATAGCGACTCCGACGAGTCGCGTTCCGAGCCAATCGTGCCCAACAAGATCAAGTCCGGCGAGTACACCTGGACTCTTCGACCTCCACAGTACGTGAAGAGGGACCAGCGCACGGAGCCTCGTTCAAAGCCGTCGCTAAACCGGGGCGACCAGGTGTTGGACAGCATCGACAAGTTGTGGACGTTCTTGTTTCCCGACGGCATGCTGGCAAAAATAGTGGCTCGAACAAACCCGAAGCTTCAAGGACTCCGACCCGAAGACAAGAAGACCGACGAGGGCGAGATTTTGCAATGGATGGGCTACGCCATTGCTGTGTCGATTCACTCGGGCATACCGCTCGACAAGATGTGGTCCGACACTCCGCAAACTGAATCTCTTCTGCCCCCGCCGAGGTTGGGTCGGCATGGCATGAGCTTTCGACGATTCTGTCGGCTCAGGACCGTCATGACCTTTGGCGACGAGGACGCGATCAAGTTGTCTCTCGATCCCTGGGCATTTGTTCGCCTCCACCACTAAATAAGTGCTCCATCCCATTGCTGCAAGTTTGGGGTACAATGTAGAAATTGGGGTAAAGAACCGAACCCCTTTAAGCGTTAGAATTAGAGTTAGAGTTACTTTTCGGCTTTTATACTAGCGAATTTTCGCACAAGTTTTGTGAAAGTTACTCTTTTCACGGTTTCCCTCCCCCAAATTTCTCGAAATTTCTTCGCGCTGAGACGTCCCCCAAATTTCGCAAAAAGTTTCGCGAAACTCTTACCAGGCCCTAGCGATGCTTCTCGCCATCCAGCAGGGGGAGTCGCGGCCAGATGGTGACGAGGGGCGAAAGGGTCGGGGTCGGGGGAGTGTGGGTGTCAATCAACGTCGATGTCGGACTTTTGCGTGAAAGTAGTTGGTCCGAAGTCGCGGGCGCGGCGAGAGCATATTATTGTTGTATTCCTGCCCATTTGAATGAATGAAGGCTGCAAGCTGCAAGCATGAATATTCGTGTAAGGTACGCCCACACTCACAGTTGAATCGCCATTGCCGCCTTCGCTGAGAAAACGAATGTATGATTGGCAGACGACGAGGCAATGAGCTCCCCGCAAGAACCGCGTGCCACGCTAGCTGCCGGCGCGCCCTCGCTGGCAATCTCCAAGAGTGAGATCAGCCTTGATCTGACAATTATTCAAATTTTGGAGCGGTGTTTTTATAGTAGTATTAATATTAGCGACGAGGTTCGAGGTCTGTGTCTCTGTGCTAATACCCATATTGTTTCGCGATCGATAAGTTACTATCGAAATCGCGGTTACTAATACTAATTACTACTATGATAAAAAGCCAAAAATCTGCTATTTTAAAACTAGTTGTACAACCGACGGTCCACTTTGGACGGAATGCGACCTAAGCGCCGAAACCCCGCGCCTCCAACGCCCGGTCGATGCCGGTCAATGCCTCTAATCACTACCATAGCAGCAAGCGAATCAAGCTGGGTACAATCCGCGTTCTCCCTCTCCTCGTAGCTCCTCTTACACATCAATGTTGGCATTCGGCATTACAACCGGCCCCATGCATCCCAAATGGCAGGGCGACCGACAGGAATCGAGCGCGAAGGGCAGCTTCGAGTAGACGGCATGTTACAACGCTGGCCTTCAGGGAGCCTCATGACTGGACGGGCGAGCATGTGGTTCAGGGGCCAAGGCAGTCATGGAATGAGTGTCGTCGAACGAAGAAGCCATCTCCAGATCCAAGGTTGCGTGGATACCACTTGAAGAGGAGGTTTGGTTGGATGAGTTATCAGCGCCACTTCTAAATGATCCTGCCCCAACCATAGATGCATACGCCGAGCCAACGTCCGTAAAATCGGAAGCAGTGCCTACGAGACACCACCGGAGGGGACATCGGGCATGGGCTTAAGCACATGTTAGTTGATGGCGGAGTGTTGTGCACCCGTCACACCCGAGACGCGCCACGCTTGAGAAGCGGCTTTTCATGTCAAAAGATTGGCGGTGAATCCGCACCCCCGGCTATAGAGGCGGCGGAGCTCATGTCCGACAATGATGTGATGGTCGAGATGCACACTGGCGGGGATGGCGAAGTTATGGAAAGATGGCGCTCTGCGAGTTCATCCTGCGTCGCTTCACCAACGAGCACATCATGCATTTGATTTGCTGTTACACTTTGCAGGCCGGGGCCGAAACTACCAACTTGCGACTCAAACTGCTGCCGGACGGGCACGGGCGACGCGTCTACCCACGAAGTAAGGCTCTGTTGGCTGTGTGTCTCGGGAGAAATAGCCGCGAGCGTTAATCTCACGTCCGCCACTTCCCCGATCCCGATATCCGATTGCCGAGTGGCTGATGCTTTTGTCAATGAGGGCCCCGGAGTTTCAGCCACTTTGGGCGCGGGACATTGGTGTGTGGATTCCGGCTCAATGTTGACTCCTTCCTCCACTACGAATGCGACGGGCTTGCTGTCCTCATCACCCACTACGAATGCGACGGGCTTGCTGTCCTCATCACAGACGTGGGCGGCGTTGCCCCTAAGTATTTCGTTATAGAATTGGGATTCCTCAACAGATGCACTAGTGGGCAGTATGCTTGCGCACGGTGTGTGGCTCAGCGCCGGGTGCACTTCAAGTGAATGAGGCGCGGAAGCTAGCTCCACTTCCCCTGTCCCTGCGGCCGTGGGCATCGCAACATCTTGCTCTCTCTTGGTCGAAGCCGTAGCCAATGAGGGGCCAAGCAGTGAATGTTCGGTAGGCACAGAGGACTGATAAGCGCACACCGGTTCGACTTCGACCTGTTCCTGAATATTCATCGGCATCACGACCATCCTGCTCTCCTCATCACCGAGGTGGGTGGCGTCATTTGTAGGCATGGACCCAGATGCCTCAGAATCATGGGTCGCCATGCTCATGGAACGTGTGCCGCATTGAAAGGCTCCTGTGGCGCCGTCAAGCACCTGCGCACGTGATGACGTCGCTCCTTGCCCCAATTCTGCCAGTACCATTTCATTCTGCGAACGCGCGTCCCAGTTCACATCATCGTCCCAGTCTCTACTAGAAGAAGAGAGTTCCTCCAACTTCTCATCGCTAAATCGTCCCGACGACGGCTGAGCAATCGCTGGCCCGATCGCTGTGAATTCTTGGTCCTCAAAATGAGCATCCGGCTCCTTTGCCGTGAAAATTGATGACGTAGCAAGCGCCTTACCCTCCTCTCGCAATCTGTTCTGAATCGGATGGGCATGTCTGACGTGTGTCCTTCCCGCATCATCACTTTGGGACCAGTTCGTTGCATGAGCAGAATCTAGCTCGGAGCCATCAGCGTGGAATACGCCAAAATCCCTGTCGGCAGAGTCACCAAACTCTCCCCACGATGGTTGCCCTACAGGTGCCTCGAACGCAGTGAAGTCCTCATCCTCGAAATGAGAATCGTCTTGCTGGACTGTAGAGAGGGATGAAGTGGAAGCCCTTCTAGCCTCCTCTGTTGGAGTGATCTGGCTCGAACAATTGTTTTCAACGGGTGTCTTCATCAGGTCGGTACTTCGAGATAAGTTGTCCACAAGAGCGACCCCTGGTGCGAAGACATCGGGGTCTAGTGGGTCCAAGTCACTCCCTATGCTGTCTCCGAATTGTCCCCTTGATGGCTGTGCAATAGGCGACTCGAATACAGTGAATTCTCGGTCTTCAAAGTCAGCTTCAAAGTCAGCACTCTCTTCCTCTGCCAAACTCAGTGATGCAATGACAGCCCCCCTAGGCTCCTCGATCAAGGTGCTCTCTCTCGGATGGGCGTTTGCGACGCATGTGCTCCCCAAGCCGGGACTCTCAGACTGAGCTCCCTCAATAGTGGCTTCAAGAACGGAATCATCGCCGTCGAAATCGTTAAATTCATACCTCGTGGAATGCGCACCTTCACCTGTTACCATCGGCGGGTGACGTGAGAGAGTAAGCACTCGCGACCGCGGCGAAGATGAATCCACGCGCGCCCAATCTCGCGATCCCAAGTCACCTGCCGTTGTCATCCCCTGTATTCCACTCGTTGCCACAGCTTCGATGGCCTGATTCATCATGTCAGTTGCATTTTGAGCTGGACGCTGAGCCGGAGCCTCTAAGGGAGGCAGCTTGTCGACGCCGCCGGTGCTGGAACTGCAGGGATCCGAGGTAACTAGATGCTCCACCGTTGCTCCAACCTTGATTTCTGTCGACTCATAGTTCGATGTACCGCGCTCGCCAACTCTAGGCTGATCGTTGGTGGCACAAGAAGCCCATGCATCTTCACCCATCGAGGCCTCGTCGAAACTAAAGCTGAAAGACGCTGGTGCTAGACCTTCTCCGTCATCGGTGTCACAGACAGCATCAGACACGCCACCGGTTTTGCGCTTTGTAAAGCCCTCACCGCCATCACCATCGAGTACGGCAGTGTGCACAGCCCCCGCACCAATCCTTGAGTCATCGCCTACCTCAAGAAAGGCACCAAAGTCAGTCTCGAATTCGCCGAACTCGCCAAAATCACCGAAATCGCTGAGTGCACTTGCAGCTTGTGGCTGAGGCGGCAACAGATTCGACGCCCTGCTGCTGCCCAAGAGCCCGGGTGTGGAGCGGCCGCTTAAGGATGCGAATGAGCCAAAGGCAATTGTTGCCTCGGGCAGCACGGACGGATGGAGTGATGAGTGAAGGCTGCCAGACAAAGTCCCCGATACTGTGCGCTGAATGCCGATAGATGTGGGAGAGCGGACGTCACAATCCCCTGAAATATCTGGCATCTCGCATTCGGACTCTGCTTGAGCTGCAGCCGTCGGAGTCCCCGCGAAATCTCCTTGTGCCTCCTCCTCCCTAGTCGAGTCTCCGGCGGTTGAACCATCATCCTCGTCAAATCGGACGCTGAAATTCAGCGACGAACCTACCATGGAATCAATCCCCTCGCCCCTAGATGAAGCCCGGGAGCCATGCTCCGCTGACGAGAGCCGTCCGCAATCGTCTCCACTGTGCTCACGAATAAAGAAGCGGCTTATGTAACCGCCGCCCTCATTGGCTCCGATGCCACTGTCGACATCTTCCGAATTTGCTGCACGCATATATCTGATCGCAGGCACGTAGCATTGGGCGAGGCGCCAGATTTCGGCACAGGTGTAAGCGAGACTTGGCATACACTGCCGTTGACCCTTCTTGGCGCCATCCGCAGGTGCTCCACGTCTCGCACACAGACGAGTCCAGAGGGCCGGCAAAAGTCCGATCACCAAGCCTAGGCCCGCAACATAAGGCAGATAAGCAGAGGGCGATGTGCCACCGATGCCGCCTCCTCCGCCCTTGCGCCTCCTCTTACGCGGCCGGTCGCTCTCACCGACCACAGGTGGCTCCAAAGGCGCCATATTCGCCATCGACTGCTCCGATGTTTCCTTCCATGTCGCGACGCTCCTCGGGGTTGCGTCGTGCAATACAGGCCTTTGTGCTGCGACATCCTCAAATTTCGTAGGCTTTTCGGCAACCGCTTGCCGCACTGCGTACATACCTGCGGCCGGCATGCTCATGGCTGATCTAGTCTCTACGGTCGCTTGGTCCCCTACCGTATGACCAGTCGTCACCTTCGCCGTGGACGTTGGGGAAACTCGCTCTGCTGCAGTATTTGCAACCTGCTCGGATGTGCCAACATCACCGCCCTTGCCATGTCCGCGATGCCGTCCGCCCAGCCTGTTCGCCTCGACACCATGCACCGGCACTGTCTCAACCGCTGGCACTGTGCTCATAGCTGAGGAATCTCTTGTCACCAATGACGACGCGGTGGGTGCAGGAACATCAGCGACCTGCACAGCTGGCACAACCACTGGCTCACCCACAGCTGCCTCTGCAAGAGCAGGAGCTGCCACCTGCTCTGGAGCGGTGGAACTCGGCACCACCACCACAGACGGCACCGAAATGGCGGGCGCATCCACAGATGCAGGCATAACCTGGACAACGGATGGAGTACCAACCGGGGCAGTGCCCGGGTCCACTGCGGACTGCACTATGGGGTCCTGAGCTTGTGAAGGCACCGGCACCGCGACAGGGCCGTCAATCAGCTCGCCCACAGCCACAGGCACTACACTCGGTTGCACCGTAACCAGACGCTCATTTGAGCTCACTGGCGGCAAGGAGAGCTCTGCCACTCCCACAGCCTGCGGGCGCTGCTCCGTAGCACCCACTGCCTGCGGGAGAGCTCCAGCAGCCAGCGGCGCCGGATTCCCAACGCTCCCACCACCCTTCTCAAAGCTAGCGTCGAGATGTTTAGCAACCGGAAAGCGGCCGCCAGCCTTGCCTTCCCGCCCACGCAGCTGGCGGTCGTGCACTGGTAGCCCACACACGCCAGCAGGAGAGAGAGAGAGAAAGAGGCAGAGGCAGAGGCAGACGAGCGCTGCACCCCACCGCATCGCCCGCCGCACTGCCGCACTACTTCCTCTCTCAATTCCTAATTCCGATTGCCCCCCTCCGATATCTTTTGTGGAGCGGCGAGTGGCGCAAGGCGCAGTGGGGCCGTGAGGCACCTGCACCTGCTCTGAAAAAAAAAACATCTGAAGATTCAGGGCCAAACACCTACTAGGAGTACGGTATCTACTACCTCTCCACTGACATCGCCCTTGCATCCTTTCGCTCCACTGTATCCCCTTCCCCCTTTCTTTCCTTTTTCTTTGGTAGGGCGGTCAACTAAGTTTATACTTAGTTCGCCCATGGGGGGGCACGAGCCCCCCTCTCTCTCCACTCTCCACTCCTCCCCTGCCATGGGGGAGGAACCACTCACTCTCCTGGCACGCCTGATGGCCTGCCAGGAGCACACTGCCCTGCTGACCCATTCCTCTCCCCACAGGCCCGCCTGACTCGCCCGCCCTGGCCCGTCGTGGCCTGCCCATCCCTCTGACCAGCCCCTCCTCCCCCTGGGCCCCCCTGATCAGGACCCCCCAGCCAGCTCCAGTCGACTGGCAGGGGCTCGAGAGCCAGCGAGGGAGAGGCAGGAGGGGCCAGGGCCATGCCCCAGCCTCACCTGCCCCCTGAGCTGCGCTCCCTGGCCCCTGCCGGCCTCCTGGGGACCTGAAGAGGGGCCGCAGGCGCGCGCCATGGGCCCCCGCCGCAGGGAAGAGAGGAGGAAAAGGGAAGAGGGAGGGGAGGGGGGAGCGGCAGCTCTCCCCTCCGGCAGAAACGTGTCTTCTCGCCCCGTTTGGGTAAGAGAAGACGGGGGCGCCAGAGCCGGGAGGCGGGAGGGAAGGGCCGTGGCTTGCCGCGGCCACGCGGCCACTCGCTTCGGCGAGGAGAGATTAGCGCTCCTGGGCCCCTATTCACGAGTGCCCCCCAAATTTTGCGAGGGCGCTGCAGGAGCCCCCCAAATTTTGCGAAATTTCGCCCCGAAATCTGTGAGTAAACCCACCCCCAAATTTTGAAAAAAATTTCCGAAATCCTGACCTGGGCCTAAGCCCCACCCTCTCTCCACTCCTCCCTCACTGTGAGGGAGGAACCACCCATCCTCCTGACATGCCTTATGGCTTGCCAGGAACAGACTGCCCTACGGACCCATTTTCTCACTCACAGGCTCGCCCCATTCGCCCGCCCTGGCCCTGACCTGTCGAGGTCAGCCCATTGCTCCAACCCCCCGACCCCCCCTCCCCTTGGTCGATAGGCGATAGGCAGTCAGCAGACAGGTGCAGTGTGGGGGCCCTAGAGGCTCAGGAGCGCCAGCGAGGGAGAGGCAGGGGCAGGGGGGGCCAGGGCCCCGAAAGCCGAATGGGGTGCGACGACGTCTGATAAGGATAAGGAGCATCTCGATCTCGGTTGTCGCTTGTCGATTGCGATGGCTATCCTATCCCCCTCTCTCACGCCCTTGGCCTGGTCGAAGCAGTGCGCGCGGCCTCTCCTCCCCCAGGATTCCGCTTAAAAGGAAACTCGGGGAGGGGGAAGGGGGAGTGGACGGATGGGCGGGTAGATAGGAGATAGGAGTATCATAAGCATAAGCACTCTGCCTTGCACCGTGCAAGTGCAAGTAGCAAGTAGTGGCTAGTACGTTAAGATTTTTTTACAGTCTTATTAATTGGGTCGACGTACTTGGCGCCTCCTCAGTGACCCATCTCATAAGAAAAGGATGGAAGCACTTACTTTCAACACTATTATTGAATTATTTTGTGGCTCCTACCTAGCACTATTGTGCCCTAGCTCGCCACAATCGAGTGGGAAAGAGTGGAGAGGCAGAGCGAAGGTAGGCGCAGACGTGAGCGGAGCACTGACTATTGAACTGATGGCCTCAAGGTGCATTTCGCTTTGATCTCTTCCTCTTCCCCTTATTGTCTGGTAGGGGTCGGCCCGTGAGGCCGACTGTGTCAAAGCAGAGATGCTTTTGTACAAGCATTGTACGCATGCGCTCGCTCAAGCAGCACTTTCGGCAAAGAAGGAATCTCGTTCCGCCGCGTGGCGTGTCCCGCACGGCGAGGTCCCCAGGGGCATTGAAGCATCCGCGGCACGCTCGTTGCACCCACAGAGCACGGTATGGACCAATGGTCGGCGTTACGCTCCGCGGCCTTCGAGCCAACTGCCAATGGCGTTCGGCACACCGGGCCTGCAAGACTGACTCAACCAAGCCTGCCCAAGACTTGCACACAGGCGCCACGCACGCCATGAGGCGATGCGACTCGCACTGCGACAGTACGGCCACCAGCAGGTCCTCACTCTTGTTCTCCAGCAATCGGCTGAATGGTGTCGGCATCTGCCGGCGCGAGCAATTCTGACGGGTGCAACGACGTTTGAGGGTCGGCCCTGGGTCGGCGGCTTACTCTCGAAATCTGTCTGAATAGAGCTCTTTCTAGTAAAGTATCTGTTATCTGTTGCGGGTGGGGGGAGGGATATTTTGGATGCGTGCTATACTTAGCACGCCCCATCTCCCACCCCTCCTCGGTCCGGCAACACCAGATCTCCAGATTCCCCACCGCGTGGAAATTAACGCCGCGTCCCGAGAGCCCTCTTCATTCCTCTCTCGCCCGTCTCGCTCCTCGTTCTCGTTTCTCGTTCTTTCGGCAGTTCGGCAGTTCTCCCCCGATTGCTACTGTGTAAAAAAAAACATTTTAATATTCTCGCCTCACTCGTGGCACTGGAAGACGCTCTCGAAGCCACGCCCTTTCTCTTCCCACTCCCCCACTCCCTGCCTTGCGGCAACTCCCCTCGTGCTCTACTTAGGGGCCCGGGTCGTGCGGGGGGTTCGAGCCAAGCGGGGTGCACCTGTCCCCAACAGTAAGTTCTCTCCTTCCTCCTGTTCTGTTGAGTGACCTGTCTATACAGAAAGTGTTGCAGGGTGTCGTTATACGAATGCGCGCGGGCGATCACTCAGTGCGTCCGTAGTTGTGACTAGCCGCCCATCCGAATTATCTGTCAGAGCGTGGTGGCGCGTCGCATTATGCATTATAATGCGAGTCTCCCGTCTAATCCGAGAGCTTTCGCTACGAGGCCGAATTCCTTACTGAATTGTAGCCTGCCTTTCTTGTCTTCGATAAACATGGGGGTGCTGAGTTCCGTCGTTTTTTTGATCTTTGGTTTTCTTCCCTGAGCGGCCTTATATGTTCGCATGGTGTTGCGGGGGTCCGACAGGACGGGAAGGTGGTCTGACGCGGCTTTGCCGGAAAACAGGTCCGGGCACGGCCCGTGTTGCTGCCATTGAAAGGCATCTGCGCTCTTACTATGGTAGATGCGATCAATTCTCGTGTGAATGGTGGCGGCCATTCTCGTGCCGATTGCTACTGTGTAGATGGTCCGTTTACGTTTACGTTAGTCTTTTTGTGTCGTCGTTCTTTGTTTTTCTTCTGTTCTGTCTACCTTCGTGATCTGCGCCGGTCCTGTTGCTTCCATCATGTCTGCCCCTGCCGTCACTCAGTTCGCATCCGAGAGCACTCGGCCCCCTCAGTCACGAGTAGAAAAGCCATAGACAACACCGAGTCGGAAATAGACACCTTTGGAGAAACCAGGGCCTCTGAGAGCGAAACATACATCACTAAAATGACTAACATATTCAGTTTCTTAAGATTCTCCATCTCTCTCTCTCTCTCTCTCTCTCTCTCTCTCTCTCTCTCTCTCTCTCTCCTCTCTCTCTCTCTCTCCTCTCTCTCCTCTCTCTCTCTCTCTCTCTCTTCTCTCTCCTCTCTCTCTCTCTCTCTCTCTCTCTCTCTCTCTCTCTCTCTCTCCCCCCCCCCCCTCTCCTCTCTCCTCTCTCTCTCTCTCTCTCTCTCTCTCTCTCTCTCTCTCTCTCTCTCTCTCTCTCTCTCTCTCTCTCTCTCTCTCTCTCTCTCTCGCTCGCTCGCTCTCTCTCTCTCGCTCTCTCTCGCTCTCTCTCTCTGTCGAACGGTGGCCTGCCGAAGTTTGGCAGCTCACAGAAATTTGATCGAATTATAGGCGGGATTGAGAATGGGGTCGAGCGCCGCGGAAGGATGGTGAATATCACGCGCGGTACGACCAGTCCTCGCCGAGTACGGCTGTCGGAGCGATGGAGATTGCACCAGATGGCTTCGGCGATCAGTGCATGTTCGCCCGCGGGATTAAAATAGAATTCCCAGTCGTCGTCTCCCCCAGGATAAAAATAGAATTGCCAGTCGTCGTCGGATGGTGCGGGGAAAAGTCCTCGGCCGGCCAGTTCCGCGCGGGGGGTTCCCCTGCGGACGCTTCCTTGCGGGGCGAGGCTCCCCCACGGTGCGCGCGCGGGGGGGGTTCCCCCCCTCCTCCCTCCGGAGTTCCTGTCGGCGTCTGCTGCGCGCGGGGGGGAATTCCTGTTCCCCCTCCGGAGGTCCGGTCGGCGTTTCCTGCGCGCGGGGGGGGTTCCTCTGTTCCCCCTCCGGAGGTCCGGTCGGCGTTTTCTGCGCGCGGGGGGGCGCGCGGGGGGGGTTCCTGCCCTCCTCCCACCGGAGCTCCTGTCGGCGTATTCTGCGCGCGGGGGGGAATTCCTGTTCCCCCTCCGGAGGTGCGGTCGGCGTGTTTTCCGCGCGGGGGGGGAATCTTAGACCTTTCGCCTGCGCCCTCTGCGAGCCCGTCTCCCAAGGGGGGGGGTGCAGCAGAGGTGGCAGCTATGCAGTTTGACGAAACAGTGAGGAGGCGCGGGCAATCGTTCCCCAGGGGGAAGAGATTTTCCCCATTGCAGCAATGGGGGCTTCCTTGCTCGAGCTGCCCGACTTTGCAACGCTGTTGCGCCTTGTAGCAACCTCGCAGCCCGATGCCTTCCGGGGAGATTCGACGCGCCTCGTAGTGGCTGATGTGGCCATCCGACACGGGTGACGACCTCGAGCGTCCCGACGCCTCGAGGGCTCTAAGAATAGATGCTGAGGGATGGATTTTGGGGTCATTCGATGTGGAATTGTGGGTTTGCCACCCTTGAACTGTCGAGTGCGGGCGGTTCTGGCTGTGGCTGTCACTGAAGTTGTTGGATGATTTGACCATGTGGTCCAGGTCCCACCACTTGGAGGAGCGTGTGGCGCGGTCGGCGGCCGCTGAGTCGAAGAAAAGATTTTCAACGAATTTGTCGAGTTTATTCGTTGTGGTGTTGTACCCTTGAGCGGCGTCGTCGAGCGCGCTGTGGTTGTAGAAGTTGGGGTGGTCTCTCGGCGGGGGTACCACGTTAGAAATTGTAGTCTTGTAAGAGGTCTTGTTGGCTAGCATCCCTAGCCACATACACCGGACGAGCCATGCACCAACCGCGCACACCCCCATCGCGGGGTAGGGGCTCCGTTGCCGATGAGGCACGGTCCCTCAGCACTAGGATTAAACTAGGACAACAAGAAAACTCTGACAGGTACGTACTTGTAGCCCATAGCCCTAGAAGGGTCCTCGCTCGAGGGCCGCCCCCCCGCGGGGGGAGAAAGAGAGAGAGAGAGAGAGAGAGAGAGAGAGAGAGAGAGAGAGAGAGAGAGAGAGAGAGAGAGAGAGAGAGAGAGAGAGAGAGAGAGAGAGAGAGAGAGAGAGAGAGAGAGAGAGAGAGAGAGAGAGAGAGAGAGAGAGAGAGAGAGAGAGAGAGAGAGAGAGAGCCGCTCGAGTGTTCCTTCGAATGGCCTCGACGGCGGCGAGAAGTGACCGCGACAGCAGCGTGGACGAGATGGCGATCTCCGCGCTCGGCGCTCTCTGCGCGCCTCGGGCTCGCCCATTCCACTGCCTGTACCCTCTCGAGCTTTCTCGATCTCGTCGCGAGGAGAGTACGAGCTCCCATCAGAGGCGTTGGGTGGCCCTGTGGCCGACCGCATCCCCCCCGCGAACCGCCCGGCGCGCGCCGAGATGACGAGCGGCCCCCCCCCCGCCTCCCCCCGCGCGCGATTGGAGACGCCGTCCGCCGCTTTTCCCCCTTCCCTCTCTGCCCCTTTCCGCTGCTCGCTCTTTTCTGCAATCCCCTGAAGAGAGGAGAGGGGAGGGGGAGGGAGACACGGAGGGGGGGGGGGGGGAGAGAGAGAAGGAAGAACAGCGCGCCCCCCGCGGGAAGGAGACGCTCGGGAAGATTGAGAAGATCCGCCACCAAGTCGCC
>CM030932.1:267979-285979 GCA_018136815.1 Isochrysis galbana
GGTGAATCGGCGGGCCGTGCGTGCGCACACAGAACCTGCGCCCACAGCCGAATGCAGTTGACAAACTGCCACGAGTAGACCTGGCGGTAGGCCTCCTCGGATGTCTTCTGGATGGCGTTGCGCAGATGGATGGCGAGCTGGCGCACATAAACAAAGGCGTGTTGGTATGCCACCGCCGGGTCGACTGCGCACAGGTCAACCACGCACGAGGACATGAGTACGACGCGGGGCAGCCGCGCGCGCGACATGGTTTTTGAGGCGCGCGCGTACGCGAGGTAAAGCGCCTTGAAGCACGAGTCGAGCATTGGGGCGGGCGCCTCGATGGCGAGCTGCCGGATGGAGGCGTAAGCGAGCAGGGTGCACTGCTGCCCGCCAGCCTCGGGCGCCGCCCACACGCGTACAAGCGCACGCAGCGCCTTGGGGCACAGCCTAGGGAAGGGCAGCAGGAAGGGCACCAGACGGTGTAGCTGGCCAAGCGCAACGTGCAGCATCTCCGCCTGCCGCTCCATCGATTCAGCGAGGTGCTCGATGAAACGGAGTAGGTGGATCAGGTACGACTTGATGATTAGTTGGTGCGCGCGCCAGTGTGGCAGCGTGTCTACGCGCATGACACCGCCCTTGGTCCGCTGCGGTGCGCGTGCACCGGTGACACCTGACTTCCCGGCCTTGCGCGGCGCGTCAACCCCCTCCACGTGCGCACGCAGCACCGCATCCATCTGCCCAATACAAAACTGCATCAGCTGGTTGAACACGCTAGAAGAAGAGAAGACGAAGTTGACTCCGTCTGAAGCACCGCCCTTGTCTTCGTCACCGAAGCGCACCGCCGAGCGGAAGGCGCCCACGATCATTTTAAGAGATGCCTTGTGTACTGCGCCGCCCGAGAGCGCGCGCGTCCAGCCCTCTACCATGTGCGAGGTGAGCTCGACCGTCTCGCGCACGCTGCTGCGCTTCCGCTTGCTTGGGGGCCGCGGCTCCTCTTCCTCTTTCTCATCCTCGTCATCATCTGCGCGTATATCCCCCTCCTCCTCCTCATCGTCATCCTCATCCGCCTCGTGTGCGCTGATCTCCTCCAATTCGTCCAGCTCTTCGTCCTCCTCATCGTCCTCCTCATTGTCCTCTTCCTCGTCCTCCTCCTCCTCGTCCTCCTCCTCGTCCTCCTCCTCCTCTTCGTCGCTCTCCCCGTGTCCAAACTCGAGCAGGCTCTGGTCCGTCGTCTGAAGGTATTTGAAGAATTCTGGATCGGACTCCTTCAGCTTCTCGAGCTCGCTCTTGTGCGACGAGACAGCACCACGCTTCCGCTTGACACCGGCCTGCTGCCTGTTGTTCTTGCTTTCCGTCACGCACTCCTCCTCAAACGAGGCTGGCTCCGAGTCGGAGTCGCTGCTTCCCATGTGCTCGAAGCCACCCTCAAGAAAAGTGTCGGCGTCCATCTCCGCCGAGCGCATCAGCACGGGCTGCGAGCTCTCCTCTCGGAGAGCTGCAGCGGCTGAGCGGCGCTCACGGAGCGCAGCACTCGCCTTGAGGCGAGAGACGGCCTTCTGCTTGGCGATCTGGACGCCGCGGCGCGCGATCTGCTGGCGCTTTGTGGGCATCGCGACGGGCCACGCGACGGGCGGCGAGCGAAAGAGGGGAGAGGGGGGAGAGAGGGGAGAGAGGGGAGAGAGTGCGGGGACGGGGGAGAGGGAGAGGGGCGACGCGGAAGGCGGAAAAGGGGGGAGGGGGGATACCGGAAGGGGGGGGGGACGTGTGAGTGAGAGGTGATAATCAATCGAGGCTTTTTTTTTTGCACCGCCGCAACCCTAGATGTTAAACACAGGAACAGTGTGTTTCTACGGAAGTCAAAAACAGTGTTTTTCACCGTGTTTCTAGGAGACCCCCATGTCCGGAACAGAGGGCAGAGAGAGGGTTGCGCGCTGCGCGCGCGCGGTGAGTGAGCGTGCGAGCGAGGCCATAGCCATAGCATAATCAATCCCGCCACCTGATTGCCTGGCCTCCCACCTGCCACCTGCACCACTACACCACTAGCTACCACCACCTACCACCTACCACTACCACCTAGTTGGATGCAAGACAATCAATCATCAATCACAATCACAATCATGCTTGACAGTTACAATTACAATTATACACTCCCACAGGAACTACCGGTAGCTGTGAGCTGTGAGCCCAGATGGGACAACAGGCTTCTAATAGGTTCTATTAACAGGTCAACAGGTCTACCAGACCTGTTACCTGTTAACAGGTAATAGGTCTACAAAGTACAAAGTAAAATTTAGGGCGGGAACTTTGGCGGGAACGTGGCCCCTCGCTCGCCCGCGCGCTCGCGATGTCTGAGAGCGCCCTTAGCGACGACGAGTCCACCATTGCTACCTCGACCTCGTTCGAGGGAGAGTGGGGCCGCCAGCCGCTGGAGTCACTGGAGGGCAGTGCTCTTGAGTGGTCCACCATCGAGGAGGGGGTTGGGCGCGTGAAGAACTCGCGTATCTCAAAGAAGTGCCTGTTCTGTCACCACACGTACTTCGGAGGGCCTCTGAACATCCGGCAGCATTTGGATAGGGGGCTGCCGAATAGGAATGTGCGGCTGTGCAGACCCACGGCGCTATGGCTAAGCAGGCACGCCGAGGTGGTGAAGGAGCTGCGGCGGCGCGCCACCATCGCCGAGAACAAGGCTGCAATGAAGATGGGCAAAGAAGAGAGCCGTGCACTGGGCCGCGCAATCGCTGCAGAGGATACCTGCACACCACCCTTCTCCCTCTCTGCTCAGCACCAGCCCTTTCAGGCAATCACCGTTGAGCAGGTCGCCGAAGCATGGCTCAAGGTGATCGTCAAGAGGGCCTTGCCCCTGGACCTGGTCGACGACAGGCTCTTCCGGAATGCGGTAGCGGTCACCGCAAAATGCGGCTCAAAGAACTTGCTCGCTGGCAACGACCTGCGGCTGCCGACACGGCGCACCTTCACGCAGAAGTTGCTCCCATTGCTGGACACGCGGCTTGACGAAGGAGTGCGGCAGAAGATGCAAGCCCTCGCAGATCTCACTGGTGTCACCCTCATATCGGATGGTTGGACAAATGTCCAGAGCCGCCCCATCATCAATTGCCTTGCGTCGTTGCCTGTTGGCTCCTATTTCATTGCAGCACAAGACACCTCGGGCGCGACGAAGGACGCGGCATACATCAAGGACTTCATCGTGAAGCACATCAACGGCTTTGGCGCGCAGCATGTCGTAGCTGTATGCATGGATGGAGCTTGCACCGCTTCTTTCCCCTTGATAACGCGTGAGTGCCCGCACATTTTCACTTTCATTTGTCCAACCCACAGCTTGGATAACTTCATGAGGAACATCTGCAGTGACAAGCCCAAGGTGCGCGTGAAGAGCCTGAACGATCGCGAGTTCTCATGGGGCGAGCCCTTTTTGGCTCGCGCCATTGAGCAAGTCCGCCAAGTGGTAAGTTTTGTAACGTCGCACCAGAAAGCGCTTGCACGATACCGCGAGCTTTGTGCGCAAGTTGCCTGTGAGGCGAGGCCGGAGGGTGGCATGGAACTACTCAAGGCGGCTGAAACCAGGTTTGCCTCGACGCTTTTGATGATCACGCGATACAAAAACGTGCACTTTGTTCTAGAGCAACTGGTCATCGATCCCGTATTCTCGACGTGGGTTCAGAAGCTGCCAAGCGAGCAACGCGGCAAGGCGGCCGACTGCAAGCGAATCATTCGTTCAGAGGAGCTGTTGGGAACCATTACAACTGGGATTGCGATCATGGAGCCCGTCTATCGTCTTCTTCGGCTGACGGACGGCAAGCTCGGTGCCAATCTGGGAAAAGTTTATGCTTACCTCCTTCAGATAGATCAACACTTCAAGCAAGGTGTACTTCCCGGCGTTTCCGCTTCTGTCCGGCACAAAATACACGAGCTCTTCATGGCTCGGTGGGAATACCTTCACGCCCCTGTGATGACAGCCGCCTATTGTTTGGAGCCTGAGTTTTGCCGCCGCAGGCATAGTAGCCGTGAGCTGCAAGACCTGAAGCAGTGCCTGCGTCAGATGGCAACGGACGAGCATCCGTTGCCTGATTTGCTGGCCGAGCTGGGCGACTTTCAAGAGGCTGTACTGAGTGGCATGCATGATTTCACCGACGAAGTGGCTTTCTCTCAGCGAGCACGTTCGATGGCATCGTACAAATGGGCAAATGTTTACCTCACAATGTTCCCTCACTTGCAGTGGGCCGCATGTCGTCTTCTCGCATTGTCCTGTTCTGCGTCTGGTTGTGAGCGTTCTTGGTCTGTGCAAGATTGGATCCATTCCAAGAAAAGGAATAGGTTGGGGCAGACTGTAGTGGAAAGGTTGGTGAGGTGTCACACCAATCTTCTCCTCGATGATTTGTTGTTGGATTGGGAGTCTCGTGTTTTGCCTTGGGAGTTGGAGATGGTTGTGGATGAACCCGAGTCTGAAGACTGAAGAGTAACACTTACTACTTACTAGTATAACTTTATAATGTTAGTATCACTCGTTTTTTTTTGACCTGTTACGGACCTATTGCGACCTGTTAACAGGTCCTCTTAACAGCAACAGGCCCCCGAAACCTGTTGACCTTGTACCTGTTGTCCCATCTGGGGCTGTGAGCCTACGGGCTACGGGAGATGGATATAAATATATATGTATAATACACTATATATGTATATGACCCGCTGTTTTCGGTACTGTGTTTCACCGTGTTTCCAAAAAAGCCAAAAACAGCTGTTTTTGGTGTGTTTCTAGACCTGACCCACCGTGTTTAACATCTAGGGCCGCAACAGTGTCTCAAAAAGGTCTCCACAGGGCCTCTCAGCCCTACTTTACCAGGGAAACACAAGGAACAGCGTGTTTCTACCAGGGACAAACACATGGTGCACGCACCGGCCAACCCCTCGGTGAGTGGGGTAGTTGTCCTACATGTGAAAGACAGAGACAGAGACACAGAGACAGAGACAGAGTCTATAGGGCGGTCAAATATCAAACAGCTATTTTAACTTCTGAGGGTAAAAATTGACCAAGTCAAGATTGAGGATTCATCACGAATTTGTTGGATATTGTGACCGGATAGGTGTAACTAGCACATATCCGATGCCCTTTGGGCCCTAGACCCCCCACGGCAGTAGGGCGGTCAAACAGGGGCTTTTTAATTTTTAACTAATAGTAAGGGTTGGGCTGCATTTTTTGACCGTGGCGCGAGGCCCAATAAAAAACCTTCAGGGGGGGCCACCTGCCGCCACGAAAATCTTAGCCAGGAAATGGTGCGATTCTCCCCCCCTCCCCCCCCCTCCGTCACGCGCGCTCACGCTCTACCCGTAAAGATTTGGCGGTCGCGCCCGCGGGGGGATCGGTTCCTTTATATCTAAGCTACATTCGGCATTTGATTCCCGCCCGATGCAGCGCCGTGTCGGGCTGCCGACAGTCCGACCACCCCCTGACCCTCTGGCATCATTGCCCGCGCAGCCCACCCAGCTCCTCACAGCGCGCGCACGCGCGCACGCGGCTACCCTGGCTGCCACAGACCCCGCCCCGACCATCCCGACCCGCCCCTCGCAGGCTTTGCCCTCACTCGAACTCGGCAGCGAGAACCAGGATCAGCTCACCGACGCGGCCGTCCACGCGTGGCTGACGAGCCTCCGCGTTGAGGCTGCCCTCTGTCGTATTCCATACGATGACAGGCTTTTACTTCTAACCGGTGGTTTATTTTAAGCCTCAAGGTCTCGTCGGCGACATTCTACCCCTTCTCTTACTTTCTTTCGAGGTCATCAAACGTTCCACGACTGTCTTCCGTCTTCTCTTCATGCATCGGTTGTAGTCTTCCGTCTTCTCTTCGTATATCGGCGGTAGCTCCACAGCGAGGTACACAATCCAGTGCGGGGGCGACCCCCTACGCGAACTTGGGAGGTAGAGCCCTCACGAGGGCGGTCGCTACTCACGGGCTCACGGACATTCAAGCGCTGGTTAATCCGGGCGCCATAGAGGAAATTACATATCGGTAGGCCCCTTTCTTAAGTCGTGGGAAAAGATATCTGAGTGGGCTAGATCAAGACTAATGAATGTCACATTCGAATACATAGACCTTCTAAAAAAACAGGCCAAGCCACCGCCCCCGGCGCCGCAAGAGCAAGAATTAGCCCCTCCAGAGGATCCGGACGCACACGATCTAGGCGACATTCTAGTGGACAAAGACCATAATTTTTATCTGCGCCGAAGAGGCGATTACCACGAAGTCCAGCTCAACGTTATGGGAGAGCCCCACATCCACGGGCGGATCAGCCCGCAACTCCTGCCCGACGAGCTATACACTCCGCTGAAGTGGGGACGAGCATACGACGGCCCGGCGGAAACGGCGTACCCGGTACCTCAAGAATACACGCTGAAAGGCACACATACAACTCTAGAGGATATAAGTGTCAAGGTCTTGACTAAAGCGTTCCTCGCTTTGAGGAAAGTAAAAGCACAGAAATCCACGCTGAGATGGGAAAAGAGGCTACCGGTCCTCTCGGGAAAGTGGAAACAAGTATCGCAACTGTACAAATATAACTTTTTAACACCTAGGGACTCTTATCTGCACTTCAAACATGTCCTGCATAGGAGGATAGCTACGGCGAATCGTTTTGCAGACGATCCAACATGCCGCTTTTGCGGCATAGCCCCCGAGAGCTCCACTCATATAGCCACATGTATCGCGACGGAACCCGTCTTCGAATTCATAGAAGGACTATTGGGGATTAACCTTAGGCCGGGATCTGAGACAGCCCAACGGCTTTTCTGCTATCAGGTAGACAGACCGCATCCCTCCTCGGGATACTTGGGTATCCTGGCATGGAGGTATATCCTAACGGATTTCTACAACATACAATACGGCAACGCGGACGGGAGGTCCGCTAAGTCGATCTTAAGAGCGATCCTTGCGAGATACCACCTATTAGTAACGGCGAAAGTCGGCTTCTTCCAGAGGCTAAAAAAACAACGTGAAAGTATGGGGTTACATGCCCCGAGCAACAAACATATCAAAAAAATGATAAGCCCTCTCTACACGGTGGACAAAGACTTCAACCTAGAAGTATCGGAAGACCTCCTACAGGCGGCGGGAGGTCTTGGTATACGAAACATCAGCACCTGAAGTAGCTAGCCTCCCTTTTAACAAGAGAACCCAATGGGCAGCAGGAGAGACTCTATGAGATATAGGAGAAGGTAGCACAAGCCGAGTCAGAACAAAGGAGAAGCCATAGTCTCCCACCCCCTTCTCTCCAACTCCTGGCCGAAGCAGCGCGCGCGGCCTCCCCGGAACCAGCTTCTCCGTTAAAGAGGGAACTGGGGAAGGGGGAGGGGGTTGTTAGGGGTTAAGGTTGGGTAGTAGGGAGGTCCACGAGCACACTGCCTCACGTCGCACACGTAGCGGAAATTTTTAAGAAGATTTTTTTTTTGTCAGCCTCGGCGCTCACTCGTTGTTGGCCTCCGTCACAGCGATGTGACCAGCTCTCTACTCTGCAGCGAGCAGAAAAGCCCAAGATCTTGCCAGAGCGCCTCACAGCGCATCTGGCGGGAACCCACCACCCAAAGCAGAAATCATCTTCTGCCGCTGGGTGATGGGCTTGGCAGGCGGTATTGCGATTTTTCCCGTCCCCACCCCTACCTGAGTAGCAACCAAGGGAGGGAAAACCAAAAACCAACGGGACCAAGGGCTTTCATGCAACTTGCATCAAGGAGAAAGATTCCCTCACCCAAGCAGCGAACCTAGATCGATCTCCAAGGGGAGATGGCAAACCAAACCTGATTGCCCCCAGAAGCAGGTAACGAAACGCGGGGAGATAGCGAATTAAACCTTTTTACGAGGCGCCTGGGAGGAAGAAAGGTGGGGAAACTTCCCTTCTCTTCGAGAGAAAAAGAGAGGGCGCTCCACACCCCTAGATCCTAGGCGTCCACGCGAAGTTTTTGACCGAGAACGAGAACGAGAGAATTATAACGATAAATACCGAACGAAGAGAAGAGAGAAGCTTAACGAGCGTCGATTCGCGAATGCGACAGCAGCTGAGCTGCCCTCCCACATGGGGTGCTCTTGGGGTGGGAGGGTTTCCCACTGTTGGAGGGGGTCTCAATCAAAGACCCCCTGCATGCTACGCAGAGCCATGAGCCATGGGGGCAACCTGTTCGGTGCCAGTGCTCGCCACCCCGCGCGCTTGCGCGGGCGTGGTTTGGATGGGCTGGATGAGCTTTGAGAGGGCTCTCTGACGAGCCGCCTCGGGCGGCGTGGGGCGTCCCAGGTGGGGCGCAGTGGCGAGGGTCGCCTGGGGCTCGGGAGCGGTCGCGGCACCGCGGCACGCTCCATAGCCTATGGTCCATAGGTCAAACTATAACAATAGTTTTTTTCAAAAAAAGGGTATAAAGTATAAAGTAAAAGTAAACGTATAAGCAGAAAGTAGTGCAAAAAAGTACATTTGCGAGTCCACGAGCCAAGAGCCCCGGCATCTGTGTTTCCCATTCCCACTGCGTTTCACTGTGTTTCTCTTCAATCTTCAATGGCCAAACACAGGCTACACGCTGTTTTTGCTGTGTTTGGAAGCAGCCCCCACTGTGTTTCACATGCAGGGACTGCGATTTTCCACAGTGGAGCGGCAATTCTCTCGCCGGCGAGAGGAGGTTTCGGAGGTTTACGACCCTAGACCCTAGAACTTGAAGACTTGCTCGGCCAGATGGTCTACAAAAAAACGCGAGTTTGGTAGATTTGCACTCGCGGCTGTCGGCAATGGGAAAAGACGGGGAAGGGGAAGGGGAGGGGGGGGGGGCGGGAGGGGGAGAGAAAGACTCCGTAGAAGTAGTAGACAGCCCCCCCCGCCCCGCCCCCGCCCCCGCCGCCGCGACGCTTCGAGAGGGCTCCACCATCGTCCTCTCTCTCTCTCTCTCTCTCTCGTCTCTCTCTCTCTCTCCCTCTCTCTCTCTCCCTCCCTCCCTCTCTCCCTCCCTCCCTCTCTCCCTCTTTCTCTGTCCTTCTCCCTCTCTTTCTTCTATGATTCCTTCCCCCCCCCTCCTCTCTCTCGTGTGTGGCCCGCCAAGAGAGAGCGGGGGGATCCCCCCCACCGCCGCCGCCGGGGGACTTCTTCTTCTCTTCTCCTCCTTCTCTCCGCGCTGCCCCCCTCCTCCTCCCCCCTCACCCCCCCCCCCCCACTCTTTCACCCGTTGGGGCACCTCAAGGCAACATCGAGGCCGACACAGAAGAGAGAAGAGAGGTATAATCGTAGGGGGGAGAGTAGGAGAATCGCTGCGGCGGCTCGCGAGGGAGGTTGAGGGATTCTTCATAATAGGGAGAGATGAGGTGTGATATGTGTGAAGGGGAGAGGTGCGAGAAGAGCGGGAGAGGGGAAAGAAGAGAGGAGAGAGGGGGGGGAGGGCGAACCTGTAGAGAGATCTAGAAGAGAGGATCAGAGAGAGAGAGAGTTAGAGGGGAGAGAGAGAGAGAGAGAGGGTCTCTCCGAAGTTCCGCTGATGAGGCGGTGGTAGACGAAAAAAGAAGTGGAGAGAAACAAAGGACTCGGAGGGGGAAAAGAGGAGAGAGAGTGGAGAGGGGGGGAGAAACAGAAGAGAGTGGGCGGGCGAGGAAGAAGAAGAGAAGGGGGAGGGGGAGGGGGGGCGGCTTCTTCACTGGATGGCTGCTGGAGAGAGAAGAGAAGGGGGGGGGGGGGGGGGGTGCTGTCGTGGGGAGAGAAGACGACGACGGGGAGAGAGGGGAGGGTAGAGAGAGAGAGAGAGAGAGTGTCGGGCGAGGTGGGAGAGAGAGTGGCCGCGAGGAGAGCAGAGAGGCGATGCCGATCAACTACTCGAAGTGGGACAAGCTGGAGCTTTCGGACGATGAGGACAACTTCCACCCGAACATCGACAACAACCTGATGATCCGGCTCCAGCGTGAGAAGCGCGCCCAGCGAGAGAAGGAGGAGGAGGAGCGCAAGGCGGCGCTGCGCAAGGTGAAAAGAAGAGGGGGTGGGCGGGGAGAGGGGAGAGGGGGGTGGGGGGTTGGCTGGGGCGCGGGAAAGGGGGCAAGCTCCGAGGCCCGACGGCAGACGTACGCCCCGGTGCCGCGAGTCTCTCCGCAAGGAGAGGGCGCGTGAAGGAGCTCTGCGTGGAGCAAGCAGTGCCGCCGGCAGCGTACCCTGGACGCTCTGCCAGCCGGGCGGCGTTTGTGGTGAGCGCCACGCTTGGGACGCGCTCTCGCAGGAGGGAACACCTGAGGCGCTGGCCGAGATTGAGAAGATCGAGCGCATGGCGAAGCTGCATGTGGGCAACATCTGCCACGACAAGTTCTCTTCCAAGCACGAGAAGACAAAGGCCTCCGCCTCAGCGGACGCGCCCAAGCCCAAGGTGTGCGCGCGCATCACACGTCAGCACGTTGTGCCACAGGAAGCATCCACCACGTCGACTGCATCGCCGCTGCTCCTCGCAGGCTGACACCAAGATCAAGGTGGCGGCGACTGAGCCCGACACTTTTACCGAAGGCTACGAGGAATTCATGGCCGCCAACCAGCACATTCTCACCGAGTACAGCGAAATCGACGAGGACGACGAGCGGTCAGAGCAGTACATTTTGGATCATACCCAGCTTCTCTCAGAGCACGCAACTGGTGCGCCGCCGCTGCGGTCACTGTCACTTTCATCACGCTGTCCCGCCACATCGATCTGCCTCGGCCTGCCAAAGTTCGCACTCAAGTCTGCCTGCGCCCGCCCCGACGCCGCCTCAGGCTACTACTTGCTGCACTGCATCAATCTTCAGGCGGAGGGCAAGGGAGCTAAGATGCGCAACGTGGCGCGGCAGTACCTACTGCTCACCTATGTCTGCGACCTGGCCAAGAGTATGCCCGGCCGTGATGCGCGCGATGCCATCCGGCCGCTCTTCAAGAAGATGGTGCGCACACGAGTGCATTGGCGCGCGCCCTCGCCATCAAATGCGCAGTCCCCTCACCGCCCGACGCCTCGCCCATGCGTCGCAGAACTCTTCGGCGCAGGCACGGGAAGCCTTCGACGAGCACCTCGAGAAGTATATTGAGCACGTCAAGACGCGCGCTGAGGTGAAGAAGAAGGAAGACGCCGAGCGCAAGACACGCGGGGAAGACGAGGAGTACGAGTACGTGCCGCTGCAAAAGGGCGAACAGCTCGGCCCCGGCGGACTCGACCCCGCAGAGGTGTTCGAGTCACTGCCGCGCGAGATGCAAGAAGCTTTCGGCGAGCGATCTGTAGAGGCGCTCAAGCGCGTAATCTCACAGATGCCTGAGGAGGAGGCGGCGTACCATATGAAGCGATGCGTTGACTCTGGGCTGTGGGATCCAGCGGGCGGAGCGGGAGGCAGCGGGGACGGTGACGAGGAAGAGCAAGAGCAAGAGCAAGAGCGTAAGCTCCCCGCCGAAGTAGACAACTCGCCTAGTGCCGAGGTGGACGACTGAGCGCTGCATCGTATATGCAGCATTGCAGCTACTTGATTTTTGACGCTTGCTTCTGGCTGTTGCATTGTGGCGACCACACTACAATACGTGTAGTCGTCCTACGCTTCGGTGGAAAAGTGGAAACAGGACGGGAGGCAGTCGAGCCACGTGACAGTCTGCGGACCCTCCGCACCTCCCGGTATCCCATCATCCGTGTGGGCTACCTTGCGTGGCACCGGCCACCATTGTGATGATGCTTCCACACAAATATGGACGACTTTGATGTGTGGACTAATATGGCTCTCTACTTGTCCATAGACAACCGCCGCATGCGCGCGGCAAGACTGCCCAAATGCGTTGCTCCTGCCAGCAAGCTGCGCGAGTAAGTGTAGGCTGTGCGGAGGCGAGTACGAATACGAGGGGATTCAGTGCAACCAATGAAAAGTCGCTACGGCATGCAACGACCAAGACAGAGAGGGGTAGGCCAAAATATCCGGATGTATTTCCTTGATATATTTGGGCAGATTTTCTGGAATAGATAGCTGGGGATGTTTGGGCGTATTTGGTGTTTGGGCCCCCCAACGCAAACAGAAAATTTGCGCGGTGCGTGGGCGCGGGGTGAGAGGGCGAAGTGAGGGTGGCGCTACTATGAGTACGAGGTGAGACCAGTAGATATACTTAATGCGTAATGAAATGAGAAATGATTCTTTGCTGTAGCTGTAATGAAAATAAAAACTTCTGCTGTGTCATCACCATCACGAAGACGCGGGACTTCTACCGTCCCCGTTGTGCACTTGTGACTTCTACTGCAGCCCCCGCCCGCCCCCTTCACCCTTCAAACCTAGCGCGAAACTTCTGGCGTTAGCCTCCAAGATGGGGGGGCGGGGAACTCTCTCCAGACTTCACAAGCCCTTGTGACTTCTACCGACTCCCTCCCTCCCCCCCCACTCCCCCCCCCCCCCCCCCCCCCCTGCGGCCGCCCCTCAAGGGTAGCACCTACACCAGATGGCCGGATGCACACGACGGCAGCCACCGGCGCATCAGCATTGCAGCGCCGTCTGACCGTCAGTCCCCGGTCTTGCTAGTTGCTAGTTGGGGGTTGGGGGACACACCCGCCGCCGCCGCCAGCAGCAGACGCACCACACCCACGTTGTTGCTCGCCACCGCGCGCTGCAGCGGGTGCAGCTCGTGATCCCAATTCTCAAGAGCGCGCATGTGCATGTGCGCTCGAGCAGCTGCAGCTGGCCCCGCCGGCAGCGGCCACGCCCTACACCGCGGCAAAGCCCTAGCTAGTGGGCCGCCCTCGGCAGGAGGCCCCGAGGAGAGGAGAGTCGCGCCAGCGCCCTCCATCGCGACCAACTGTCAAGTTTGTTTGTAGTCGCAACGGCAACGGTCCCTACGACTCACTAAACCTAAACACTCCCTCACAGATCTCAGTTTTGGAACGGAGGTAGTAGTTTTGTGTACATCCTTCTCTCAATAAATAACAGAAACAGGCTATGCGTCAGTAGGCCATCCCTTAGGATTTATCATCACACCGTCGGCTCCAATATCGGAGGTGTTCATAAAAGGGGAAGGGAGTCGCGCGGTACACGCAGCCATTAGGAGCAAGCTGCCGACACTGCCTGCCACGGGAGCAATGCATGCTTCTGCACGCCGGATGTCAGCGGTGTCCGTGCTCACACAAGCTGCCACCTTCCAAGGAGGATGTTCATCTGCTGAAGGTGACGGCCGACACCAGCTCCGCTCTCCGCATCGTCCATCGGGTGTGGCCTCTTACCATAGCAACATACTTTCCGCCTTGAAGAGTGGATGACGCATGTGCAGCGAGACGATGCGTACCGCCATGAAAAGCCGTATGCTTACTTGACCATTGCGAACTGGAAGTCTCCTTCGACAACCTTCTGGCCGTCGACATATGCGACACCCTTCATCTTGACAAGGCCAAACTTGGCTTTGAAGGCAGTGAGCTCCATCTCCATCACAAGGGTGTCGCCTGGAACCACCGGTCGGCGCCACTTGACGTTGTTGACGCCTGCGAAGAAGAAGTCACCCTTGCCATCGGTGATGGGCTCTTGCAGAGCAACAATGCCACCAACCTGAGCCATTGCCTCTACCTAGGAATGAGTCGCACGCGTCGGGGGGGGGGGTCAGTTGGTGGACATCGTCACATCGGGGCTGCATGCGCCTCTTGGCTAAGCTCGAGGTGCTCCGCGTGAATGCCCGCCACCTCCGGGGTTCGAGTGATGCCCACTCTGGCGCCCAACGCAAGGGTACCTGCAGCACGCCTGGCATAATAGGGCGATTGGGGAAGTGTCCATTGAAGAACTCCTCATTGGAAGTGACCTTCTTGATGCCAACAGCGCGCTTGCCCGCTTCAAACTCGATCACCTTGTCGACCAACAGGAAGGGATAACGGTGCGGTAGGATCTCCTTGACGCGGTTGATCTCGAAGACAGCCTCAGGCTGCAAGGCGAGCAAGGCGAGGAATGCATTGGCGTGCGTCAAACGGGAAGAGGGGTCGACAAGGCGAACGGTCCCAGCCATCGAGGGCCACAACCTTGGCTGCCTCAAGCTGCTGTCATGCATCGCTCTATCGACTCCTCGCCCGCTGCTCTCTCCACTCCTCTCCAAGCCTCAAGCTCTCGTACACTACCGTCATCGATTCCATCTGCTCCTGGCCGCAACTCGCTGACTTGCGTATTTTGGCCCAATCTTCACACTCTGTGCATGGCACCCTCTACAACCCTCAACACATATCACCACTTGCTCCTCTCGCCTTCGTCGACCTTCAATCCTCGCTCGCCCTCTGCCCTCCTTGCTGACGTTCTCATGTTAAGTAACCTGCTCTCCCTGCACCGCTTGCGCGCTCCCCGTGGCTCTCTATCGTCCCGCCCTCTTTCCTGCCGCATCCCCGCCCAACCTGCTCCTGAACTCCCTGAGCCCAAGGCTCCGCAGGTAAACCGTTTCCGCCCCTCCTTCCTCCACCTGCCACGTGCCCCTCCCGCCATCCTCGCCCCCATCTGGCCCCCATGGCCCTCCACGCCCTCTCTGTCTTCCCTCCCCCTCCCCTTCCCCCTCTCCTTCTCCCTCCCTCGCCCTGGCCGCCACCGCATTCTCCGCCTCTGCCTGCCCTTGCTATCTCTCGCTCTCCCCTTCTGCTCACCTCAGCAAAGGCCTTGGACCAGACGGCGGCTCCGCTCCACTCGGAGGTCTCCTCTGTCGGCTCGGCGAGCGCGGCGCGCGGTGCAGTCACGCGCAGTGGCGCGCCCACTGGCCGAAGCGCGGGAGCGAGCGAGGCGCAGGCGATGAGTGTGGCGAGCATCTCTCTCTCTCTCCGCCGCCGCCGCCGCCGCACGCACCCTCGCCTCGCCCGCCAACCACCATTTAAGTGAATCAAATCATCTAGTTGAAGAAGAATTTGGGTGGGGAGGCTCGAGCGGACCTCGCGCGCCGGCAGACGAGAGAGAGAGAGAGAGAGGGAGAGAGAGAGAGAGAGAGAGAGAGAGAGAGAGAAGGAGAGAAGGAGAGAAGGAGAGAAGGAGAGAAGGAGAGAAGGAGAGACGGAGAGACGGAGAGAGAGAGAGAAGGAGAGAGAGAGAGAGAGAGAGAAGGAGAGAGAGAGCGCGCGAGATCGCGAGGGGACGCGACGGAGCCCACCTCTTTAAGCTTAGATATATTTAAGCTTAGATCGCCGTGGGGGCCTCTCTCGCACATCTCTTTACGCTTAGATCCCCGAGGGGCCTCTCTCTTAGGGCAGGCGCGGCGGAGGAGACGACCTCGGAGACGCTGACGGGCTTGGAAGAGGAAGGCGGGCAGGCGCAGGCGGGCTTGAGCGAGGGCGAGGACGGCGGCGAGAGCGACTATCGAGCGAGCGAGCGAGCGGCGCTAGAGCGCGAGGGTGCGAGGGTGTAGTGAGGGGAGAGGGGAGGGCTGCTGTGAGCTGTGATGGCAGGGGCCGGCGTGACGAATTGTGATGGCCAATAGGGCCTGAGGGCAATGAGGAAGGTGGCAAGCCGGCGGCAGGCGCGGCGAGGGAGGCCACTTCAGAAAAAAAAAATCTTCTTAAAATTCCCCGCTACGCGTGCGGCGTGAGGCAGTGTGCTAGTGTACCTCCCTACTACCCAACCTTAACCCCTGACAACCCCCTCCCCCTTTCCCAGTTCCCTCTTTATCGGAGAAGCTGGTTCCGGGGAGGCCGCGCGCGCTGCTTCGGCCGGGAGTTGGAGAGAAGGGGGCTGGAGACTGTGATTCGTCCTTTATGCTAGTGTTAATTCGGGTTGCCTTCCATTGTATATCGTGGGATCCTCATTGATATCCCCTGCGGTTTCTTCTAAGACGCGGTATTAAGTGCCTTAGGTGATGTTACGGATGTCTAGACCTCTCGCCGCCTGCAGGAGGTCTTCCGATGTTCCTAGATTGAACTCCTTGTCCACCGTGTAGAGCGGACTTATCATTTTCTTAATTAATGTGTTTGTTGCTCGGGGCGTGTAGCCCCATATTCTCTCGTTGTTTTTTCAGCCTCTGAAAGAACCCGACTTTCGCCGTTACTAATAGGTGGTATCTCGCAAGGATCGCTCTTAAGATCGACCTAACGGACCTGCCGTCCGCGTTGCCATATTGGATGTTATAGAAGTCGGTTAGGATATACGCTTAAAAAACAAAGAGAGAATATGGGGTTACACGCCCCGAGCAACAAACACATTAAGAAAATGATAAGCCCGCTGTACACGGACACGGTAGACAAGGATTTCAACATAGAAACGTCGGTGGACCTCTTGCAAGCGGCAAGGGGTCTGGACCTACGACACATCACCTAGAGTAGCTAAACCCCTAGGTCGGAATCACAGCGGTTATCAAAGAGGAGCCTAAACTACTTAAGGGAGAATAACCCGAGCCAACACCGAAATCAAAGGACGAACCACGGTCTCCCGCCCCCTTCTCTCCAACTCCCGGCCGAAGCAGCGCGCGCGGCCTCCCCGGAACCAGCTTCTCCGCTAAGAAGGGAACTGGGAAAGGGGGAGGGGGTTGTTAGGGGTTAAGGTTGGGTAGTAGGGAGGTACACTAGCACACTGCCTCACGCCGCACACGTAGCGGGGATTTTTAAGAAGATTTTTTTTAAGGGGGAGATGCGAAGAGATTGCAAATTAAACCTGATTGCAATCACTGAAGTAGATAGAGAAGCGCGGGGAAGATAGCGAATTAAACCTATTTGCGAGGTGCCTAGGAGGAAGAAGGGTGGGGAAACTTCCCTTCTCTTCGAGAGAAAGAGAGAGGGCGCTCCACAACTCAAGATCCTATGCGTCCAAGCGAAGCTTTTGACCGAGAACGAGAACGAGAGAATTATAACGATAATACCGAACGACGAAGAGAAGCCTTACGAGTGTCGACTCGCGAATGCGACACGGCGAGGGAAGGAGAGATGGTAGGGTATGAGTGTTAGACGAGAAGGAGAACGAGACGACGAACGAGAGCGAAAGAGCGAAAGCGAGAGCGCGACGAATGACGGTCAATGACGTCAGGACGACGGGCACAGGCACAGACACCCAGGAAACACTCCGGTGACGGTGATTGAACGCTTTTCCATCTATGGGGGTGATGGTGATTGAACGCTTTTCCGCATCTATCTGGGGGTGGCGATGGTGATTGAACTCTTCTCGCTTCTCGCCTGAGCACGAGGGGAAGAGCCGCAAGCCGCAAGGAAAGAGGAGGGAGTGGGGAAGTAAGCAAGTAAGCGGGCGTGGCTGCGACCTACTTGTGCAGGGCCACGTGCGTGGCGAGAATATTAAGAAATTTGTTTAATCTAACGGGGCGGAGCTCTCTGGATGGGGTGAGAGGACGCGCCCTTGGCGATGCTAACATTGTTTGTCGAGCCCACCCATACCCGAAACAGAGAATATCGCTGCGACACATGTACAAGAACAGCTACTGCGGACCCGGCCGCGCTCACGCCGCGTGATCCCGGCTCGCCTGATGTGAGCACGAACGATCGCCATTACGAGCAAATAGCAAGTACAAGTAGTGACTCTCAAAGAGCAAAGAAAGGTTGCGTGCGTTCCACCTCACGCTCACCTCGCATGCCTAAGCTCCTGGACACTGTCGCAAACGTACCCGACGCCGAGCAAAGCGACGTGCTGGGCAATCCATACAATGGGCAGTTCGTGGAGCAGTTGTCGCGCGTACCCGAAGGGGTACCCAGACACCAAGGGCCGGAGGAAATGCGGCGCACGTCTCGTGGGAGGACCGCTCGGCAAGCTGGCGTGGGGCCTACGGCACTGGCCCACGAGGTGTTCGCAACCCGAGGCAGTCGACTATCTGACGATGGACGGGTCGCCATACTTGCTGGTGAAGGAATTGCGCAGCGAGGGCGGCGCGGTGCCCAACAGCGTGTACGATGCCGAGGACGGCCGAATGCACGGCAAGCACCTGCAAGGAGGGGACGCGACGACGTAAGAGTGGGTTCGGCTCACCCGTGGGTTGGCATCACGTCGATAGGTAGATGTGAGAAGATAGAAGATCGCGTGCAAGCGTGTGGAGTGAGGTACAGAGTGATCGCACCGTGCGCAGACGCTCAGCAGCGAA
>CM030932.1:286079-301416 GCA_018136815.1 Isochrysis galbana
TTCTCGCAAGGTCGAGGCGTTCGAGCTCTAGTCGAGCGACCTGGTGGCAGCAAGGGAAGCTGCATATGAGTAGTCCACAGACGAGGCGTGGACACACGAGCGGCAAGTGGGCGCATTTCGTAATGCTGGACTACACCGCCGCGCTGCGAGAGCGCATGCCTCCCACCTGCCCGTCACCGCCCTTGGAATGGCACCGAAGCAGATAGAATGCGAGCCAAGCGAGGAGAATGCGCAGCCCTTCAAAGGCGGCGGAGGTGGGCGAGCTAGTTGTCGTATCATAACATGGGTGCTCCTGTGGCGGTGGGCGCCGCGCGTGAAGGCGCAGCCAAGACGGCCTTCGACATCGCGGCCTTGCGGTGTGGCAATGCCTCACTTCCGCTTGAACCCAGATGGCGCATACTTAGGGCTCACACATCCGGGGCACGCAATCTATGAAACGAGGTTCGTCGGGGCACGCGTGGAAGCCTCACCGAGCCCACGTCGAGGAGCGTGCAGTCGAAGTAAGCGAAAAGAGTTTGCACGGCGGGGATTAAACCAAAGGCTACAAAGTGGCACAATTTGTTGAATATGATAAAGGTCACGAGCTGCGAGCGATGGTCGGGGACGGGGCATGAGCTGGCCATGTGTATGCACCAAGCTGCTAGCGAGTCGCAGTGCTGCTTGGAGGCGTCTCCCTGACAAATGAGTGCCCCTACTCGCACTGGGGGCTGGCTCTAATCGTCGACCCGATGCGCGCCATGTGGGAACCCGCACGCGGGCGCGGAGTAGCGGAGAGTATGCCAGCAGCTGTCATGGCGAGCTGAGAGCAACACCTGCGCCTCGTCGCTCTTGTCGATGATGATGAAGTAGAGCAGCAGGGCCCAGTTACAAGTCTCGCCGGCCGAGGTGAGGTTGAGCACCATCCACGCCCAGATGACGATGTCGGGAGGTGAGCGCTCCGCGGGGAAGAGAAGGTAGCGCAAGCGCGCTCGAAAATAAGTAAATGGCTGAGGCCAGGTGCACCGGCCATGACACCAGGGGAAGAGAGGCGGAGGCGACGCTGCCCAGTGGCGCAATCTGAGCGTGCGAAAAAATGTAGACTCGTTGTCGAGGATCTGCAGTGAACCTGGTATGGCAGCACAGGGTGTGGGGCTTGATTGATGGGAGGGTGGATGTGGAGGGATGAAGGTGGGTATAGGGTAAAGGCAGTGGTCTCATTGTTATGGCGACAACTCCGAGAACGCATGCTGCTAGCCCAAACACCCACCTGCTAAGTCCCACTTGAGCTGATCCCGGATATCAGGCCACACCAACGCAAAATTACGTTCAATGGCGCGGTGTGTCGACGCGGGAGCATCTGGGTCCTGCGGGGTCGCGAGGCAGTGGTGATGCGGACGGGAGCAGCATGCGGGTAGGCTTGCAGGCAAAGAGGCGCCATTGAGCGAGCCTTATTGGCACGCGACTGAGAGAGCCACCGAACGCATCATTCGGGCAAGGTTCCTGTAATGCGAATCCCCGCTTGGTGCCCACAGGGAAGAGATCGGCGAGATTCGCCACCACCAGAGCCAGCGCAGCTTCACCTTGAGCACACCAAGCAGAAAGTCGCCAAAGAATTGGACAAGCTGGTCCGATTGCTCGTCCACAAACTCGTTGAACATCTTGGCCGCAAGGTCGTTGCCCCTGCCCATGGCCATACTTCCTTCCATCCGGTCGGCACGCTGTGCCTCACTGAGTTGGTAGAGTAGCGATACCTTGCCCGCATCCTGGGCAGAGCGGTGGTCCTGGTCGAGTCCATGGTACTGTAGCGCCTCAAGGTCACGCAGCCGTCGGCGTCGCTTGCCGAGCAGCAATAGCACAGGTGCGAGAAGCCAGCGCAACACCTGCAAAAGGGTCGACCGGGCGTCTAGATGAGCCAGCGGTCGTGCGCCGCTTACGAGCAACAGACGAAGTACTGAGGGAACGCGTAGGCAAGTGTCGGTGGGATCGTGTGTGAGAAGGCTGACGTGGGAGGATGACTTCTCTACGCAGCATTATGAGAGGGATAGGGAGCGGGGGCGGGGCAGGATGGCAGAAGGGGCACGAGATCTTCGAGCCCGCAATACCTCAGTGCAGCGAGAGGGAATGGAAGCAGGGAGTGAGCGAGGGAGCGATCCCAGACCCTGTCGCCAACGCCACCGCTGAGGAGAGAGAGGGAGAGAGAGAGGGAGAGAGAGAGAGCACGAGAAGGCGCAGGCAGGGCGATCGGGCGGAATGGGGAGGGAGAGGGGGGAAGGGAGAGGGGGGAGGAGGAGGGAGAAGGAGGAGGGAGAGGGAGACACACACCTGCAGTGCGCGAGCGCCGCCACCCATTCGCGCCCTCTCTCTCTCTCCTCTCCCTCTCCTTCTCCTCCCCCCTCCCCACCCTTTCCCCCCCTAACCCTAAGCCTAAGCCTAACTCTAACCTACCCACCCCCCCTCTCTCTCTCCCTCTCTCTCTCCCCCTCTCCCTCTCTCCCCTCTCTCCTCTCCTTCTCTCCCCCCCCTTCTCCCGCGCTAACCCTAAGCCTAAGCCCAACTCTAACCTACCCCACCCCCCCTCCTCCCCTCTCTCCTCTCCCTCTCTCCCCCTCTCTCCTCTCCCCCTCTCCCTCTCCCCCTCTCTCCTCTCCATACGGGTGGAACTTTTTCGGGTTCGATAGGTGGAGTAATGTGAGAGTTTAAAATAAAACTCGACTACACAGCACTCCTTAGGATTCTGATCAAGATTGTAGTTGCGCGCGGACCGGTCTACAAGACTACTCGCGCTCGCGATAGTCATGAGGTGCACTCTTTGCAATAGCAATAAAACTCCACCACGCTGCGATAGTCGTCCTATCTTTACAATACAACTACTACAAGGACTATGGACTATGGACATCTTCTCTTTACAATAAAACCACCTATACTACCTAGGCAAGGTGTAGGTCCAAGGAAGAGTGCGCTCGTAGGTGCACTCGGACTCTTCCCCGAGCCATGGAGAGGCGCGCCGTGCCGCAGAACCAGCTGCCCTCAAGCAACACCCAGCTGCTATACGAGGTACGAGGCCTCGAGCGATGGGCGTGTGCGCGCAACGCCAAGACGCTGCGCGAGCTCAGCTTCATCAAGGAGTCGAAGGTTATGCGCGCGCGCGTCAAGATCGGCAACACTATCAGTCCCGTCGAACACATCATCGCTGGAGTCTTCCTCGGGTGGGGAACATGATCGCCCACTTGATGCACTCGCCGTTGAGCACCGCGAGCAGGAAGCGCAGACGATGCCACAGTACTTGACGCGACTCGACGCCATTGTTGAAACTCCGTGGGCTCTTCCAACCATCTTTCAACCAGAGTTTGAGCTCTGCAAAATCGCTCGGACTACTTGTAGGATTCCACCAGCGCAGACGAAAAGAAAAAGAAAACTCTCACACGTCTCGTTCCTTTCGCGGACAAGGCGTGGGGTCGGACTACTATTAAAAGCCTTCCGCTCCGCTCGCGGCCGGCCGCTCGCCGTCTGGTGGCCCGCCGTGGGGGGGAGGGGAGAGAGAGAGAGAGAGGAGGGAGACTCACCTGAGAACAAGCATCTCATCCGCGGAGTTATTCTGGTGAACTGGGCGGTTTATTTTCTCTTCGGGAGGTACCCTAGGTGGGCTGCAGTGAGACTCGGCACACCGTCTCTCTCTCTCTCTCCCTCCCTCCCTCTCTCTCTCTCTTCTCTCTCTCCCTCTCTCTCTCTTCTTCTCTCTCCCTCTCTCTCCCCCTCTCTCCCTCTCTCTCCCTCTCTCTCTCTTCTCTCTCTCCCTCTCTCTCTCTCTCTCTCTCTCCCTCCCCCTCTCCCCCTCTCTCTCTTCTCTCTCTCCCCCCCTCTCTCTTCTTTCTCTCTCTCTCCCCCCCCCTCTCTCTCTGCGTCTCCCTCCGCTTCCCAAGAGAGTCTCTCTGGGAGTTTCTTCCCTCTTCAAGGGAACTCTTCTCTCCCCCCCTCCCGTCGCTGTTCGCCGTCCGGCCAGGGAGCCCACTCCCCTCTCTCACAGAGAGAGAGAGAGAGAGAGAGAGAGAGAGAGAGAGAGAGAGAGAGAGAGAGGCGGGTGGGCAGGGGGAGAGAGAGCTCCCGTTCGCTCTCTCTCTCCCTCCCTCTCCCCCCCCCTTCTCTCCTTCCCTCTCTCTCCCAGGTCCTCTCCCTTCCCGCACCATGAACGAGAACGAGCTCTCCTCCCCACCTTCCCCTCTCTCTTCCCAGCTCGTTGCACACGCTGAGAGTGGCCGCTCTCTCTCTATCGCTCTCTCTCCTGACCACTCAGTGCTCGCCCTTAAGCACAAACTCAAGGAGCTCACTGCTGTCGCGCTTCCAGACCAGATTCTACTGCTCGAGGGTGAAAGGCTCGAGAATGACGCCTCTCTGGCCGAGTATGGGCTGCCAGGAGGGCCTACGGTCTACCTCTTCAACAGAAGGAGCCTCCACCGCTCGGCGCCGCTGCCAGAAGTCGAGGGGATCGAGCCACAGCAGCCTTCCGTGCCGGAGACGCTGGCTCCTGAGCTGGCACCGCGGCGGCCGAGCGATCTGTCCTCGCCACTTGTCCGTGCGCTTGTCGACTACGAGCGACACTTCACCCTCCACCTCCTGCAGGCGCGCGCGCTGCATGACGGGGGAGAAGCGAGGCTCGCCGCCGCAAGGAGCGCGAGCAGCGCGCGCGAGATCCAGTCGCGCGCGCTGGGCGCTGCGGTGCTCAACCTGCGGATTTATGCGTCTAAGCTGTCTGAAAAACATCAGTACTTCAAGACCTTGTACGAGGAGACTGTCGCGCTCCACGAGCAGGTGCACGCGGGCGTGCGCACCAAGGCCCTCGCATGTGGTGCTGCCTGCTCCACATGTGCTGCCACCTGCTCACCCCGACCCACGCACGCCCGCCTGCTTTGCAGCTGCTCGGGTCGTTCGACGCTGACGTCGAGGCACTTCGACAGCGGCCTCTCGACCCAGCCGTGTGCCGCCTCGAGGGCTGGGCCGAAGGTGCATCACTCCTCGACTGCTGCGGCGAGGAACGACTGCGCGCGTGGCTCGCGGACTGCCAGCTCAACGCAGACAACCTCACCTCAAGGGCGGCGCAGTTTGCGCTGCAATGGTCGGAGCTCCAGGCGGCGGTGGCTACCGAGGAAGAGGCGCCCGAGACACATGCGCCGGCCACGCCCGCCGAGCTCCGGCTGCGCGCCGCTGCTGCGCTCCTCGTGCAGGGCGAGTCTGTCCTCGCCGAGCTGCGTGCCGACTTGGCGCGTGTCGCAGCGCTTGTGGATGAGCAGACGGGCGTGGGCGCCGACGGCCGCGCTCTGCCTCCGGCGCCGGCGGGTGAGGCCTGCGGACCTAATGCCGACGCGCCCGCCGGCGTGATGGCCGGCTCGCTCGGTAGTTCCACAATGGCGGGGTCCGCCATGGGCCGACGCGCCTCGGCGAGGTTGCTCGAGGAGTGCGGCGAGCTCGAGACGCTGCATGAGCGGCATCTGCAGGCGTGCCCACGTGCCCTGCCTGCCCCGCTCCGCCCGCCTCGCTTACCCCGCCCGCGTGACCATTCGCCCCTCATCCGCCCGCCCGGCAGGTCCTCATCCCCCAGATGCGATCGCTCGACGCGAGCCTGCGCGCCGCGCAGGAGGAGGTCTTCGCCTCGCGCGCCGCGCTGCACGCGCGCGTCTTCACCCGCCTACGTGCCATCTCGGCTCTGCAGTCGCAAATCGCCGAACTGCGAAACAAGCTCCACTTGTACGCTTCACTCCTTTCGCGCGTGCGCGTCTACTGCGACCAGCTCCTGCTCATGCGCCGTCTGCCACTCACGTATGAGGCTTGTCTTGCTGAAATTGGCCGTCGGCAGAGCTTCAATGCCGCCTATGCAACCTCGGCGCGCGAGGCCGCCGAGGCGCTGGCCGCGGCGCGTGAGGCCGAAGTGGCGCGGCGCGACGACTTCATGCGCGAGCATGGTGCCCTGCTTCCGCGCAATCTGCGCGCCTTCTCGGCACTGCTACGCGCGCGCCCTCCGCACATTGAGATCAACTCGCGCGAGCCATCTGGCATCGACTCAGTCGACGCCGACTCGGCGCTCCTTGCACTCTCGCAGGCACTTGCGCCGTCCGCCCGTCTGCTCGGCCCGCCTGCGCTCATCAACGAGGCGCCCGCCGGTGCCGCCGGCCCGCCCGCCTCGACCGTCTATGCGCTGCCGCTACGTTCCGGTGATGCCGCGGTAGACGCGTCCGCGCCGAGCGCACAAGCCATCGACGGCCCGGCTGTGGAGGACAACCCTGCGATAAGCGGCAAGGCGGCGGTTGCCGACACCACGGAACAGAAGTCCGGTGTACAAAGTGGTGGCGATGCAGCGGGCGCCCTCTCCACTTGTGGGAGCGACGCCGTCGTCGTCGAGGCGCCCAGCGGCGCTGACTCGGTGACCGCGCCGCAGCTCGAAGGCGAGGCGGCTGCAGGGAGCGGCGTTTGCTCGGTACTATCAGGCAACATGCACACATGGACCGGCGGGCCGCCTGCGTCCGCCTTGGCTAGCGTTTGTGCGCAGGCTGTCGGTGGAGACGTCGAGACGGTGCCCGCTCACACGCAGGCCGACACGCTTGATGAGCCCGACCACAAGCACATCAAATTGCAGACGGACAACTTTTCGCCACCCGAGGTCACAACGGCCATGACGCAGACTACGCCCGCCGTCTCGCCTTGTGGAAGCAGCTCGTCGCTCCGGGCACAGACGCCATCGCGTAGCTCGGTCGCCATCGCCTCGCCAATGGGCGGCGGCCCTTCCGGCATCGCGAGCCCCGACTTCTCGCGTCAGCCATCACGTTCTACCTCACCCACAGCGCGCGCCGTCGCGCAGGTCGCCGCCGCTGCCGTTGCCTCTGCGCGTGCGCTCGCTGCTCGTCCGCCCGAGTCAACCGTCGCCGTCGCTCTGCCAGCGTCGACACGCTTGCCGCCGCGGCTGTTGCTCGGCAACACGCTCGCGCCGCCGCCCATACGCGGCGCGGCCTCGTCAGAGGCGAGTTTTACCATAGGTGGTGACGCGACAGCACCGGGGGCTACGAGCGCCGGCGCCCCGCCGGCGAGCGATTCGCCATTGAGCACCGCGCTCGGCCTGCCGCTGCAGCGCTCGCTTTCTGCCCAATCTGCTCTCAACCGCGCCGGCCGCCGGCGCCGCCGGCTGCACGCCCACTCGGCGGGCCTGTATGGTGGCGGCGCCTTCTCGCCCTCGCTCACGTCGACACCGCTCGCGGCGCTCGACATCTCGGGCGAGCGCGACGTCGCTTTTGCCGCGGCCCTCGACGTGCACTCGCATCACGACGATGACGCCCATGCGCTTGGCGGAGAAGAGGGGGGCATGCGTCGAGGGCTGACGCGCGCCCACCCGGGTGAGCTCTCTGAGCTCGGCGCGGCGCTCGAGGCACTTGGCACGCCCCTGGGAGGCTTGCCGGTTGAGGCGGCTTCTAAGATGCAGCGGCGCATCTCGGTGCGGCCCCCCCCCCCCCCCCCCCCCCCCCCCCCCGTCGCGTGCTCGCATGCCCTCGACCGGTCGTCTAGGTTCCTCTCACTCCCCCACCCCCCTGTATTACCGACCCTAAGGTGCAAGAGGGACTGGCGTCGGAGCTACAGCGCCGGTGTGCGGCGAGAGAGGCGGAGCTGGCCGACGAGCGGCAGCGGGCCGCGCGGCTCGCTGAGGAGCTGGCCGCGGCGCGCAAGGAGCTTGAATCGGCGCGCGCGGCGGCAGTTCGCGCTATACGCGCCGACGCGCCGCCTGCGCCTTCACGAGGCGGAAGCCTAACCTCGAGCGCCTCGGGCGGCGGTGGGGGCGTATCGAGTGAGGCTGGTACGCCCAGTGCAGAGGGCGAGCTCGCCTCGCTGCGCGAAGCCGAGCTCGCAGCCGCGGAAGCAGGTGGGCCGCTCGTCCACCTTGAGGTCACCATCCACGGCGGCAATGGCGCGTATGCCGCAGGCGGGCTCGAGACGGAGCGCTCCCTGCTGGCGTGCGAGTTGCGTGCTCTCGAGAACGAGCACGAGGCACTGGTGCAGCGGCACGGCGTGCTCGCAGGCGCTGTCCGCGTCGCCATGTCGTGCTTGCCACCGCCCGCTAAGCCTTCATCCGCTGCACGCACTCCTAGCGAGCCGGCAGGCACCCGTGAAGAGGGCGAGGGCGGTGACCGCCCTGAGACCTCGGTCGATCTGCCGCGCGCTGGCGCCCTCAGGGATGAGGCTTCTGCGTCACGCCTCGCGGCCGAACGCCTCGTTTCCTCGGCTCGGCAGGCGGCGCACGCCAACGCACGGCTCGGCAACGTCATGGCAACGGAGCGTGACGCGCGCCGTGCTGCCAACGATCTCGCAGGCCGCAGGTGTGTGTGGCCCCACGCACCGCATGCCTAACCTGCCCGCGGAGGACTCTACCCATCACGAGCTCACACTCGCGCCCGCCCGCGAGCGTTTCAGGCTCTCCTACCTCTCGGCGGACGTCAATGCGCGGCTTCTCTTCGCACTGCAGCCGCCTCGCCACGCGCCGGCTGGCGGTGCAGCTTGGGCCGCTGTGTTGTTGCCGCGCCAGCCGTCGGGCGCACCAAGTCATTGGCTCTCCGTTGAGTCGGCCGAAACGCTCGCCCTCGAGGCACACCGGGAGGGCGTTGCGCTCGACTCGCTCCGCCTCGTGGTGGGCCGGATCGTCGAGGTGTCGCAACCCGTGGTCGTCTCCTCCACCGCCGCCGGGCTAGGATGCACCACCGACAATCCGTACAACCTAGCCGCCGGTGACAGGTACTGCGTGATCCACGCCGAGATGGTGCTCGCTCACCGCTGGGGCACTCTTTGACGACGCGGAGATGGTGCTCACCCGCTGCTTGGAGTCCTTCTGGCGTAGGACAACAGGCCCAAGGGCTGATAGGGCCGGCGATGGCTGCGGAAGCGAGTGCACTCGGGCCGCCGCGGCTTCGCCGCGAGTAGGCGCGTGATGGCGGCCTAGGCGGCGTTGTGGTAGGATTGAGATGGCCACTCGCCTGTGCTCGCGAAGTCTCCGCAAAGCGGCGCACGGGCTGGACCGTTCCCCATGATAGCTGGCACTGGATGGGCGGGGAACGTAGCTGCGTAGGCCGCAGACGTGGCTGCATGGGCCACGAACGTTGCAACTCAAAAGCAGTAGCGGGCGAGATGTGGAAAGCACCTCACAAACAGTAACGGAACAGACATGGCGCGCAGCGTGCTTTCCTTGAGAGTTCATGTCGTGTGGCGTGTATGTGTGTCGGAAGGAGTGTGGTGGTGCTCGCCGGTGCCTCATGCTCTGCAGGCGTGCTATGGGGGACGGTTCACACCTACGCGCCGCTACCACCGCCACTCACCGCGGCCGACTCCCGCTTTCCGCACATCGAGTGCGTCACGACTCGCCATGAGCTCGAGGGGCATCGTGCCAATGTGATATGCGTGCTGCCAGACGTGGGCCATGGCGGGTGTGCGCCACGCATGTCTGCGCAGTGGCTCAATGATCGATTGATGTGCAATGTGCTGCGTTGCTTGTCGGTTGTGTTGTACAGTGTTGCGCGGCGCTCGGCATGCAGTTGCTGGTGCATTGGCGCGGGGTGTCGGGTAGGGGTGACTGTCGCGACCTACTTTTATAAGTGGGGGTCAATGGAGGCCTCGCGCCCCCCTCACTCCATCGCGGACACCCCCCGGGGTGGGCCCGTACAATCAACCTCAGCCCCTGCCGGGGCTGGGCAATCAACATCCTGGCCCAGACCCTTCGTGGGCGTGGGCCGCGACTCGCACTCCCACGCCCAGCATGGGCTTGCCCTCGAGCTGGCTCCCCCGACTCGTGCGTGATATCGAGAATCAGGATGGAATCATCGGCATTGGGAGAAATAGGGGCAATCGGCGAGGGGGCAAGAGAAAGAGGGGGATGGAGGTGACAGGGCTTGTCTGGAACTTGGGGAATCTTGGGGTACCGGTTGGTGGCCGTAGAAGTACTCGGCCGTAGCGTAATACGATCTTTTGGTGGGTGGCGTTCAGGCCCACTACCCTGGACTGGTAGCGGGGTAACAGCGCGGACGTGGGCCCCGCCGGCGACCTACTGGGCCGGACGGAGAACGACCATCGTGCGGAGGCGGCGGTGGACTTCTGGGTCGTTACCACACTCGCCACTACCGCCTTCGCAGAGAAAACGAATGTACGGTTGGCAAACGACGGGGTTGTGAGCTCCGTCGCCCGTGCCATATTTCCACAGGTCTGCCTCGGGCTCGGGCGTACCAAATGGAGCCCGGGGACGAAAGGCGCAGTACGCGCAGCCGTTGGCGTCGGTCCACTCCTTGACGTCGCGGTCTAGGTCGTCGAGACGCGGCGCCGTCATGGTGGCATCGGAGGGACGGCAGCGCGTGAGCGCAGCGCGAAGGGCCGGGTGACCTGCGTAACGAGAAATTTGCCAGAAGCGGGCTCGAGCTCGAGACCAGCTACCTGGATCCCATTCCGAGAGGCCCGAATCTGCCGGAAGCCCAAGGCCGTTCGGAGGGGGATTACATTGGCGACGAGAAGATGTGCTTTTACCGAGAGGACGGTCAAGAAGTGCGTCCGGTAACGGAGACGAGGCGGAGTAATTCGTAGGCGGAGGCGGAGCCCGACGATTGTCAGCGCCAGTTGCCTTGCACCATGGGGAATCCGAATCTGTGTGTCTTGTGCGTCAGCGGCAACACGGGGAACTGTTCAATTGTAATTGTGAGCGCGCACCTTACACGAATATTCATGCCTACAGCCTTCAGATGGGCAGGTAATACAACACGGTACAGGTTCACCAGCACCGGTACCGGTACTTGTGGAACAACTAAGATGTCAGCTCAACCCTTGCCAGCAGGCAGGGGCTGAGGTTGAGTGTGCAGGCCCACCCCGGGGGTGTCTCCGATGGAGGAAGGGGGGCACGGGGCCCCCATGACCCTATCAGGTTTACTGATAGTTGGCTAGTGCTAGTGCTAGTGCAGGTACAGGTAGAATGCTGGTAGTGAAGAGCTGGGTGGCATAAGCATAAGGGGGGAAGGGTGCTTGCGCTTAACGCGGCAGGGAGGCCTGTCTTGAGTGAACGCTAGTCCCGTTCCTTTGCCGCGCCGTGACCCATAAAAATGGCTGAAAATTAATTAAATACGATATCTACATGTATCTATATACATGTGTCTATATATAGTTAGTAGTATTTGTACTTCGCTCGCGGCGCTCGAGGCTCGAGGGAACGAGGAGAGGGGGAAAAGCTAAGTTGTTCCACCGTATACCGGTTCCACCGGGTCTTGAGAGGCTTCATCCGGTACCGGTACCGGTACCGGTACGGTACCGTACCTGTGGTACTTAGTACTTATATTATAATACTCTAATTATACCATTAGATACTCTTAGTGTATGTACATGTACATACAGACAGCTTCACAAAATACGCAATACGCCCACCGCCTAAACCGAGGGATCGCCGTCCACGCGCTCCCGCCACGCTCGCTATGAGCTATGAGAACTCCTCCTCCTCTTCCTCCTCCTCCTTCCTCCCCCTTCCCACCCTTCCTCCGTTGGGGGATCTTCAACTTCAATCTCCATTTCCTCTTGCCACACTAAGGCTACAGGGCTCTACCTTTCGCCTAGCCTTCCACCGCTCGTGCCGACTTGCATTCTTCCTGGTCGCGAGCACGCTATGGCAAACCTCCCCATGTCCCCTCACCGTGGCTTGATGCGCAGCCGCACCTACGTGGGTATTGCCGGTGCGATGGCGATGCAATGGATGCCCGTCGTTTTGGACTATTGCCGCCGTACTCCTTCTCGTCCGGCCACGTCCGCCGCCTCCCTCCTATCTCAAGCGCGCGATCGACAATCCAGCCAAGTGGCTCAAGTTGGTTCCAGTTCCAGTTCAGAGCCTTCGAATGTTTCGAGCGTCGCCGCGATTGATATGGAGTGGCGGCCGTGGCTAGGGTCGCCCCGCTCGTCGTTGTTACCCGTCCGTCCCGCTCGGATGATTCGCAAGGTCCGCAACCGCTGGCGTGTATGGACGGCGGTGCGCGGGGCGCAAGGCTCGATATCGTATACCTGGCTGCCGTTGTCTCCGTCGCTGGCGTCGGCTCTCGACGCAGAGGTTCGCCTTCACTCGTCCGCGGTGGAGGAGGAGCCGTTGCCGATCCTTGCTCCCTCTCCCTCTCCCTCGTCCTCATCGCCGTTCGTGCCGATGCCTCCTCTCCTGGAGACTTGTGCCTCCGTTTCCTTTCCGGACACGTTCACGCCGGAGGGCTGGCATGCCGCGTTGTAACTTGGGTGCCGCCACACCACCCAAACATCCAGGTAAAACTCTCGTAAAAGAGAGAAGAGGATGGGTTGCAGCGTTGAGTCCTGCGGTCTGCCGCGCCGGCCGCCGATTCTACACTTTATCGTCCGGACGGGTGTGGTACCCCCTGTCTCTTCGATCGTCGCGCACTATTCTTATAGTTCGTCGTTCGTCGTTCGTTTCTCGATTCTCGATTCTCGTCGTTCCGCGTTCTTATCGTTCTTCGTTTCTCGTTCTCGATTCTCGATTCTCGTCGTTCCGCGTTCTCATCGGTCCTCGATTGTTCGTAACTTCTCGGTGCGTCGCTCATCCCGTCTTCCGTCTTGGTTCGACGTTTGGCGCGCGGCTCTCCATCCATTCGGATTCATTATTTCATTCGCTCTTCGGATTTATTGTTATTGTTTCATTCGCTCTTCGGATTCATTGTTTCATTCGCTCTTCGGATTTATTCGCTCTTCGCTCTTCGCTCATTCGGTCTCGTTCAGGATTGCTCTTCTGCCTTTCTCGTGGCTTGTTCGGAGCTTTCCGCTCTCCGTTAGGTTCTCTTCTTTCCTCGCGGGACGCTCGATCCTAGCAGGGGGGTGTCGCATTCGCGAATCGACACTCGTTAGGCTTCTCTTCTCTTCGTCGTTCGGTATTTATATTTATCGTTATAATTCTCTCGTTCTCGTTCTCGGTCAAAAGCTTCGCTTGGATGCATGGGATCGTGGGTTGTGGAGCGCCCTCTCTCTTTCTCTCGAAAGAGAAGGGAAGTTTCCCCACCTTTCTTCCTCCCAGGCGCCTCGCAAATAGGTTTAATTTGCTATCTCCCCTGCGGTTCTTTATCTGCTTCTGGGGGCAATCAGGTTTAATTTGCGACCTCTTCGCATCTCCCCCTTAGGCACATCGCACTCCTTTCGTCTTATTTGGTAGGTCTCTTGGAATCCTGCGTAGCAAGATTGCCCCTCGATTCCGTTATGGTGCGATTCCCGTTCCAGACAAGATCGCCGACAGATCGCCTTCTGATCGTCGTCCGTTGTTGTCGGATCGGAGTGTTTGGGTTTGATTTCAGTCGAGTTATGTGAGAAAGTCGTGGGGCGAGAGTCGGGGTGTTTTCCTGGGTGTCTCTGTCCGTCGTCCTGTCGTCAGTCGTCATCCGTCGTCGCTCTCGCTCTCGTCGCTCTCGCTCTCGTAACACTCATACCCTACAGCCTCGCCTCGCCTCGCCAGCCCCTGCCATCACAGCCCTCCTCTCACTCGCCCTCGCCTCTCGCCGCTCGTTCCATGTCGTTCTCGCCGCCGTCCTCGCCCTCGCTCAAGCCCGCCTGCCCGCCTTCCTCTGCTGACGGGCTTCAGCCCGTCATCGTCTCCGAAGCCGTCTCCTCAGCCGCGCCTGCCGCCGGCTTGCCACCTTCCTCATTGCCCTCAGGCCCTAAGGGCCATCCCAATTCGTCACGCACAGCCCTCCCGGCTACCATATTGTACGCACCACCGGGTCCGGCGGACCCGGTACCGATTCACCGGTACCGGTACCGGTACCTGTGGAACAACTAAGGGGAAAAGAGGTAGGGGTTGGCCATAATATGTAGAAAAAAGTGCCCACGATATCTACATGTATCTATATACATGTGTCTATATATAGTTAGTAGTATTTGTACTTCGCTCGCGGCGCTCGAGGCTCGAGGGAACGAGGAGAGGGGAAAAGAGGTAGGGGTAGGCCATAATATGTAGAAAAAAGTGCCTACATGTATATGTCTATATATAGTTAATAGTATTGTCTATATATAGTACGATATCTACATGTATATGTCTATATATAGTTAGTAGTATTTGTACTTCGCACGCGGCGCTCGAGGCTCGAGGGAACGAGGAGAGGGGAAAAGAGGTAGGGGTAGGCCATAATATGTAGAAAAAAGTGCCCACGATATCTACATGTATCTATATACATGTGTCTATATAGTTAGTAGTATTTGTACTTCGCTCGCGGCGCTCGAGGCTGGAAAAGAGAAAAGAGGAAAAGAGGGGGGCGAAAAAAAAAAGGTGGCCGGGCGCCCGTTGAAGGTGAAAGAAAGTACGCGAAGAACGGCTTCGTCTGGAGCAAAGGAATAAAGAAAACACGGGGGATATATATGTGATCAGGCATCTCAGGCGGGAAGCCCCACTAGGGGAGAGAGTAGGGGGAAACACAAGGTAAACGGGGATCGTGAGTCTGTGGATGGACGGTCGGGTCGACTCTGATGACGTTAGAGTCGTCCGGCTCACCGTGAGAGCGAGAGGAGGGACGCCCCGGCGCCCGCGGGCCGACAGGCTCCTTCACCACCCCTTTCGAGCGTGGAAGAACCCACAAAATCAGAGGTATAACTCCGTGGAACTGCCCCCTGTCCCGAGAGAGAGAGAGAGAGAGAGAGAGAGAGAGAGAGAGAGAGAGAGAGAGAGAGAGAGAGAGAGAGAGAGAGAGAGAGAGAGAGAGAGAGAGAGGGAGAGAGAGAGAGAGAGAGAGAGGAGAGAGAAGAAGAGAGAGAGAGAGAGAGAGAGAGAGAGAGAGAGAGAGGGAGAGAGAGGGAGAGAGAGAGAGAGAGTAGAGAGAGAGAGAGAGAGAGTAGAGAGAGAGAGAGAGAGAAGAGAGAGAGAGAGAGCGAGCGAGAGAGAGAGAGAGAGAGAGAGAGAGAGAGAGAGAGAGAGAGAGAGAGAGAGAGAGAGAGAGAGAGAGAGAGAGAGAGAGAGAGAGAGAGAGAGAAGAGAGAGAGAGAGAGAGAGAGAGAGAGAGAGAGAGAGAGAGAGAGAGAGAGAGAGAAGAGAGAGAGAGAGAGAGAGAGAGAGAGAGAGAGAGAGAGAGAGAGAGAGAGAGAGAGAGAGGAGAGAGAGAGAGAGAGAGGAGAGAGAGAAGAGGAGAGAGAGAGAGAGAGAGAAGAAGAGAGAGGAGAGAGAGAGGAGAGAGAGGGGAGAGGAGAGAGAGAGAGAGGAGAGGAGAGAGAGAGAGAGAGAGAGAGAGAGAGAGAGAGAGAGAGAGAGGAGAGAGAGAGAGGAAGAGAGAGAGAGAGGAGAGAGAGAGAGAGAGAGAGAGAGGGGGAAGGAAGGAAGTCTGGATTCCCTCTCTCGCCC